>VXBI01010137.1:805602-876058 GCA_013397375.1 Toxostoma redivivum | reverse complement strand
TTTTTTTTTTTTTTTTAAGTTAGCTTTCATCATTGTGCCTTTAATTGTGTTAATTACTTGAAAGAATTTTTGGGAGGCTAGTGGAAGAACAAGAGGGAGGAGAAATTGCCTCTAGCAAAGACTTTTTTGTGAGAACATTCTTACAATATCTTATGGGAGAGATATCACTAAAAGAGTCTCTTTTAAAATCCCCATCTTCATACTTTTTTTAATATGCAAGTATTTTTAGTTTCCTAATAATCTTCCAGAATGCCTTCCAAATTCCAGTGCCTGCAGCCAATGGGAGAGAGTAGAATTATCCTGTAATTAAAATTTTATAATATATTTTCATTTTTTTGCATCTTTTGTAAGTGGGATGCCAAGTTCGATGAGTTCAGTTGGTGAACTTGGTGTGCTCTCCCAGCATTCAGTGGTTCAAGTGCTGGCTGCTCACATGAGAAGCCCAGGCTGGGTTCTTCATTCTGTCTGTATGGCTGTTGGGAAGTCTTTTTTCCTGGGCAAATTGTGGCAGCTTGATGTGCACAGCACAACGAACGGGTGTGGACTCAGAACATGGCAGGAGCATAATGCCCCAGATACCTCGAGAAGAGAACATGTGTCCACGTTCTGCTTCCCAGTCCATGTGTTGTGGAAATCCCCCTGGGGAGCAAAAAAAAGTCAGTGTCCTAGCCTGAAGCCTCTGCTTGCCAGGGTGCAAGAGCTTAAATATTAACTGAAAAGATAATGAAAAACTTAAAAACTTAAATGTGGGTAATTGCATGTGATTGGAACTTAACCATGCTGTTGTACAGCTGATAAACTTCAGTTTTGCTGTGATGTTTTGGATTTTTTTTTAAACATTTTTACTGTCTGCTATTGTGAATTCCTCTGTTGAAACACTACTGGCAGTTAATTCAGAAAATACTCCCATTTTTTCACTACAAATTATATAAGATTGTTTTGGCTGTCACAAACTCTATTACTAGATTATTAACATAAATGCAGTTTGGGATGCAAAATAGTGGCAAAATTATTTATGAAGATGTTCAAAGTAATAATGCTAAGTAAATGGGAACTTTTTATTGGCATCCCATGCTGTTGGAAAAAAAGTATTTGTTTATTTCATATGTAAAGAAAGTTGCATCCAACCTGATTTTTTTTTTTTTCTTCATGCATAAGTGGTCCTAGCACATTTTCAGACTGAGGCAGAAGGTAATCTCCAGGTAACAATATTCTATGCTATTTTAAGGATGCATGCCCCACTGATGGTTTTTAAAGCACAAAATAATGATGACATACCATGCAGAGTTCTTGCTTGCCTGAGGCAAATAGTCTGAATGCACTAGATGCAGACTTCTGTTTGCTGATGGAAGTGTTGAAAAGGTGCTTGGTTTTAGTTTTGTTTGGTTGGGGTTTTTTTGTGGTGTTTGGTTTTTTTAAGTGGCAGTTATCTATTTTGCTATTAATTATATTGCATTCAATTAACAGTTGAAATATATTACACAGAATAAGAAAAAATGCATAAGGTCCCTTGGGAAAGAAGTTTGATGCTCAATTTTGGCAAAAGTTGATTGCTTGATAATGGCAAAAAGAGCACCAGACAGTTTGGATGAAATGTGCCAAGCCAGGGGCAAGGTAGATTTTTAGGCAAAAGAAAAGCCTCATGACAGATTTCCTAGGAAGTGGGGAATTGGAGTGTTACAACTAAATTATTAGAGAAACAGTTAATGAAGGAGGAAGGAGTCAAGGAGGCTAAGAAATCCACAGATTTCAGAAGGAAAAGGAAGAGGTGTATGTTACAGAAGTCAGATTGAAGTGGAGTCAGGGTGGAGTGTGTGCACACTGAGGGCTCATCACAGTGAGGTTGTTAAAGACGCATGAAGCAATTCCAGTTTGCGTCCAGAGCGTTCCAGTGGTTCCAAGAGGTTTTTGGCCGTGTAGTGCTTTTGAAAGCTAAGAACCATACGTTTATTTTCCATAAGTTTAAATTGAAAACAACAGAAAGATGTAGTTCAGTGGACAAGCAGCTCCCCTTAAGGACAGCAGTTCATGAACTTCATTTGTCTTGCAGTTCATGTCTGAATTGTGCATACAGTCTGACAACCTTTCTTCAGCATCAGCATGTACCTGTCAAGTAAAGTTGGAAATATTTAGTGCTTTTCATACTAATCTTCAGAGAACATATGATACATAAAGGAATGCAGTGTAACTTTTCTTATAAATTCAAAAGGAATATGAGTAATATGCTAGGAGAGCTATAGGGAAGAAGAACCTTTTAATTAAAAATGCAGAAGTCCTGGTAGTGTCTGAATGTGCAAATGACCAAACATTAGCACGTTGCATGTACACTTTTATGCAGGAATTGGAAGTGCTTTCTTAGTTGGTTGGGACTTAAAAATGTTTAATGTATTTGCTTTCTATTTTGTAGTGAAACTATTTCAATTTTAGACTCATGATTTGCTGAGGGATTTAATACTTCATCTGAAACCTTGTATTGGCTCTTGTAACAATTCTTTCACTTAAAACTTTTGCAAAGCTTTTCCTTTGGCAAGGGACGTTCTTGGTTATAGTGGGCTCTGATAAGTTTTATTCCTTTTTATTTTTGCCTTAGTTATTACATTCTTCCCTATCAGTTTTCTGGTTCTAAAGAACTCTGTGGAAGAGGAGAAATGGAAGAGAGCAAAAAAACCACAAAGAAATGTGATTCTTGTGAACAACAAATGAAAGCTATACTGAAATGGAGGATTATTATGGAAAATGTTTGTGTCAGGCCGTTGTGTCTATCACCGTGTCAATGACCCATATAGACACTAGAGTTCAGAAATAAACCATTTGTTTTCTTTTCTCAGTTTAGTATCAAGGCCATTTGTTCTGTACAGGATTAATACATAAGATATATTTATTATTGCTGTATTACTGTTGTTTGAGTTTTAATTGCCTCTTTTGGGAAGAAAATTTAAGGCACAATAAAAAAAATCTTTGCATCTACAAGAGCATGAGTGATACTTCTGTGAGCTTTTTTTTTATTGATTCAGGAGAAACTTGTAGATAAACAGTTTTATTAACTGAAAATCTTTCTGGATATACTGCATTGAAAGCATGCAAGAGATCTTCTTGTTTTGGTTGGCTCTTAAGTGATGTAGGATAGTTTTAACAAGAGGCTTAAGGCTCATTGTGTTGAGTGCAAGAAGCAGACAGAGCTGGCCAGAGAGGTCTTGGATTGTCATTTCACAAGCAGCTGAGTTTGTCTACCGGCCATTGCTGCTGGAAGGGAGAGGTGATGCTGTTTTCTTGCCTGCTCTTGTCTGTCCCTCCTGTGCTTTGGCTGTGCATGATGTTGGTCTGACTTTTCTGTGAACTACTGTAACTCCCTAATGCAGGAGAAAAAAAACAAGGTGTTTTTTGGGTGTTTTCTGCTTGATCTAATTCACTGATGGAGGTGGTTTATTGTGCACGCTCAATGCATGCTACTTAGGTTCCTTAGCGAGGCCACCTTGTTCTGGAGAAGTGACTGCTTCCCTTTGTGTTGGCAGTTTGTAAGAACACTCCTGTCTCGGCATCTGAAGTAGAAGCTGAGCTTCTAAACTCTGCAGCACCTCCTGAGGTTCCTCCAAGTCTCTGCTAGTTTCTCTTTTAGCCGAAATGAAAAAAGCTTAAACAGTTCTCTGTTTCTCTCCTTGATTCCAAACTATGGGTGAACGGCCTTGCATATTGTAGTTGTCCTTCTTTGCTATTACTACACATTGGTTTCTTTCATTAATGCAATTCTACAAACAGCCAGTGAAGAGAACTTCTAAATAAAGAACTCAGGTTTCTGTCTAGATTTTCTCTGTTCACGTCCTCACTTGATGATTGAGACAGTAGGGGAGCTCAACTGTTGGCATCTGGCAGGAGCAGTCCTTCTCTATTTCATGATCATTTTGTGTTAATGTAGAGATCAGTGTAAGAAAGGATGTATTTGTCTTTCACAGGCTGTTTAGGCTTGTGAGGTGAATAGTGTCAAGTACGCCTTGAATATTTTAGCAACTTTTGTCTTGGCCATAAAAAGAGAAGATTACAGACATGTTTTCTTTTCAAGGATAGCCAGGTCAGGCTCAGTCACCTCTATATGTTTTCTGAAATTTAATTTGCCTTAGGCACTGAACGCATTTCAGTGCTGTTTTTTAAATACATTGTCTGAAGAATCTCAAATAAGCTGAGATTGAGAATGGCTGCCCTCCCAGACAGGATAAGTGGGATGCTTAAAATCTTACAGCTGTTTGTCAGATACTTAACTTTCTACTCTGAAACTGCTGTACCATCTGTCTAGCTAAAAAAGGTGCACTGAGCAAGAAGAGAAGTATCTTTCCAATTCAGATGAGTCTGCTGCATCCTGTGACATAATCAAGCCACAGATGATTATGGGAACAGTGAATTTTAAATTTTGCAGGAATAACTTCATAGAAAGCATGAAAGATGAAATTTGAATTAATTCATCTTTTGGGTATCTCAAAGGAGCAACAGAACACCATCCTAAGTTTAAGGTCATGTTTCTGTCTGCTATGTGAGTTTATTTGTTATTCAGTCTTATATGTAGATAATAGGTTTTGTTTCCTCTGTTAAATATGCCATTTTACTTAAATTACTGGTGTTATCCATCTATTATTTTATACTGTCTATTACAGATGCCTAATATTTTGTGAATAGAGGTTTTTTTTTTAAATTTCTGAAGAGATCTTAAAGGTGCAGCAGGAGGACAGGGTAATTTTTACCAATTTGATGTAATCAATATGCTTAAAAAATGAGTCCTATGGCACAATGAACAAGATGTGAATACAGAGTAAAAGACCTCCGACAAGAAAAATATGAAAGAAATTTCTTAGTCCCTAGTGCCATCTGCAGGATTACTACTGGAACAGGGCAGGGAGAGCAGAGGAACAAAATTTGAGTGACAGTTTGCAGTGTTTGGTAAGAAAAGAAGAAAGTGTCACTTCCAACAAAATCTGAAGAAATACAATTTGTTTGTCATGCAGAGTTACATAACAATCTATGCATCAATTCTTTTTCAGCTTGTGGAGCAGCATTAGGTTTGGTGGGAATACGAGGTGTCATGAGGTTTCTCCACACATTTTGTTTTCTGCTTCTGCAGTAGCAGGTGGCTCAACCAGGGTTTCTTTCTTTGCTTCTTAAAAGGAACATCAGTCATGTAAAAACACATCCATTAGGAACCATTTTTGGGATGACTGGCTCTTAGGCAGTGCTTCCTTTTTGAAAGCTGCCTCTTCAGAGAGGAGTGACAGACCCTAAATATTTTTCTAATATTCCTTCCATCAGCATTTGTATAAAGGTGCATAACAGAAATAAAGATGTAAATCTGCAGCTCCCCTGCTAGGTCTCTGGTACTAGGAAATTCTTTTCTCCACAGATCAGTAGGCAAGCTGATTGTAGATGTGTGTGTTGGCAGTAGGCAAATGATGTATACATGAAAGGATAAGGTATAAATAACAACCAAGAAGAATCACAGTTGAGGCTTTGGGGAAGAGGGAGTGTAAGCTGAAACTAAATGTGGGGTAAGATGGAGGTGATGATGGTGATGGTATCTGGAAAATTGTTAAGTCCTACAAAGTTGCCGTGTGTTTGGCATGTGGCTTTGTCGGGAGTGTCCCCATCTGCTCTACAAGAGCTTAGCATTCACAAAGAGTGTTTTTCTCTTGCCTGTCGCTGACAGAAAGCTCTCCCTTGTCAGAGGCTGACCTGACCTCAATTACTTATCCATTCATCACTTTTCTCCTGACTATTGTAATGTGATACTCCTGTGCACAAAGCCTGCAGTTCCTCTGGAGCACCAGCTGGTTTAGGGTCTTGTTGTGTATCATGCTAGTAGCACTGGCTGCCACAAGTTGATTCTGATCTTCCTTTCTATGTTGACTCTGCAACACACCAAGCTAAGGTGTGTTCTTAATCTTCAGAATGCTTGCCATTTGGGGTTCAGCATGAGTAAGAGACTGTAGGAAGCTGCAGAGAGAGAGCTGTGGCTGCTTGCTGTGCTTTCTTGCGTACTGGAGCCCTTTGAAGTGAAAGTCATACCTAGCAGAATGACCTCCAGGACTGGTGTCACCAGAGAGGTAGGTCCCTTTGGGCCTAAGGACTTCTTAAACCTTTACTGGCACTTTTCTGGTAGGTATCTGTTGTATGCAGGAAATGAATCATGTAAATTTTTGGAGTATCATGGACTCTGGAACAAAGGCTTCAGCCTGTGCATTTATATGTCTATCAGGAGTTAGGTTTTACTATGTAAATGTCTGTATCAGAGCTTGTTGCTGTGGACAGCCTTTCTAATGAGCATAGGGAAATGAATGCTTTGGAAAGCACCATCTGTGGCATCCTGTGCTATGTAAGTTCAATGATTGCCTTTTTGAGGAGCTATGCAGGAGGGAGATGAATGATGCACGCTGACAGGTTCAGGTTTCAGGTCTACAGGCATCGCTACTGAATCTTAAGTTCAGTAGTCACTTTATTTGTATGAGTGGATCATTTTGGATCAGTGTAGGGAAGAGGATGTGGGAGGGAAATACCAGAATTCTATTGAAGACTGCTGCCATGGAATTTGAGATCAGACATAAGTCAGGCATACAGGGTTGGTCTTGTGAGAACTTGGATTGAGGGATTCTCTTAATCTTTCTCTTAAAAAAAAGAGAGTACATTTTTTCCAGATGTGTGCATTACCAGGAAGGGGACACCAAGACCTGCACAACAGAAGCTGGGTTAGTAAAGTGGTTTCAGCACTGAAAGAGTATCTTTACTCATGAGGCTGTTCTGATGATGAAAGCCAGAAAGGTAGCAGGATCAGGGAGAGGGAAAGGCCTTACTTTGTAAGGACTTTTTTCTGGACCAAGCTTTTACTTGTTTAGAAGAAAGAAAAAGGCTGTAGTAGAACTACATGTGCATGTTATTGAAAAACTATGCTTCTCTGGCCTGATTAACCCAGTATTATGTTTCATAATTCTAAGAATTTTGCAATTCTGCAGCAGTTCTTTTGCTTGGACCAGACTAAAATTAAGTTCTGAAGTGAATTATTGCTACTACAAGCCACCAGAGGAAAGTAAACAAATAGAAATCTTAGCTGTATTGTACATGTAATCTTTGTACATAATGCACATCGAAGTAGTGTGCTCCTGGCTTTGAGTTTTCCAAGGAATGCTATGCCTTTTTATTTTGCCCTTTTTTAGATAAAGAATACAATATGATAAAATGTGAAAGTGAACTTCTGATGCAGAATCCTTCTGATGCAGAATTGGGCATTATCACAAAGCAAGGGTGTGTAGAAATGGTGCTGATGATAAATGGTCAAATTACAGGTATGTTGTGATTGGGCACTTTGTCCTTCTTCACATTTGAGAGGCAGAAGTCTGCTTATATGAGAGAGCAGGTGTGATGAGATGCTTCTGCACAGAAGCACAACTCCATTGCTTGTGACTGCATATTTTAATCTGCAGGATAATGCTGACTCTCATTGTCACTTGTGTCCTGTTTGTTTAGATTCCATCTTTGTTTAGGCTGTTGTTGGTGTTTAGAGAGCATGGAGGGATAAAGAAGAATCTCAAACAGCAGGTTGTAGTATGTGACATCTGTTCTGCTTTATTATGGAAAGAAAATACTTTTCAATATTTTAAAAGTTTAAAAGAAATCAGTATTTATCTGTTGCTGCTGATTAGATCTAAGTAGAAATCATAAATGGTTTGAGATCAGTAAAGCAGTTTGGGCATAGCAGAAGGTGTTGCACTGTTTAAGGATATGTATACTGTTCTTTTCTGTTCTTTAGCTTTATGTATGTATGTATGTATGTAAGCTCTCAATTAATTTCCAAGGGCTTGCAGAGAAGAGAATAATTCCATTAGGCGAGTTCTTGTAATGAAAACAGATGTACTTTTGGCCCAAATTTTCCTCTAATTTGAATGATTTTTTTTGAAAAGAATTTGCCTGTGAATGTATGCATACTGAAAAGTGAGGTTAGTATGAACGTAAAAGCAGATGCCAAAGCTGATCCTTGATTAGAAGAGTTTTCCCTCTCAATTTTAAGTGCTGTAATTAGTCCTTCACAAGGACAAGGTGGAGAAGCTTTTCAGTTCAGCCTGCAAGAGTGCAACAGCGAGTTAGTGTTCTTAATGGGAATGGTGTAGTTAAATCCTCATGTGTTGTGCTGAATGTCACATCATGTCAGTTATTAAGGGATGAACCTACTGGGCAAACTGCGAGAATTTCAGAGTTGCACTAGACATTATTAGGACCAATAATTAGTTTTGTAAGTGAGCTATAAGTGTATAGTCATTACTTTTTCTGTGCTGTGCTTGGATTGTAATGAATGAAGTGACATTTTAGAAAATCCATGCAGTAGAGTCCTTTTGTAGGAACTTAAATAGTCAACATTTTGATACTTTTCTTCCAAAGCAAGAGCATAGAGGGAGATAAAAGATTTTTCTATTCAATTCTGGTAAGATAATTTGACAAAAAAGAATTATTCTTCTTTTCATAGCTGTGAAAGAGACTGCCTGGACTGAGTTCAGGGTTTTGATTTCATCTCCTAGCTTCTTTGTGTCTTTACTCTGCTCTTTGTCTTTTCTTGTAAAAGAAAGAACTAACTAGTTGAAGTGCCTTTTCTATTATCTTTATATATATATATATTCTTTTTTAATCATTATTTAAACTCTATTCCTATCTGTGGGAATCCTGCTAGTAGTGAATGTCCTAAAATTTAATTTGTTTTTCTAGTATAGGGCCACTCTCCTGACACACAGCTTTCACTCAGCCAAAGAGAGAAGCACCAGCTGATAAAAGTGGAAGATTGCTCTGTGGCCAGGAGTCAAGAAAGCCCTGGAGCCAGAGAGGCAGGGAGCTTTCCCTATGTGAATTCCAAGTTAAAATGTAAATTGAGCCACTCTCATTTCCTCTTACTTCTCTAGAACTCTCCAAGAGACCCTGTATACAGAATTGTGGCCTGTTGGGATAATGTTTTGATGCAACTTTGTAAAAAGAGGTATTTCTTTTGGAGACAAAAAACCAACTCCCTTAAGACACTTTTTACTCCTCACTTCTTTTTCTCTCCTCCCATTCTGTCTTCTTTTTTTTTCTGCAGCACCTTCTGCTGTTCCACAGTTGCATATTGTTCAAAGGGTTTCTGCAACAGCTTTCCGGAATGAAAAAATGAAGACCTCTGACCAGGAGCAGAGGAGATTTTTCCTGGTTGTGGACTGCTGAGCTTATCTTGGGACCTCCAAAGACATATAGAATAAAATACTTATAAAATGGACATTTGAATCTGGTAGAGTTGAAGGATGCTTTAATGGAAAAACGTCTGTTCTCTATAAGTAAGTGGAACTTTCCAAGCTGTCATGAAATTAATTTCAGTGTTCATTTGGGTGCAGGTTGTAGGAGTATCTCACTTGAAATTATAATCTACACTTAGAAAAACAGTGTCATTTTTCTACCAATTCAACAACAAAGTAAATTTAAATCCTACATGAGAAGAGATGGGCAGATGTTAAACAGTCTCCCAGGGGCACTTACAGTAGAAATTCTGTTAATTCCTTCCATGGTTTTAGCATGTATTTAGCTGCACAATAATGTTTTTTTTTTTTTTTTTTTTAACCAGGAAAGCAAAGCTGCATGCTAAATTTTCAGGTTCTTGCCATTGTATTGCCAGTGGTAGTGTACTGTAACTGTATTTTATCTCAGCACACGGGACTGAGTCTTAAAACCAGAAATATTTATAAAAGGTGTGCAGTGAGGTTACTGCTCATAAGATGATCTGTGAACACTGAATAATGCGCATTCACATAGCCCAAAGCAAATGCAAAATAATGCAATGTAGCTTGACCTTTTCTCGTTGCAGGTTAACCTGAGTCTAATTACCCTGGGTTTGCCTCAGGCTAAAAGTGGACAGGAATCACAGCTTGGCTGAGTAATAACTTTTTAACTCTTTGTAACTTGCTTTTGTGTTTACATCCTGTGCTATTGAGGGGAAGCAAGGAACTGGGGGTAGAACAAAGGAAGACAAACCAAAAAATGCTTGTTGCAGCAGTGGTAGTCAGCTGCTAGAAATTTAAACTGATGTCCAGCACTAAACATCTGCTCGGTGTTGTGCAGAGGCTTCAGTAATCTACAGTCCAAACAGTTTTAGGAACGATTCCCAAAATAAAAAGTGATCGGTAACTTTGTATCAACAGCGCTGGGGACTTTATTGCTTTTTTCCCTGGTTGACGTTGTGAGAAAATGAAGCTGAATTGTAAACGTGCAGGGTCAAAACTTACACTAGCGTCTAAAATGAAGTTCTTAAGTTTTAATTTTGTTTGCCTTTGTGGTATTGTGTGAACTACATCTTAAATATCACATCTATTTCTTTAAATTTATGTAATTTTTATTAGCCATTATGAAAGTGATTTCAATTCATAATGTTTCCTTCACTGACTCCGAATAAGGTCACTGAACTGGGGACTCAGTACTCCAGGCTTAAAGTTAAAAATAAAGAAATAATCCAGTTTTGAGACACTTCTTTTTTCTGTGCTCTGTAAATTCATAGATTTGTAAATTTGCTCTGAAAGTACTCTAGATAGGCTTAAGAAATAAACTGTCTGTTTGTATGCTGAGGTAGTTATTGAGGCAATGCACGTTTGGTACTTTCCCTTTCAAAATGTGAGAAGCAGCTTTTTTTTTTTTTTTTTTTCTTTTGCATGGTACATGCTTTCCTTACTGTGTTCTGCAGGAGAGATCATTGCAGCTTGAGATACCAGTTGAAAAATTTGTAGCTTATACTGTCACGTCACATCCAGAAGTTCCTGCAAATTTTTGAAGTTCATTTTTTCACCAGTGTAGCTGAAAAGCAGGAATTTCACTACCTTGTTTCAATTAATGTGTAACATAATGAAACTAAGAATTATACAGCTACATTCTAAATTTGCAAAATGACATGTAGCTAGCATGAAATTTGGTTTCACAAGTTATTAAAAAATTCTTTGTGTGAAGCTTTAAACTCCACACTTGCAAATAACTTAGTTTAGCTAACAGTGGTATGTGCCAGGTAGTCTCAGTGTGTTTATGCCTTTGAGTGAGGTTCAAAATCTCCAACGCTTCAGTCTAGTTTTTGTAGCTAGGAATAAATATACCAAGTATACCGCTTTCAAATGGGAATGGATTTATGCCGTAGCTTTTCGTGCAGCCATGACAAAGTGAAAAGTGAGGTAAGAAAGTCTTCACTGGTAACTGGACTTCAAAACTATGTTGGCAAGTTAGCCATAAATTATTTGAAAATTCTTTGTATCTCTGGACATAGGAGATATTTCATAATGTGATATGGATGATTTAATGATACACTTGCTATGTGTGCAGCATCCCAGGGGAATTATTGAAAAGATTCAGAAAAATATTCTAGCTTTACTGTGAAGAAACAGTAGTTTTTGTTTTGATTTTTTTTCTTGTTAAGCTTATGGCCAGCATCCCATCCATGTTCTCCTGTTCCTTGATTTTGCTTTGAAAACACAATTTTGGTCTGGAAAATAACCAGTTTTACTCTGAAGAAACATGTTTTTGTGAAAATGTAGGTGAAGTCCGAACTACAGAACACTTGTAGTTTTGTTGAAGGTTTTTTTCCTTTTAACTCAAAAAAAAGCCTTCTGTTTTTACCTGAAACAGCTTTACTTGAAAGTATATTTTCAACACCTCTTAAGATTTATATGGGGTCTATAGCTGAAGAAAAAGCAGTATAAGCCCATTCACAGAAAAACAGAATCAACCAGGTTGGAAAATACCTTTGAGATTGATTCTAACCTATGACAAAGCACCCCCGTGTGAACTAGACCATGGTACTGAGTGCCACATACATCTTTTCAACACTGCCAGGGACAGTGACTCCATGACTTCCTTGGGCAGCCCATTCCAATGCCAAATCACTCTTTCTGTGAAGAACTTCTTCCTAATGTCTGGCCTAAACCTCCCCTGTTGCAGCTTAAGGCTGTGTCTTCTTGTCTTGTCACTGGCTGCCTTGGAGAAGAGACTGATCCCACCTGGCTAAACCCTCCTTTCGCGTGGTTGTAGAGAGTGATAAGGTCACCCCTGAAACCTCCTTTTCTCCAGGTTCAACAACCCCAAGCTCCCTCAGCTGCTCTCATAGGACTTATGCTCCAGATCTTTCCACCAGCCTTATCGCCTTTCTTTGGACACACTCCAGCACCTCAACGTCCTTCCTAAACTGAGGGGCCAGAACTGGACACAGCACTCAAGGTGTGACCTCACCAGTGCCAAATAGAGGGGAAGAATGACCTCCCTGCTCCTGCTGGCCACACTATTGCTGATACAGGCCAGGGGCCATTGGCCTTCTTGGCCACCAGGGCACACTGCTGGCTTGTGGTCTGCCCGCTGCTGACCAGAACCCCCAGGTCCCTTTCTGCCTGGGCACTGTCCAGCTGCTCTGCCCCGGCCTGTAGAGCTGCAGGGGGTTGTTGTGGCCAAAGTGCAGGACCTGATGCTTGGCACTTGGTTCTGTTAAACTTCATATTGCTGGATTTGGCCCATCTAGGCCTGTCCAGGCCCCTTTGCAGAGCCCACCTATCCAGCAAATTGACAGTCAAACCCAACTTGGTGTCACTTGATCCCCTCATCTAGATTATTAGTAGATGTATTAAACAAGGAGGGCCCAACGCAGATCCTTGGGGACACCACTGGTGACTGATCCCCAGCTGGATGCAGCACCAGTCACCAACACTCTTTGGGCCCGGCCATCCAGCCAGTTCTTAACCTAGCAAAGACTGCTCCTGTCCAAGCTGTGGGCTGACAGCTTTTCCAGGAGCGTGCTGTGGAAGACTTTGTCAAAGGCCTTGCTGAAATCCAGGTACACAACATCCACAGTCTTCCCGTCCTCCACCACAGGGTCACCTGGTCATAAAAGGAGACCAGGTTGCTCAGGCACAACCTGCCCCTCCTAAATCCATGCTGGCTGGGCCTGATCCCACAGCTGTCCTGTAGGTCCTGTCTGTTTGCTCACACTCAAGATGATACATACATTCCATAACTTTGCTGGGCACCGAGGTCAGGTTGACAGGACTCTAGTTTTCCTAAATCCTCCTTCTGGCCCTTGTTATGGATGGACATCACACTGAACAGCTTCCAGTCATCTGGGACCTCTCCAGTCCTGAGCCAGGACTGGTGATAAATGACAAATAGCAGCTTGGTGAG
Organism: Toxostoma redivivum; assembly: GCA_013397375.1. Classification (NCBI taxonomy): domain Eukaryota; kingdom Metazoa; phylum Chordata; class Aves; order Passeriformes; family Mimidae; genus Toxostoma; species Toxostoma redivivum. The sequence continues at coordinate 862,876 of VXBI01010137.1, read as the reverse complement.
CTTCCTCATCACCCTAGGATGGATCCCATCTGGTCCTATAGACTTGTGACCATCCAAGTGGCTCAGCAGATTATTAACTGCTTCCTCCTGGATTACAGGGGGGCTATTCTGCTCTCTATCCCCATCTACCAGCTCAGGAGGCCAATTGTCCTGAGGACGACCTGGCTTATTATTGAAAACTGAGGCAAGGAAGGTGTTGCGTACCTCAGCCTTTTCCTCATCCTTGATAACTACGCTCTCCACTGTATCCAATAAAGAATGGAAGTTTTTCTTGCCCCTCCTTTTGCTATAAATGCATTTATAAAACCATTTTTTGTTATCCTTTACAATTTAAAAGCTCAATTTTGAGCTTTTGCCTCTCTGTTGTATTCATCAATACTTCCAATAATAAATTTTTACCCAAATTCTGCTCTTTGTTTTTTACATCAGGAAAAATGTCTGTTGTACTTTGCAGCTGACATAGCACTGTACAGTACATCTAGTAATACACAGTATTTTGCCCTTGGCCTAGGAGACAGAAGGATCAGTCTATCCATTGCTTAAATGAAAAACCTATTCAAAACCCTCACTCCCCACATAAAACTAACACACAGGACCTTGAGCATGTTTTGCTGGCAGTAGAATTTCGGCGGGTTTCTAATAGGAACCTCCATAGCAGTGGTGCTTTATCTAGACACAGCAATTGACTGGCATAACTATAGCGCAAGCAGCTATTTTGGAGTAGAGTGTAGACTCTCTTACAGAATAAAAGTGCTTTCATTCTAGATCAATTCTGGTCCTTTCTGAACAGACCAGTTATTTAAAATTGCTCTCTTAAGTAGTGTTTGCCTATAGCTGCAGACGTGAGTAGTTTAAAGACCTGTAGTTGTGGTCTCCAAAGTAGCATCTTGTGAACATCTTGCCTTTGTGATTCTTTGTAGCCCTGGGAAAGGAAAAGTCAAAACTGATGCTGCCACTGCTATACTGACATGGAGAGCAAGTTACTATGATAATACTTTGCAGGCCAGCTTGCTAAACATTTTTCCTGGGTCAGCAAATGTTTTGTATCACTGCACTTTAGCTGTTGGTGATAAACTTCATCTTTCAATTTACTCCATTTTCTTGTAAGAGAAGACAGTTGTCATTTTTTCAGTTCATGCCTGATGATACTCAGGATGTGGTATGCTTAACTGAATTAATCCTTTCTCTATATGTTCCAGTATGAGAAGCCCTGATGAAGACAGAATTCTGTGAATAGGGTTCAGGAGGAAATCAAGGAAAGCCAGTGGAACATCAGCTGTGCCTATGTGTAATGGACGTTTTGGTCCCCTTAAAAAAAAAAATCTCTTTGCCTGATAATTTAGTGTGGATGGTGACATCCCACGTCACCAGTAGGGCTTAAGAACACACTTGCTGCCCGTCACTGCACAGAAACAGGATTGCTGATCACTGACCTGCAGTGGCTTGTAACATTAGCCAACATCTTTGGATATTCATAACCCTTGGTTATAAAAGGCACTTTCCCAGAGGCAGGAGAGAGGTTGTGTTGGGAAAGATCTAATTTGAGTTGCTGTGTGCTTTACTACATGTTATTTACAAGAACAGTGTCCTGCTGATGTGTAGTTAAATAAGTCTTTCCTTTTTCTTTATCTTTACCACTCAGGAAAATTCTGTGTGAAATTTTTTGTTTAAAAATAAGAGTAAGTAGTAAGATACACGACTGGACCTTCAACATTCAGGAGCTGCTGATGTGCTTGTAGTCTTGTACATATTCTTGGAATAGTCATGCTACTCTCTTAGAATAGAATGCAACAAATGTTTTTGGTATCCTTTTTAGCTGCAGACTAACAACAGGATTGTAGCAGATCCCCAAGAACCAGAAAGTGTACCAGAAGCACTGAGTCCTTGCTGTTTGAGGAAAGAACTCATTTTCTTTCATTAATGGGATTTCATCCTTTAGCTGTATGAGTCCTGTAAAGAAGCACAACCATGTAGGTTCCATCATTCTGTTAGTTACAGGATGCAGCTACTGTCTCTGAAAAATTGGAAGAAAATACAAGGTTAGCAAGGTTTCTGCTAATCTCATAAGTTACATCGAAAACTTCCCTAAAAAGAGAGAATTCTAAGAGACTGTCACAAGGACTTCAGCCTAAAACTGGAAAGCTAGTATCAGTATAAACCATTTTTCATGTGAAATTGGTAAAAGATCATTGACTCAAAGGAAGAATAAAGTCCCAAGATAAATTATTTTTGCATTAGCACACTGTATATTTACTAGAGTGGTTTTAATAACAGAATATAGGACAAGAGTAAAATTCTATTCTGTGTCTATGTTCATGGCTACTATTATATTTGAATATAATAAGCATAGTCTACATAGATATAAAAATATTACATAATTTCTATATCATGAAAAAGGGAAATTATGTAAAAAGAAAGACTTTATGCTGTTTTATAAATTGTTCAGTTGAAGTAATTTAAGTCATCAGAGTCTGACATTTTGATGACTCTGGATATACCTAGAATTACATATTATGTATGTTACTTGTCATTTATACCAACTCATTTGAATTTTCTGCTTGATGTGCTGTCTCAAATACTCCTGCTTCAGAGTGAACTCAAAGTGTTACAAATTCTAAAGTCTTTGTTTTTATGGATTTTGAAGATGTGTGTAGTAAATTTCATGCAGCATTATTGACTGACAAAAAAGAATTGAGATGTTCCATATTTAGATGTTATCATATAAATGCTGTCATACGCTTCTTGCATTATTTTACAGAAAGAATATTTTAAAATTTTGTGGTTCTGGTGCTGCTACAAGTATTATAGACCTGATAAGATTGGAACACCAGTTCTACAGAATCATTGTCACTCATGGTATTTGCAAATATAGGTTAAAATGGTGGGCTATTTGGCTTTTCTTAATATGAAGTCTTGGATAAAGAGCTTGTCCTAATGCATGAAAGTGCACTGTAACTCTGGTTGAGGGCAGTATATTATAGTCAATTTTGTGTCAAAATTAGCAGTTGTAACACACCAAGAATTAGCATGTCCTCTCTTTTGTTGCCTGGAAGAAGAATTTACATTAAATCAGGACATTGTCATTCAAGTCTCTAGATAGCATTGGAAATTTAACACAGGCACCCAATTTCTGTCTGATATGAAGGATGAATATACTGCTTTTATTCTTTTATCAAAAGATAGGCTCTGTGGAGTCAGTTCTAAGAAGGTCAATACGGGGAGCTAATTAAACTTTACTTGTTGAGAGTTTGCACCAGGATTGACATTTTCTATACACAGTCTATTAACATTTGCAAGTTCTTATTTTTAGATGGCTGACTTACCTATAGCTGTCAGATGCACCCTTGACAGTTGAATTTTCATTTACAGTCATTAAGTCCAGAGCAAGAATCTGATTACTTAAAGACTACACATTCTAATTTGATCCCTGTTCAGTGCATATCACTAGCAACCACTGTTGTCCTTAAATTTAGTTAGCATTTAGTGTCGTTCTAGATCATGCTATAATTTTTTTTTTTTGCCTTGTGGCTTGCTACTAAAAGCCTGCTCTTCAGTATTTTATTATGTGGTGAAAGAGGAAGTAAGCTGAGGAGCTTGCAGAAGCTGAGAAGACAATGCCTGGCCTCTGGTCTGCTGACACAACAAAGCTCTTGTAAGTTTGCTTTGGGAGTGGAGACCATTTGAAGTGAACATGTGTGCAAAGAACTTGTTCTTTGAATTTGTAAATTTTGGGAAAGTTATGGAGGATGGTAATAATGAAACCTGGAATAAAGTTTGCAGTGGTGTAATCAGCTTCTCATTAAAGTTTAGAGTGTTGGAGTTGAACTGAAAGCTCGCCTTGCTGGTCACGCAGAAAAGTCAGGCTAAGCCTCAATATATAGAGAATAGCCTTTTTTTATCTCTGACTTTTGCATGTGTATCTAAAGAATTATCTGGGTCATAGAAAACAGTTATCTGTGTGTGTTCTTGGGTGTTTTTTACCTTCTGAGAGATTGAATAATGTTTGTGGCAGGATGCTGTTGATCCACACTTGTCTTTCCACATAAGCACCTCTCCAGAGGCTCAGGTGTTAAGGAAGAATGTAAAAGGGCAGAAGTGCATATGCAGACATTTTTGTGAATTATATCTTGCTCTGGGTCAGACTGTTCATTGTGTCTGGAGATTTTTTTTTTACAGTTTCTACTTTCTTCAATGAAGTAAAAGTGTTTTCAGTTTCCTCATGGCAGGCTTGCATGTCTCTGCAGAAGTTTGTTGTGAAATGAAGGACATTTATAATTCTTTTTTTTTTCTAGAGGAATGAATAGCCAAAATACAGTAAAGCAAAGAAACAGATACTGGGCTTTAGTGGAGAATTTAATATCTTCGTTTTCTGCCTATTCTTTATTTCTGATCACTCATACTTCACCACAAAATACAAATCACATTTCATTTTAGAAACCTCAGGATCCGCTGTGGCTGACCTCATCGGCAGGAAGGAGATGTCTGAGCACAGACCTAGACGCACTGAAAGGTTCTAGCGTTCTAGCTGGCTACCTCCTAGTCTGGTGAGGACAGAAAATGAAATCTCTGAGGTTTTTTTTTGACTGGCTTCTAACAATGCTAAAAAGCAATATTTGCCAACTCGCAAAAGCAAAGTTGATAGGCAAAGAAAATTGTGGAGTGTACTGTATGTTATAATGGTAGTGGTACTGGGGTAGGGTTTTTTTAAAAAAAGCTCTGTATAATTCCAGTGGCATGCTTCTTGGATATCTGTACGTTTTTCATTTACATTTTGACATTTAAATTTATGATCCTGTAATTTTGCAGCTCATCTTACATACGCTTTTTTCAATGGCAAATTGAAATCACAGATGAAGTGTGCTTGAGTATGGGAAAAAGAGATGTTTAGTGGGTTGGGGGAAAAATGTTGTAGCACACAAACATATTCCTTGGCTGCAAGCTTGTATGTGCAAATTAGGCTCACTTAAGAGAACGACCTTTTTCATTTTTTCTTGTGCTAACATATCTGAAGGAAAGTGCATATGGTTCCTCAAAGTATTAAAATTTATCCCGCTGTTGGCATTTTAGGGAACACAGTTACCATACTCAAGAATTTGCCAGCAAACTGCAGTGAAGATATAACTGGACTATTGGATTTGTGGTGAAAGCTTAGCAACTTCACTAGAAGTTCTTTGGCTGTGGTTCAAAGTTAAGTTCTGTCCTTCAGATGTAAGGTAGCATAGAATGAAAAATGTTCTTTACCACTTTTGTCATGCTCTCTCTCTTAATTTTTAAAAAGTATATTTTTTTTAAAAGTCAAGTGTATGAAAAGTATTTTGTGCTGAAGTATTTGCCCTTATGTTTGTGTTCTAAAAGAAAATTAGTAATTAGGCATCTACACATTGGAGATAATAAACAGTACTATTGCAAGAAATGTAGTGCTAAGAAAATTTTATTTGAAGGCATGATATTGTTTTGACCAAGGATAGCCAAATAGAATAGGCTGGCACCCATGAGAGATTTAAAATCTTGAGTATGCAGTGTTTTTTCCCCAGACTGAAATTATGTATAGAGGTTTTCATTCATCATATCAAGTGTAAGCACAATCAAATTATTTTATGTGTAAGCAGCACAAAATGGCAGTTGCTGAAATCTGATAGAATGATGTAGAAATTGAAGCAAGAGTTTCATGGCTGTCTGGTTGGGCTGAGATGGTAGTTCTCTCAAATTCATTCACATTTACTTATGGGAACATTTGTAGTTGCATGTCATAAGCAGAATGTCATTAGCATCATTGTGATTGATCAAGTCACGGCACATCAGGCAATGTGTATGTTGGATCTGGTCCTCTTTTCTGTGATCTCATGTGAGCTAACTGACACCAGGCATAGTTGGTGTTAGCTGAAGGAACAGCTGGAAAACTGGTGGAGGAAAACCCATTTTAACAGGTTCCTTGTTACCTTGTCAAGTCAGCACCCTATTAATATTGACAAAGTATCATTTGGGAAAAACTGTTTCATAGTACCTGATAAATTTGGGGTGGAAGTTTAAAAAAGATACTGATATCTGACATTTGTGTAATTTTTTTCCTCAGATGAGATGTAGCACAGCCAGATCTGTGCCATAGTTGTTACAGGTTTTTTTGGAACACTTCTGGTTTTTCAGAGGGTGATGGTGATTTATCTGAAACCCGTTTTAATTTATTTTTATTTAAAGTTCTGCTTTAATTTTTTTATAGTATTGCAAGTGGTGGTCATAAAAGAGTATTTATGTTTCATTCCAGAGGTGGCTTATATAACTGGAAAACTAAAAGATAAAATAATGGAACACTGGAAATCATTGTCTCTTTCATAATTGCATTTGTAAATTTTTTTTCTTAAAATGTCAGTACACCCAGGAGAACAAAAAGCCTGGGAATTGTCATAGTTTCAAGTGAGTTATAGCTTTACATGGGTGTCTTTTGCCGTTGACAATAATAACAGTGTGCTTTTGGTATAAAGAATATGTAAAATACATACAGAATTACTTTCAGAAGATTTGTTTTCTTATGTTGGTAGGGTGTTTGGTTTGGATAATATTACATTGAATGACTGAAAGCAGCATTTTTGTTGATCTTCATTCCAGAAAAATTAGAAGTCTTTTAAGATTTCATATTCTAAGAGTTAAGATTATTAATACAAAGCATAAAGATGCTTTTAGGTCTTTAAAGAAGAAATAGATACTCTTCAAAATAGGATGGACTTCACATAGCAATTTAAGTTGACTTTTTCATGTAACAAATTCTATCATCATTTAAGATTTATTTAAACTACTGCTGAAAATGCAGGTCCTATTTTGAGTTATTGTCTGCAGACACTGTTACTGTTGGAGCTGCTACATGGCAAGAGCTGTGCCAGATTAGAGTAAAATACCTGGATAATCTATGTAATAATAAAAAAAAACACATGTAAACTGAACGTAAAAAAAGTTACTTATCTTCATGCATGTCTAATGTTTCTCTCTCCTCACTCTCATTGAACTTTGTCTCAGCAAATGTTTAAATCAGTGCTATATTCCTTTGTCAGAACCTGCCAGTTCATTTTTATTTGTTTCTGTATCTCTTGGAGGCAGGATCAGGTATGTGACTTAAATTTCCTTCCTTGTGACTCTTAATTCTGGGACAGTTTTGCTTCTGGCAATTTCACCTTGGGCTCTCCAGTGGTGGACCTTGGAAAATCTTTCTTTTCAGCTTACCTAAAGAAGATTCCTCTATTTTCACCTCTCCTATTACAATGGTTACTTGGAAGTTTTTTCCAAGGTTGCCTGACATGTATAGGGAATAACAGTTTTACTGCAGGTACCTGAAGTGTTAGATTTGCTTCTTCAAAGCAAATTGAGAAAGGATGGGGCATGGCATCCATTTCTCATTTTTCTTTTCACTCTTGCTTCTACTCCAAGAATGACATTTTAGTAAGGTGTTCTCTTTTGGCAGTTCTAGACTGGCTCTTTTTACGCCTCTGCTAGCAGTGCTGCCTTCTACTTGTTTGCCATGCTGTCAAAATCGTTGGAAGTTGTGGGGAGAAATTAGGTTCCTGCTTCACATTCCAGCACTACTTCCTCTTGCCAGTTTTTTCTCGTGGACTCTAGATATTCTTACAGACTTAAGTTTCTTAACTTGCCTTCCAGACTCTGGCACCAGGCAGTCTAGGAAAAACTGGGGTGGTCAGTACCACCACCACCTTTCCTGAATAACTTTGTAGCTTAAGTAAAGCAGCTCCCTCTCTTTTTTTGTGTTGGTATTCTGTCTTGAAATTGACCCATCTTTTTATGTTATGTCCAATGCAAATAAAGCAGTCAGTGTGAGGGCTAAGTTGTCTTGTGTTACAGGTGAAGCCTGTGGTCCTTTTGAGTGATAAAAACATGGTTTTGCCTTTCACTCCCCACCCCATTCTGAATTTAGTGCTGTTCCATATGCTTGCTAAACTGAAGTTCAGGTCCTTTACACAATGTTTGTTTTAAATTGTAGCCTGATTTATTTGGAATACTAGTTAAAGATTTTACCCTACCTGTGTACTTTCAACTGTCTTTGTAGCTTTTCCGCTTCTTTCTTGCCCTTTCTGAACGTAGGAGCAATGCTTTCTTCCAGTCCTTGGGAACCTCCCCTGATTACCATGACTTTTTAAAGGTCATGGAGTGACCTGGCAATAATGTTAGGTAGTTTCTTCAGCACTTTTAGGTGCACATCTGACTTGTTTAAAAGTTCCCTAACCTTACCCTCATTCATCTGCTATTGACCAAGTTTATATATCAAAGACCAAACTAGATTTATGTTTCATGGCACTAAATCATGTGGAGCATGGAAATGGTGAGTTTTGATGTAGCCAGCAGGTGAACATCAGCATCCTAAAGTGATAAAGGTGTTTTGGGGTTGCTGGAATGTTGACCACTGTGGTGGCAAGTGGATTGATCCTTGAAGATGTAGAGAACAACAGGGACTTCTTGTCATCTGAATGTGTGCTTCTGAACAGGCTCTGCAACCCAACCACCCTAGGAATTTTATGCTTAGTAGTGTTAGATATTTACAGTTTAAGCACTGTTAGAAACTCTTGGAATTTTGGTGGAATGGACCCCACTGTTAGATTGTATTTGTATATCATTTGCCTGATACTGAACAGAAAAACATACGACTACCAACACAAAAATTGTGTGTGATTATCTGTCTGTAGAACTTGTTGCTTAATGCAGTCTCATTTGACGTGCAGGAAGACTTCTCATCCATATCCTAGCACATTTCTGGCTTCTCTATGCATACTGAATGCTTGTTATCCTCTTGATCTTTGCCAAATATATTCACATCTTTAGTAGTTCACACATTTTCAAAATCTATTATTGGTTGTTTTATGAAGTTGAGTGGGTTTTGAGGACTTAGGGTTGTGTGGTGATTTTTTTGAATCTCGCTTATTAGTGATAACTGGTGTGATATTGGGAGCAGATTGGATAGGAATGGACCTAGAAATTTGTACTTGTTATAAAGATAAGTTTTTAGATACTACATTTGTCCTTGAGATGCTGCTGTTCAGTGAAGAAAACCCCACCAAACCACACTTCCCACAAAGTAGTTAACAAAAATAAGCAATAGAGAATTTATGTGCCAGCCCTCATTGAAAGGGCATGAATTTCAGTGGAAGTTGGATTAGAAACACTGTTATTTTTATAGAATTTTGATAATAGAGAATTTCTAATCTGGTTAGAATACAGGGGATACTTTGATCTGAAACATGTGATTTGGGCTCCTGACATACAGTCGAAAACCTGATGTGAATTCTGCTCGTACCTTTCCTCTACTTTTTTCTTTTCCCCCTCATTTTTGGCATGAAACATATTAAACAGCTAAACCACTGAAGGAATCAGCTGAATTCAGTAGCAAAAATCTATGTTACCTTGCACTGCCAGGAGTTGGTACTTCAGGCTTTTCCAGAAAGTTACCAAACTGAATGCTGTACCAAATCAAATCCTCTTGATACTACCAAATATCTGTGGAAAAGAAGCCACTTGTATATTGTGTGTCATGGCTATAACAGAAAGATTTAAATGCAAAGAGGTTTTCTTACTTTTCAAATCACCTGCAAGAATAACCTCTGCTTATTGTGACGTAATGAAGATGAGTTTACAGTTCACTACATTTTCTCTGAATAATTCCAAATGCAATACAACAATTCTGAAGTACATTTTAATACCAGTCAGATTTCTATTTCTTGTTGGAATTCATTATTTTAATCCCTGTCAGTTTCATATTTGTGTTAGTAATGTACCCGACATGGTGAGTGCTGAGAAAACATTTATAAAAGCTTTGCCAAAGAAATCTGCCTATATAGACTACAGTGACTTTACTGTTGAGAATCTTCATGTGTTTATGGAAAAATCCCATACTAGTTGAACAAGTCTGATTTGTAGATTTTGTTGCTCAAATACCCAAGTTATTTAATAACTCTAATACAAGAGCTAGAGTATTACAGCAGTTCTATTGATATGTTGGCAAAGAAGCAAACATGACCGGTCTTTACCATCTGTTTATAATGCTATATAAAGAAGACCTTACTGGTTGCCGTGGAAACCAGCAATTCCAAAACCACAAGTGTTTGCTTAAAATCTCAGGCCTTCTAAAGTCTTGCAGTTTCTGAGGAAAAAAACAATTGAAAATATCTAAAGTTTTCCAGTGATTTATATTTCCTAACAGTTGTTTTGCTGTAAAATACTTCCCATATTTTTGTGCTGTATTGTCTTCCAAGACTTGAGAAATTTAAAGCATGCTGCTGGTAACTTAATGAGCTTATTTGATGCTTAGCAATCATCCACGAAAAGGTGACAGATACTTGTTGGGTTTTAGGTTGATCTTTGTAAAACGAGGGGTTTTAGTTCAGATGAAGAAGCCCTATTATGTTACTGACGCAGTGTAGTGACAAATATGGAATTTGGGTGGAGGTCACGCTGAAAATACTCCTTAACCTACGTAAAAACCCTGATTCATCTCAATTATCAGAGTTGGCCACTTGAGTCTCACTGAAAAAAAAAAAAGAAAGAAGTCTCTCTTGAACCAGAAATCTAGAGAAAAACAGCAAATGAAGATAATGCCATTAAGAGTTACAGTCTTAAGTATATATGTGGTCTCCAATCTTGGCTTGAAATTGTTTTTTTTTTTTTTAAGTTTGTTTTGATTACTTGGAACTATTGAAAAACCTTCAGGTACAGTATTTACAAGTATATATATTTGTCATAGAATCTGGGAGTATTTGGTTTTTTTCCTCATTTGAGACTGAATGTTCATATCACTTCCTTGCACTTTGTGCTAATCATCCACTATGTTTTAAGGTATTTTTCCCCCACTGGCTTCTGCTGTATATAACCACCTAACTCTACTAGGCAGTGACACTGTAAAGGTGCTGTATTTGAAGTAATGCTGTTGATTGGGTTTCAACCACCTAATTTCTATTTCTATCTAGAAGAAAGCTTTTTGTTTATGGCACTCTTGGCATATATTTGGCTTGAGCTACTTAAAGGGGGAACAATATATTGAAGCACAAAATTTGGAACCACTTTGTCACTACTAGTAAAGAGCCTTCAGTGTTTTTAGGGAAGAAATATTTGTAATTAATTCCTCTGAATAGTGCTGAAAATCAGTTAAGTTGCTATCTAGAAATCTTACTCAGTATGGAAGGTTAAAAGAACTTTTTATATCATTGTGTCATGGCAATACATAGCCTAACATTTTTGCCTTTTTGTGTTTCATCCATTTGTAAAACATGCTGTGAGCATTTTCAGTCTGAGATAATGGCCCAGAGTTGACCTATTTCATTGTTACACTTTACTAGGAAAGTTTATTTAATGCAAAATACATTTTATGACAGGCTCTACAATTATAATATTGCTGAAGTGACGCTGGACCTCCAGAGGCGTCTGAATTCATTAGCCTTCTGAAGCTAATCATCTTTCTGTCATTCACTGAACTCTTCCAAAATATTTTTATTCTTTTCACTTAGCAGATTATTCCTGCATCTGAGAGAGCCTGTTCCTAAAGAAGCAGTCTTGTGCTTGAGTCCACCTGTTGATACTGGTTGACAGTGGGGTTTTAGACCTCCCACAAAGTTTAAATAGAGCAAATATTGGTGGAGAAATCAGACACACAAAATTTAGGCTTCTGTCTAAGTATTTGTGGTTAGAAAAATAAGGGTGCCAGACCTGCAAGCTACTTCTGGTCAAAGTAATTGCACTAAGGTACTAACTGCATTTTTTGATATTAGCTTGCCTGCTATCCACATCACATTCCAAATCAAGTCCAGGAAAAACAGTGGAGACTGGCAGTTGGTTCAAAAATACATTTTGGCAGTTTGTTTCCTGTGTGGTGCCTTTATTGTCATTCTTAAAGTGGTCCTTTTTGCCCTGCCTCTACCACTCATAGGATCTCATGGGTAGAGGGTAGAATTACTTAAACTAATAATAGTAGTAAATAATTGTTTTTACTGAATAATCAGTGTCTTTGAGACATATGTCTGATTATAGCTGCCTTTTAATTTTACAGTGCGGTTTTTGCAGTGTCCATAGTAGGTGTTTTTCAGATCTTAGATGGCCATGCAATCTCAAAACAGCCTTTTTCACACTTAAGTGTCAGACTATTTCTGTGCATTTGGTTCTCTTCTTCTCACCAAGCAAATATTTTTCCTCTTTGTCTTCATCTGCTCATAAGTTTTGCAGAAAAATGGGAGTTATTAAAGGGTAGAGTTTTTTGTTGTTATTGGGGTTTTTTGTTGTTTTTTTGCGCTTTTTTATGTTTGGTTTGGTTTTTTAGTTGATTGGTTTTGTTTCTTTGTTTGTTTATTGTTTTTGTTTTTAAAAGTAACTCCTCCCATTGATCCTAGAGAATATCCTACCCTAAAGGAAATAAGTGCATCAAAGCCCCTGAAAATAATATGAATCTATGTAGCTGATCTTCATGGGGGAATGATTTGAATAGCCTCTGCCTTTTTTGAGAAATCAAATAAACCTAGTAGCACTCACTAGTAGACTGTTACTAGTGTCTAAATAGGGTTCTATGGGCTCCAGGGGAAACTTTGTGGTTTTTTATTTTAAGAATTCGAAGTCTGTATTGATTTCTAGGAGCTACAAGTGCTTAGTTACAATTAACTCCAAGTTACCATAGCTGTGTATCTGTTGGAGTTTATTTATTTTCTTTGTGCCTGATCAAAAACCTGTAGTTTCTTAAACTTAAGATTTGAGTTTTGTAGGATCTTGCCCATTTGAATCTTCACAATTTTATTTAACCTTCTGACTTTTATATTTTTCCATGTTTTGTGATCATTGTTGTGTTTTAGAAGCTGTTGGAATTTTCTTCTCAAAAGTAGTGCAATATTTGAGATAGTTACTAAAGCTTTAAGAAATGAGTGCATGTAGCAGCTCCAGAAAGAGATCAGTCTCTCTTCCAATCTTGAAGGGTGCTGTGGCTTTTCCTTAAGATTCTTGAAAAAGTTATGTGCAAGACTTTGTCTTGTGATAAATTACTTCTGGGAAATTATTCAATTGACTCCAAATTCTGTGCGCCTCCTGCCTCCTACCTGGGACTGCAGTTTTCTGCATTCCCAGTCCCTGTGAAGATCACATTTAATAAACAATAGAGTGCTGAAACTTTGGATGGAATTTTTCACCATTAGTTAAGAAATATTTCTCCTTGTAAGCAATATCCCATGGAAATTGAGCAGTTGGACTCACTTGAGTTGGAAAGGACCCTACAAGTTTTCTTCTAGGAGCTTTCTATTCTAGAAACTATGCTTTTGCAACTGTCTTCCAAGATAAAGCAACAAAGATCATCTTTGTTATGTTTCTGTTCAGTTTGTGAAAAATATATTTAATATTTTAAAGACACGCTTTATGTGGATTTCTGGAACTCTTGAACACCTGAATTTTGTACAAGTGTATTTTAAATGAACTTTAGTCACTCTTTCCAGCCGAGTAGGTATCTGAGACTTCCTAAATGGAAGAAAAGGTACCCAAATTTGTACAGTTCTTTGCATCCCAAAAAATGCTGCAGCTTTTGTGGAACTGCATATTTTGAGGCCTGTTTTCTGCTGAAGACCTTGGTTGCAATTCATTCCCAAGTACTCCTAAGTCTAAAGAGTAGCCAAGTGAAAGCACAGATCCAACATGTGTCAGTTTTTCAGTAACTCTGCCTGTAGATGTGTAGCTATGAGCCCATAAATTTCAGGCAAGTACTTCCTCGCTGGGCCACGACTATTCTTGTTTTGCATATGACTAAATTACTGTTTTGGCTTACTTTAACTCTCTCTCTTTTAACATAACAGTTGAAGTTATTAAAAAGTTTCCTTGTGTCATAAGTGAAAGCCACACTTCTAAATTACCTTCTTAATTTTTTTGCCTTTGGATGAAAAGTTAGTGCAGAGACAGGCCTGTCTTCTTCACACCAGAGTTTTGTTTGGTGCTTTGTCTGTGAAATCTTATATTTCTTTGTGATTGGCTTCACAAAGCTAATGGGGTGAGACCCTTTATTTCTCAAATGCAGGTGGTGCCGGGGGGCTTTTAAAGGCTCCCTTGTAACCTGGTCTAAGAGCATATTCCTGCCAAGTGGGACAGGAACATCAATTCCTACAAGCCTGGCACGACTCATTGCACAAGTCTGCCCTTACTGGATGAACTCTTTAATTACCAGGCAGTTACATAATGGTGATGAGCTCCATCCCATTTTTCACAGGCCTGTTTTTCAGGTAAGGAAATTCCCCAAATTTCAATACTCATTTTCCATATGCAAAGAGATATTTAGTTGTCCAAATCCAATAAGTTTCTAAAACAAACATTCTCATCTGCAGCCTCTAGTGGGCTTTTGAGTTGAGATGGCATGTGGGTTGCAAAGCATCCCCTCTTCTATCATTTCCTGTCAGCTGTGTATTTAATTTGAATCCCATTTTTAAATTCTGTTCTCTCCATGTGAAGTAAGTTTGTCTCCTCTGCCATTCTGAATCATGCTCAAAGCACATGCCATGACAAGGCTGATTCTCCTCTACAGATCTGGCTGTGGAAGTTGCAATGGGCCAGGGATTTTAATGTGTTCTGGAGAGATATGCAGAAGGATAGTTAATAAATATTTGAAACCTGAGTAGCAGGTGAAAACAAGTTGCTATAGATTGCTGTTAGCATATACCAAATGTATAACTTTGAATGCTCTCAATATTTAAATATATGCATATTTGAGTGCGATCAAATGGTCAGATGGTGAATCCCATGATATATATATGCACATCAATAATACAGTGGTTTAACATCCATTTAAAAAATGAGTATGTCAGAGAGTTTTCTCTTATTTACTTCTGACAAGTCATTAATAAAGCAAATTGGATAAAAGCCCTGAGGCTGGTACTTCTTGCATTTCTAATAAGGAAGCCAAGAATCTTGCCAAGTAGCTCCATGCCTTGCTTCTAGTGATAGCTATAGAATTGTCTGTTATAATTAATTTTAAAAAAATGGGTTGTGTTACTTTTAAAATGTACCTGTACCTGTAACTATGAGTGCATCCTGATAACCCCTCTATATTGAGCGAAATGGAAGGTACTTTCCTGAGATGTTGCAGACTGAAAACTATTTATATTGTCACATCTGGGACTGTCAGTTTGAATTGAGGGGTTTCTTTTTCAGAATAGTTTCTAATTTAGCCTAAAACTATCCTGGACTTTCAATGTCACTATACTATGCTTATAAATCTTCTTCATCAGTGTAATTGATTTTGGTTGTGTTAGAGACTTTCCCAGCTGCTTTTTATTAGAGCTGTGTGAACAGATCATTTTTTTCCTCCTTTAGTCTGACAGCTGAAGAGGGAATGTAGAGGAATGGAATTCCTCTCTATTTTCCTTCCCCTTGTTAACTACATGGGGCTTGTGAACGATTGATCTTGTCAGTGGGACACCTTCAATAGAATGCATGGAAAGGAAGGGTAAAAGTCACCAGAGGAGATGAGGAGGACAGTGATCTGTCCACTTCAGCCCCTACCAGCAGTCCTGTGGCCAGCAAACACGCCCGGGTGGGGTGGAGGAGCTCCTGTGGGGTAACTGATGAGACGGCTGCCAGCCCCGCAGCTCCAGCTTGCTTGGGTCATGAGCAGAACATTTGGGAAATGCTAACAACGTTTATCTAAACATTTAACAACCCTTTTTTGTCCCTCCCAAAATGCCTTATCACATCAGTTTTGTTGGGAAGTTTGTTCTGCATTCTCCATAATTAAATTTGAATTAGCACTAGTACCCATGAGTATGATCTCTTCTGCTACACCCACGTGCAGTCAGTTGACTTTACAGTTGCCTGTGCAGGGGTTTTTTTGCTGCCTTTTGGTACCATGAAATTGCCCCTATGTCCAGCTCATCCTTACATGGTAACTCTTATAGTTGCCATATTTCCTCTCTGTTGTTCAAATTCACAGTTTAATATAATGAACAAAGTGCTAGGAAGGTGGTTTTGTCTCATGCAAATAATTTTTAAATCTTTGTGGTATTTAAGTATTTAAATACAAATGACACTTGCAATGAATAGCAGGTTTTTGTTTTAATAAAAGTGTAAATTTCTGATGGAGTTAAACCTGACGGTTGTCGGAGGTTAAAATTCCCCTGCAATAGCTGCTTTGTGTGGAGCACCACACAAAGCACTAAGTGGAATGTTCGCTTGATTTATTCTGTGCAGCAGACGGACCCTGGTAGTAGGAGGTGTAATTTGCAGCGCATTAGCTATTAGCCAGTGTCACTGCCTGTGTGGGTGGTGTGAGTCTCTTGTGCATGTATGCTGTCACACTGCGCATGTGTCGGCGCTTCTCCCCTCTGCTGTGGGATGGAATTTTTTTTATTTTTTTTTTGAACACTGTGCTGTATTTAAAACTGCGAATCTGCCAGTTTTCAACTGGGTTACTCTGTCACACGGATGATATCTAGAGTTAATGCCTTTCCCTCCCCCAAATTCTGAATTCCGAAACGGAATAGTAGAGGTGTTTGACTTCCCTACCTTTGTAGTCCCCCGAGGATGAAGTATGGCATTTGCAGATACCCAGCCTGTAAACTTAAGTGGAAGCAAAATTGTGCTAATGATTGAGAGGGTTTTTTTTGGGTACCCTGTGCATGCACTTGTGTTGTTCAGCAGAGGTTTTCCAAAAGAGTGTCAGCTTGATGTATCTTTTTCTGTGTGCGCAATTTCACTTGGGTTGCTTTTAGTTCACTTTTTTCCCTGGAGGCACCTGTCTCCTGCCACATACCCATCAAGACTAATTGCACCATCTGGAAGACTTTTGTGTTGCTGTTACTTGTGCAGGGTATCTCTGGGGAGCTTAATTCAGAATGTGAATGTGACCCCTGAAGCCATGGCAAGTAGCTGCAGTAGTTCCTAGTGTCTAAAGGATGATCACCGGAGGCTTTATTTGTTTCAAATCTAATGCGGTTTGCTTTAGTGTGGATATGTTATATGTCACTAACACAACATGTTTTGAAAATGGAGTTAAACTTTGACTACTGGTTTGGTAATTCATAGAAAATCCTGTCTAAAATTACATCCAAACCATATGTAACATAGAGGCTGTATGATTAGGTGTAGCAATGATAGACGTATTGCTCCTTATTACTTGATTTTTCTGTTCTGTTCTTCCCCCCATCCACAGCTGCACTTTTCATTAAGAGTTTCCTGCTAAGAATGTAGGGTATTCATTTCTAGTGGTGTTGCAAACCCCCTGAACAGCCCATAGTACTTGCTTTTGCTCTTGCTACAGACTGAGTATTTTCAACACAGGTAATTTTCTTCTCTTCCTCACCTAGTCTGAATCAGGTAAAAGTGCTTCACTTCTAGTATCTGTCTAGGCAATGATTTATTTAAAGTCCAGTGCTCCATGTTCCTGTTATGAACACTTTTTATGTCTACTTTTGTAACATCTTGTCACTTGACAAGCTGAAGAGCACTGGGCATGAAAAGGCAAAGTGTTCTGATTGTTCAGAGTATCACTATAATTTGCTACTTTTTAAAGCATTATTCATTTCTCACAATACCTCTGCCTTTACTAAAACACTCTGATTTTATCACATACATATGTGGAAAAAATAATTTTTTCCCTAAAACCACTTTCCTTTAAAAATTACAGAGCTTTAAATAGTGTTGAGGAAGTATATTTTAATTCAGTTGCATCATCTGTATAACTTCTGTGATTGTGTGTAATGTGATCAACTGAAGTTCAAGCCAGAGAAGTACTTACACCACCACAAACAATTATGAATTCTATGTACAGGATGCATACACATTTTGTATTATTCATTATCTATACTTTCTGTCTTTTTCCTGACTAGTTTAATGTTCATTGCGGCTCTGACTTTGGAAATCTATAGTTTTAAGCGTATCACTGCCTCGGCTGCATTCTGTTAACTCTATATTGGAGCATGGTAAGGAAACAAATTATGTATTTGTGTGTTTGGTGAGAATAGGAATATGCAGGTTACAAATTCTCAGAATGCTGAAGGCAAGCAGCTGTCCCCCTCCTCCTTAAAATCCATCACTACATGTGCCTAGTAAACAAAATAAAGGTGCATGTCACGTGTCCACAGTGCTCATGCCCTTGAGCAGAGATCTGAGCAGTGCAATCTTTCATGGGTTTGAGTGTCTGGGAAGTACTGGGGGACTGTACTAAATAAAAATAATTTCTGCTTTGGGAAGTTATATAGAATCTCCCTTCTACTGCTTTTTATGTTGTTCTGGTCAGGGTTGCTGTGAGCATGGGGTGTCCTGAGCTGCCAGACTCACTGGCCCCACCTGACTTGTGCAGGGTGGGCCAGCCTGCAGGTGAAGCAAATAGGATGTGGGCAGATTATAAAGGCACGGAAGTCATGGCCTCATTTGGCTAGCTAGATCTCACCAGAGCTAAAAGTGTTGTGGGTTGTGGTAAAAAGCCATACTGGCCTCCTCTTATCTTAATTGATCATGGCATTTGTAGAGTGTAGCTTTTGTAGCACTTGTAGCTGCACTGAGTGGGAGCTTGGGCATCTCTGGAGGGAGGAGTATTAGCCTGGAATCGGGTGTGTGAGTGTGGATGTGAAGGTCAATCCTAGAAGTTGATTAGCACCAGCTACCTGGGTGGTCCTGCCTGTTCTTCTCTGAGTATAGTCCAGACCATTTCCTCATCACTGTAAAACAGAATTTAAAGACTCAAGAAGTCATTTTATTTGCAGTAGCACAAGAACTTTCACAGAGAAAGGTGCTATTTAAATTATTCTTCTTCATGTTTATGTGTCTGTGTTAATTAAGTAGTGTACAGAAGCTACATTTGCACTGTGAATTGTACATGTAATGACAAAAGTCCAAATGAAACTTTAGATTGCATCCACTGTTTTTTTTTAATTCAAACATACTTGCAAGATCAACATCCTTGATTTTTTTTTCATTCAGCTGATGTAAAGACAGTTCTGACTTCTGTTATTAGGGCTAAAATGATACACTGTGATAAAATGAGTTAAAGTGCTTAGTAATTTGTGATGTAGTTCTTCATGTGATTTATTTAACAAATACTTAGATGATATCAGAGCTATTGGCTCTTATTTATCAGAAATTAGTTTACAAATTTAATAACATCTGGAGTGTATTAACCTTTTGTGTAGCTATTTGGCTGTATTGATGAATGTAGGAAGTAGAAAGCAATTTTGCCAAGGACAGGAAGAATACAATCGGAGATTTTGAAGTCAAAAAGAAAAGCTAAGCTCACTGTAAAACAAATAAACTTCTGAGATGTTATCTGTAAATGGTCATTTGGAATTGCTCTCAACTAATACGATTTTGGGGGCAGTGTCCTTCTGACCCCAAATTTAAAGTTGTAGCATTTGAAACCAGCTCATCTCTACTTTATATACCTCTAATTATTATTGTACATATTCCATTAGTTTCTGCATTTTCATTCTTTTCCTACTATAGTTAGACCTGTTTATGTACTCTGCCCTCTGTTCACAACCACTAAACACTTTCCTTTCAGCAGGTTATAGATTTTGGCTGTACCTTTCCTCCTTTGCCTTTCTTCTTATGAAGTAAGAGGCTTCTTTTGGCTTTTCTTTTGCTCCTCAGACAAGAAACTGAAAGCTCTTACTTTCCTGTTACAGTACAGTACATTGAATTATTCTGAAATACTCCTGTCATGACATGATGTGAAATTCAAGAGACATGCTGCTCCTTGAAAATAATCAAGATTTAATTCAATCCTGAATATTTGTTTTTCTCTGCAATAGTAGGATTTCATTGTAAGTGTCAGGTAAAGGATGACAAAAGATCATGATTCATAATTGCAACATATTTCCCTTCTAACATGAATATTAAAGACATGATGAATGGTTGGCAGCCTGAGGTCTAAGTCTTTTTTTTCCACTTTGGTACAACCAGTGAACATGAATTGTGAAAATAAGCCTTTTTATTTTTCTTTTTCCTGTTTTAGGGGTTTTGTGTACGATAGCCGAAACAATTTACAGATGCGAGGTTTGGTCGTACTGCTGATTTCCAAAGCTGCTGGACCCAGCACAGCAGAACTATCTTTCCAGCATGACATGGTCAGTGGAATTTATTCCAGGTATGTAGTATGATCTGCTAAGGTGTATTTGATGGTCAATTTCTTGGTGGTATCAAAGCATCCTAAGTGGCCTGTTCACCTGTAAAGGAAAATCAGTACTTACTAATCACAAAGCTTTGTTCCTCAGGTTTATTATAAGCTTTACACAGTGAAAACCATTTCCTACTCTTTGTATATTGTATCTTAATTGTGGGTTTTGAGCACAACCAAATTGGAAACATTTAGATCAAGATAGTTGAAAGCTTACATTAAGAGGTTTACATTAAGTTTACATTAAAAAAAACCCTATGCTAGAAAATATTTTTAAATAGAGTATTTTCGTTTTGATTTCCTCCAATGTTGTTTGGGTACACCTGTTTACTAGAAATTTCAGAGTGAGATGCCAGCCTTGTGGGACACCAGTTAATCTCACTGAGCACAGAAGTTTTTGTATAGCCTGTTTGAAGGGTGTTCTCCCATGCAGCAGCAGTGTAGAATAAAGTTTTTACCTCCCACATGTCACAGCAGATTTTCTGAGCCTACCATTATGGTTCTGTAGGCTCTCACTGAGATATTTCAGCTCCACTGAGTTCCCAAATACTTTTTAAACTAAATTTCTTAATACTAGTAACAGCCGTAATGAAAATCAGTGGCTGCTCTCCTTTGTATATTTGATAGTGAACTATTCCATTGAAGTAAGTAATGAGATCTGTTGAAAAATTGTAAAATATAATTTTTTTAAAATCCTTGTGAAAAATTGTGTGTTATTTGGTGGAGGAAACAAAACTGTTGTGTGTTTTGTTTTCTGACCTCTGTTATATACTAAATGAAGATGCACAGGCTTAGTAACATGTTTGCATCCTGATTTGTTTCAAAATGCAGAGGTAGTATAGAATTGGAAAGACCAAACAAATAAAAATTTTTAAATCAATGTAGTATCTTAAAATATCAGAGAAGGAAAATATATATGAATTGGTACAGGCAGAAATAACAATAAGTAAGAAAAAGGACAAGGCTGTAAAGCAGGCTTGTTATGGAGAGTTGTGTTGTCCCTTTAGCTTTTTAATTCCATTCTTATTTTGTTTCATCCATAATGTCCCCTTAGGGTTGTAAAATTTTTATATTTATATGCAAATGGTGCTGTATGAAAGCATAATTCTAGTTAGTTAATTATGGCACAGGAGGTATTTTAGTTTGTTTTGGAAATTATTTTAAAAGTTTACCTTAAGTAGGCCTGATAAAAGGAGAGAAAAAGCATTATTTTTTTTATAACTAAGTTCTTGAGTATGATGATTCTGACCATGGAGGTAAAGTTTGAGTATTTAAAGCTGCTGTTGGGAAGGTGACTAGTGGAAGTATTCATTAAGGAGCAAATAAGACCTTGAATTAATAATGAGCCATTTGGTGTAAATGGACATCATTGGAATGATGCCAGTTCAACCAGCTGAAAATCTAGCCTAATAATCTAAGTTTGAGCAAGTCAATAGCCATTAGAATATCTAGTTCAGAGTTACAAAGGTACACCAAAAATGAAGCAGTTTCGAATACGCCCACACAGGTTTACTTAAGGTTCATTACTGTCTGCAAAGGTGATGACTGTGGAGTTGTTAATTTAAATGGATTTTCAATGACACTTTAAGTCCTGCAGCATAGTGTAAATACAAGCAAATGTGCCACTGCACTGTTTCGCTTTGTGTTGTAATGGTCAGTTCTTGCCCTCTACTGAAGTCACTGTGGGCTTTGGCTTTGAAGTTTTTTCTTTATTTCAGGTACTTTTCCAACTACACTTATTTAAATGTGAGTCTAATTTCTGATTTCCATTTCTCCATTGTATATAGCTAAGAGAATAGGCAGCTTGTAATGTTGTGATCTTAAAGGGTTTTTGTGATATTTTTAACATGTATTACAAGTAGTGTTTTACAAACTGCCCTCTCCTGAAGACGAACAAAAGGATGTTGTTTTCCATTAGTGCATTTTTGTCTGCTGTCTTGGTTACAGTATAATTATATATGGTTTGTGTATATTGGACATTTGTATCAAAGGCAAAGTATATCCCTCTGTGATACAAAGTGAAGAAATATGTTTAATCCTTTATTGCTTATATGTCTCCAGCTTTGGATAGTGTTTTTTGGAAATAGATTCTTACAGATTTTCAGCTCAGCTGTAATCTATACAGCTCTTATTGTTGCTATGCCATATAATTACTTCATCTTTATATATAATGTTTTGCTGGAAATATTATTTCTGGCACTGTAATGAGCATCTTCGCTGCCTGATACTTACGTGCTGTGAACATTATATTGGGGACTATTAGCTGGGACATGGCTCACTTGATTTTAGGATACTTAGTAGTGATTAATTAATTGCATTTCTGAAATCTGAGCATGAGCTAAGTTGTTCCAGTACTTGTCAGCGACTGCACCAGCTCAGTCTTTCTTTTCCCAGTCTTTGTGTTGGAACCAGTTCTTGTGCTGTATTTAAATATTCAGTTGTGCAGTAGATAGCCAGGTTACATCAGTCCTCTGTAACTGGTACTACACTAAATGCACAATCTGTAACCGGAGATGTAACACTGTGATAATTATTTATCTTTAAAAACCACCAAAAACCATGGTGGATTTTTTTCATCCTGGAATTTGGCACGTTCTGCATAACATCTTCTCACTATTTCATATTCTTAAATCACAATAAAGAGTACAAAAATTAAAACAGAAATCTACTGAGAGCTGAATTTGGAATAGAAAAGAAGTTATCCTATTCTCTTGCTCTTTAGATATGTCAATTCAAGGGACAATTGACCTAAATGTATAAAAATAGATAATTTAGCTTCCTAGCTGGCATCTGTTTTTCACTGGTACACAATGGAACAAAACCGATGCCTGCTACCAGAGAACAATTTTTTCCAGAATAATGAGGATCACAATTTAGGTAGTTACAGGAGCAGGGCTAGTCTAGTTAAATGGAGCTGCCTCTGGCCAGCATTGCCTTCAGCTTTAGCACTTCATAATTTGCAAGAGTCGTGATCTGCCTGCATTAATTTGGGGCTGTGGGGGTCATTGTGTGCAAGGGTATCATAGTCGCTGCTGGTTGCCTTATGAGCCATGCTGAAGATAAGGGAGGAAGTGTTATAAAAGCCTGCCTGGCATGCTTTACACTGTGCAGCCACCTCCCTGTCATGTTGGCAGCAACCTCACTTTATTCCTATTGGCGGGGAAAAGAACCTGGCTTTACTTCCAGCTCAGCACCCAAAGGAGGACGAAGGGAAGTAGCAGCATGATAAACAGCTCAATTTCACCTGCTGGACAGATTTCCTAAATTAAAACTTTCTGCTGGTTTCTTAGAATTAAAGACAATATTTCTTTGGCTACAGAAGCATTGCAAATATAAGGATCAATTGTAGTGCTCACTACAGAGTATGCAAACAGTATCATGTAAGAGTTGATGTCATCGCCTGTACTCAAGCAAAGCATGCATCCCATACTCCCTTGAAACTCCTTACTCCTATGCTAAAGAGAAAGCAGAACTCACATTTGGGTATACACAGAATCAAATTAACGATAATTTATCATGCTAATAGTATCAGAGAGTAGCTCAGATGTGACACAGGAGGCTAGAGCTTCATAAGGGCTTTGAGATCCATTTCCTAACTGGTGATTATATTAGAGTCTGACACTGCATTGCCTTCTCTCAGAGCAAAACTCACTTGGATAGTGAAGTATGCAGCTTGCTGTTACTTTGCTTTGTTGCTGGAAGTGAGGTTTGTAATAGAAACTCCAGGATCATATGGTTTCTGAACACTGACAGCTTTATGCTTCATGGTGGTGCTACATTCTCACAGTTGAAGATATCAAGACTGGCTTGGGTCCTCTCTCAAAGTACCCAGAGGGGTATCTCTTTTCTGCTCATGTCTGGCATTGCCAGACACTGTTACCTGGGGACTGAGGGATCTCCTTGGCTTTATACTGGATAATGAATGCCTGACATAGCCTCTATATTGCAGCTTAAAATGCAAGTGACACCAAAGAGCAAACTTGGGCCATCTCTTCAGCCCTCAGTATCCTTGGCTCTAATGCAATAAGTTATTTTCTTCACTCTGTTTTGCCTTTTTTTTTTTTCCTATTACTGCTGATTTTTAAAATATCCTCTAGTATTGACATCCATTGAGTCAGCTCTGCAGATTTCCTTGGATTCTTGTCAGAGGTTTAAACCAATCCTTTTTTCAGTCAAATCTGCCTGTGCATTCACACTGATGGATCCTATGGTCATTGACAAGCAAAGACCTTTTAATCAATATGGAATATTGAAATAGGAACATAGAAAGTACTATTTCAGTTCTGTACTAAAACCTGCTTGGGAGAGTGGTGGCAATGCTGTAGTGACAAGAATCATGAACATAGATTCCTTTTTCTGAGTCTTTCAGTAGTTATTTTGAAATCAGCATTGATGCTGCTTCCAATAAAAGCCCAGCTTAAGAGTTAGTTGGTAGCACATGCCAATTCCTTGTATGATGGTGGGTATTTTGCTTGACATGTTCCAATACTGAGTTGTCCTGAGTACCCTTTTTTGGAGGCACACGCACAGGGGTCACAGAGTGATTTCATGTGTTCTTTGTCATTGTGGCCATATCACAGTCATCTTGTTCTAACCTACTCTAAGGAGCACTTAAAACTTAAATCCAAGTCTTAACCAGACAATTCACCCACCCTTAGGTTTCTTTATCTCTGCATATTTCTTTGATTGCAAAGAAGTCAGGGATAGGTGTCTTTCTAAGGACTGTAAGGGCAGAGGATATACTGCTCTCTCCCTTTGCAGTTCTATCTAGCTTTCTCCCAGCTTTTTGCTAGATATGAAAACAAAGCTTTGCCTTAATTTACTTTCTCTATTCCAAAGAGCTTTATGCCATCTTCAAAGAAAGTTTGACCTTCCATTAATGTCCTTTGGGGTTATACAGATAATGCTGATTGTACATATAGGTTCACAGGATAATTCAAGTTAGAAGGGATATCAGGAGGTCTGTTGACCAACTCCTTCAGAAAGTGGAGTCAGCAATAAGGTCAGACTCATCTAGCTTTCTTCATGAAGGTCAGGTCTTTCAAGAACAGAGTCTTCTTCACAAGGTGATAATCAGGATGGGTTTTAAACAGATGAGGGAACATTCTATCCCTGGCCTGTAACCTCAGCTCTGTGTCTAATGCTGTCATTGGTGTGCATTCATGACTATGGAGCTCACAAGTGGCTATGCTGATCATGGCATTATTTAGCCTGTTAGGTGTCTTTATGGTCATTTGACAGCTGAAGTATCCAAAGAACTTTCCATCCCATGATTTTCAGAATTAGAAATGGCAACTGTGTCAAGGCCTACTTTAAGAACACAAGTGTAAAGGTCTTGTCTGTCTTAGGGATATGCCACTGTGTATTAGGGACAAATTGCTGTGTATTAATGGGGACACTAGGAATCTTTTACACTAGGAATCTTTTCTATTTCTCACAGGTGACAGCTCACCATCTGCAGCTCTATATGTTCTTCTCCAAAACCCATGCCATGGCAGCCATAACAGAGATGATGCTGTGCTTGTTAGAGCAGTTTTTAATTGCTGTATGCATGCGGAGCACTCAGGCTGCCTCCAGGGAATCCAAGCTTATGTGAATGATGATCCTTGGACAACTTCAGTCTGCAAAGATAAATATGGACTAGAGTAGTCAAAAGCTCAGAGGTAATATGCTGATTATAGTATGCTTTTGAGACTTGCAGTCTGCAAAAATATGCACAAATGAACATTGATTGGTTGGCTTTACTTATGCCTGTGGCCTGGACTGCTGTAGGACTGGGATTTTATGGGTGAGAAGGATCTGAAATGGCAGTACTCTGCTTTATGTATTTAGTGTAACAGCATATGAGATGTGAGCACACCTTATCTGGAAATTGAGAAAATGTAAGAGGTGTTCCACGTTGAGTGAAAACAGAATAAATACTGCATGAGGATATGCACCTTTGGCTCTGCGTTCCCTGAGAGTTCCAGTTATTGGCAAGTAGCTTATGTCCTGTTCTTATGAATGCAGCCAAACATCTGAGAGATGCTAATGCTCAGATGGCAGTCACATCTCCAGTCAGAGTAGATGGCTACGGTAGGACAGGGCTGCCTTCTGCTTTAGGAACAGATCAATACTCCCTGGCAAAACAGGTCTTTTACTGTGTAAGCTGTATCTTCACTTGCTCAGCTCACCAATGCAGATTCCTTCTGCTGTAGACAAGTTTAAGGATGTTTGTTATTTTAAATAGTTGTTTAAATGCTTTCCAACTGGAATGTGTCTCCTCATTAATCTATATTTGATTATCTGTGGGATTTGTGGAAAGAAATGAGATAGTCCTTTAAAGGAAAGAAACGAAAAAGCAAATTTATTACAAAACCTCCTGGCTAATTAACCATGGGAAACACAAGTAAATTTTGGTGAAGGTGGTGAGGTTTATTGTATTGCTGGAGTGTAAATGACACTTAGAGGTTGCTTTGACCAGTTTGCTATTAAATTTTACAAAAGCCTTCTTTTTACTCTGCATGGTGTAGGTATATCTGTGGACAAATTCTCTTTGAGTGTTACTGTAAAAGGTAAAACACAAATGAAATAAAACCAAAGAAAGATGATACAAATTATTATATCCTTACCTACAAAAATACAAAGAGCACAAGTGTGTGACTCTTCACCTTATTTCAGATCTTGCTCTTCTTTCAATTTCTGTACTCTGAACTGCATAGGGTGTTAACTTCAGAGATTGGATTTGACTGTTTCTTACCTTCATATTTTCAGGTAAAAAAATGATTCCTAACTCTACAATGGACTTCTATCATGTGAAGAATACTTTCATATTTGTAAGAAGTTGGAGGTTTTTTCCATTACTACTTTTCTGGGTTTACTAGCAATGGAAACTAAATTAAATTTTCCTTGACCTAGTGCAATGCACAGGGAGTGGCTGAGAACCAAAGTTTGGGAGACCTCATGCTCCATTGCACCTAGCCCCATCAATGACTGCTAAATCGTGGTAGAACATGTTTAAACAAAATGAAAAGTAATACATGAGAAAAATGTAGTAAGACCAATAGTGTATGTAGTGTATTGTATGGAACTCAAAACTCGAAGAAAGCGGAGGAGTTACCTTTTGTGTGATGTAAGTATTCAGCCTGGGAGTTTTAGTATCGTGTAGCTGTTGCACTTTAAATTCACACTGGCTTATTGCACGCAAGCCCTGGGTCTCAGCTGTAGATATTGCAGAGATTAATCTTATTAATGGAACTGCTAATTGGTGTTTGACTTCTAATTATAGTAACAATAGGCCATAACAATCAATCCTTACCTTTACTGGGGCAGATTAGGAGTCTTTATCATAAAAATTATTTCCTTTGGGACTTACTGTCCTTATTTCTATCTTCTGGAAGGCTGGCTTTCAGCAAAGGTACAGTATCCCAACTAGCAAGTACTTTGGAAGCTTAGCTAATTAACTGGTAGAGAAAATGCATGGTCCTAAAATATTCAATATCTAAGTACATTAAGGAGTACAATGCTCTTGACAAAATTGTTTGAAAGATAATGGGAAAAGTATGTCAAAATATGAGCAGTGATGTCTTTTATAATCTTTAAGAAATATATAATTTTGTCTCAGTCCTTGGTAGCTTTCCCATAGCTTTTAGTGAGAGGAAATCCATGCAGTTATTCTAAATTATTTTATTTCTCTTTTTTCTCTCCCGGATAAATCCTGTGAGATTCATCATCTCATTTATAAGATGAGTCTCAGGAGATAAAAAGCACATACAACTTGATTACATATTCCTATTGATCATCTTACATCCACAACAATAAAAATCAACTCCAAATACAAATCTAACAATATTACTAATTCATTACAACCAGTACTGTTCTTCATTAACTTTTATTGTTTTCAGCATACTTAGCATGTGCAAATACAGCAATTATATGTTGAATAAGAAAAGGTCTTCTCCTTACATTGTAGAATAAATTAAAAGGCACTGCATTAGAGCTGATCAAAGACTGTTCAGAGATATGGGCTCAAATCTTGTTCAGAATAAGTCTTTATAGCACTAGGTAGCTGAGCAAGGTAAACTCAGCATGTACATCACAAACTGTGTTTGGTTTCCATTTTAAAAAGGAAGTAATTTTCAGTATCAGAGAAAGCACGGTAGGGATGGCTTACCTTGGAGAAATTGTAATGTTGCCTCTGTCTGTCTGTTCGGCCCTCCCTTTTCTTGGAGCTTCTTCCTCCCACTGCTTGTGAAGTGAGAACTGGACTGCCACAATGTGCAGCATAGCATAGAAAGCCAGAGTAGCATTGGTGGAATTCTGCAGTGGGTCAGGAGCAGCTGTGGGATCAATAAAGCCCTGCTTTTACCCCAGTGGGAGCTGTTCAAAGACAGGCCAGGTGAGCTGTGGTAACAAGGTCTGGCACAGCCTTCCTGGGATATGGCATGGCCGTGGCCACACACCGGAGCACTTCACCGGAGCTGTGTTTGCTGTAAAACCTTTCCCTTGCAACAATTTTCTACTTGAGAACTTTCACGTTTCCTTTACAAAAAGTATAATAGTATTTGTGAAGAGAAATTTCTGACCATCACCTCAGTACAATCCAGTGCTGTGATGAAAGCACGCAACAGCTTTGGGAGACTGCTTATCCATCAGAACTACGACATCAGTGTGACCAATTGCTTCACTCCAAGTTCTTAAATAACTGTATCTATACAATTTATTTGTCCTACAGTCCCAAAATATTTCCCTTGCTTTTCTACCTGCTGAAGTACTACCTAGCCTCTTTCTGTCCTATTAATGTCTCCCTTGACAAATTTTGCAGTGCAGTTATCCAGTTTCAATACAAATTTCTTGCAATTCTTGGAAAATTGTATCAATATGAAGTTAAGTATTGCAAGGCATAGGACACCAATTAATTTATTTTCTTAGTAAGATCCAGTCAGTACTCTGATATAATGTAACTGAAAATATTACAACATTTTTCATCTCCTGGGGTGGAGCTGAGAACTCCATGAGTATATGTATATGAAAATATGAGACTGTATAAAGATTATGCAGTGTTCTTTCTCTTCCACTTGAAATAATGGCATGTTCTGGACCCTAATCACATTACATGAATGAATTATTATTATTATTTTTACATGATTTCTTGTGGCTTCATTGGTATCTGGCCTTTAACATTTAGTAGATTTTCATGTGCAATTTGACAGCTCTGAGATGCTTCTAGAGCAAACAATAATAAAAAAGAAAGGCAGCAATAATATGTTAGTGGTGTAGATAGGGCGCTGTGTTCCTGGACAGCAGTTGGTTATTTTTAATATATTCCAGTATAAAGGTGGGTGTATGAATACATAGATAAGAGTGATTGATGATTTGAGAGAAGGAATAAGGAGTTGGAGAACTAGGGATAAAGATTTCAAGAATGTGAATGCAATATGGTATTCTCACTGTGTTGTATTTGAGAAGGTGCTTATGCAGTCAAAAGAGAAATCAGAAAGATGATGGGTTTTTAATAGGGTTTGCAGCAATTGAAAACTTATGGTCAGCAGTGCCAGCATGATTATGTAGCATGTTTGGTACATGTGAGATTTTGTGAGCTTGATTGCCCAGTTCCTGAAGTCCATTTAAGTATTTGGAGTTGTATATTTTAATTTTTCCTAAGACTTGGGCAAATTTGTGTACATTTTCGTGGAAAGAGAAGATGTAGCCAAATAAATGATGCATCTGTTATTGCCAGAGAGGGAAGAAACATAAGCAAGTTCTATTTTATACTGTCTAGTATTTCTGATTTCTTTCTCATAATTGCTGTTTCACCTAGACACTGTTGTGTGGAGAGCTTGCTTCAGTCTCTTATAGCTGAAATTTCATTCTGGCTTTTGATATCCATGCAACAAAAACAGTGCAAAAAGTCCAGCTACATTCATAGCTGTTCCAGTAGGAAAATTAAATTTTAGCAAGGCTCCAGTATTTGCTGCAGTCAGAAAAGGATCCTATTTTGTGGACTCTGGTAGGAATTCTGCAATAATAAAGTTTGTTCTTGAAGGTGGCTTGTTAGCATATAGCTGTCTCTCCATCATCACTTGCTTGGGGTTAATGTTGCTTGAATTGGTTGATGTCGTTTTATCCCTTTCTTAAAGTGTACAGATTGAATCATTCTGGGATGAAAGAACCGAAAAATGAAAGCATGAAATTTTCAGATACCTTATATTTTAATAAGGTAAAAATAGATGGAAATTGTGCCAATGGTATAATAGTAAGTCATTTTTTTAATCAAAGGACACATTTTTCTCAATATCACGCCTTATGCCATTTACATCAAGTATATACGAATAATAATGACAAAACTTTGCAGACCTCAACAGCACCAAATGCTTGTTACTATGCTGATATGGTCCCAGAAGCAGCAGTCATTGCCTTGCTCCAAAAGGTTTATTATCCTTTCCCTGCTGGCAATTCTGTCAACACACCTGGTGTATGGGGCAAGGTCTCTGAGAAGTCTGCTGTCTCCCTTTAGCTATTAGTCTCTTTCCTTGTACATGGCAGGCAATACCCATCTGCTACATACTTCTGCTTGGTGAAAAGCAAAAGTATTCCTGTAAAAAAAACTTTTTAATGTATGGTGTTAATGTCCCTATCCAATTCTGAGCGTTGAAGGTTCAGGAGGGGAGAGGAGAGCCCCTGTGATAACCATACTTTTAATTGCTGACTAACAGAAATGTCATTACAGCTGTTCAGAATACGACAGGTTTACTTCATAGTGTGACCTATCTGTGGTTGTGCGACTGGTATGTTTGGATTTTTTTTTATCCCCTCTATATCTTGGATATTTATGGGTATTTCAGAATACACAGTAATTGTTATATAAGCATGATAAAAAAAAATATAGCTATAAAATAAACCCCAACCCTGTCTGGTACACTGTATTCTGGTAATTCACATTTTATTTTTTAATGCCTCTTTCTTGTGCAGTTAGACATAAGAACAATCTATTCTCTTAATAGGACTGCTCATTTATCAAGTGTTCATTCTTCATGGCATAAAAAAGGTTACCTTCTTTTTGCTCTCACATAAAAAGGTTCCATGTATTTCAGGTGTCATTAGTACTAGAGATATAATGTCAAGGTTAGTGCACCTTATCTTTCAGCTACATTTAATACAATTACAGACAAACTCTTCAGAGAGATTTCAGAGAAAAACTGGGAGTAATAAGTCAAGCTGGCTGTCTCAGAATAGCTGACAATGCACAGGAATGGGAATTTCTGTTAACAGTGGTTCAAACTGTCTCCCATAGTCATTCCAAATAAAATTATAGTCATGCTTCAATCTTGGAAAAAGTATGTTCACAAAATTAATTGTTAGTAGCCTGTTTCTTGCATTTACCTGTGAGACTTTTTATTTCCCTTCATATCTTTTTAGCTGTTTTTAGTGTAAGTATTTAAATATTTTGAGTAGTCAAAACTATTTTTAAACCATGATGTGAAATTTCTTATGGAATAGATGCATAAGATGTAATTGGAGGATACATGTTATTGAGGAGCTATAAAGCAAATGGATAATCCTGGATGAATGAGCACCCTGGGTGTTGCCCACAAGCAGTCTGGCTGACACATGCTGCCATCATATGGGAATGAAAGTTGGTCATTTCCGTAACAAAATATCTGATTTTCTTAATCATCGTGTTCCTTTTGATTTCTGCTGTGGTGATAGCATCCAGTCTACAAATGAATCCTTTGGCTCATACCTCATTTTTGAGGGTTTTGGTCAACATAGATTATTCAGTTCTGAATCTATCTTTGCATCATGTATTCTACCATCACATTTTCCCAAAGCCATGCTACAGCAACTGTTGCCAAAGCTTTTGATCACCTTCTGTCTTGCCATTTTTTTACTCTTGTTTACAATACCTAAAACTTGCTCACTTCAGTAAGCCAAAAGGAAGGCCTTCATGCTAACTCCATTGTAAACTCTTCTCTTGTCTTGCTCTTCTTTCACCCCATCAGTTTTAAATGTCTTATTTTTATCTTTGACTATTAGAAATAGAATACATTTATTTTAAGGAAACAGCAGTTGTTTTGTTGTTTCTAAACAACAAAAGTTGCAGTTGTACAGAGGTGAGCTTTCTTGTGAGCAGTTTTTTTGGAGTTGGTGCTAATGTTCATTTTTGAATTAACATTGCAGAATTTAAACTTAGTCTAACTTATCTGGAAACTTAGCATGGACATAACTCTATAAAACTTCTATATGGTGTTTGCTATGTTCTATTTAGACCTTTAAATTAACCTCACTCCCTTTGGGTTGTATAATGAATCAGGGCTTGCATTTATTCCACACGGCACAGATTTCATATTTACTTCATATTTGGTGGTATCTGCCTGCAGAAGTGCCACCTTGTTAGGGTAAGTGGTTTTGTTAGTAATAAAATTAGTTGTACAAAGGGCAGGTATTAGGATGACCTTTTTGCAAAATATTGCTGTTAACTAAATGCAGTAAACAGTTTTTTTACCAAAGTACCTGTTCTGTTGTCATAAGACTGGCATTAATTCCATTATGGAATTAATGGAATTATATTTAATTTTGTAAACATTTTTTCTAAGACTCTATTAAATAAAACTTGTTTTTTGTCTTTGAAATAATTTTGAAACACAGATAAAATTAGTTGGTCAGTTTAACTAGGGAATTTTGTAAGTGGATTGTCATACTGGAGATGTGCTGTTAACATTGGTTTATGTTCTTTTGCCACTGTATAAGCATTCACTGAGGATGCAGGAAGTTCAGTTTTGGCTTTCTCAAGAATTTGAAAAGATGCAAAAGTACTCCTCTGTCTGAATTTTCAGATTTCTCTAAACAGAGAGATATAGGACATCTAGGTCAGGAATGCCTGAGTTTGTAATGTTTCCTTCCCAGTAACTAACTTAGTGGAGCAGGATCAGGAGTCCAGGTGTCCCACCTTTCTCTCCCATAATTTCCTGAATACTGACTTTTTTCACTCTTTTGCCATCTGGC
Source organism: Toxostoma redivivum (assembly GCA_013397375.1). Lineage (NCBI taxonomy): Eukaryota > Metazoa > Chordata > Aves > Passeriformes > Mimidae > Toxostoma > Toxostoma redivivum. The sequence goes on along the minus strand of VXBI01010137.1, from coordinate 829,782 downwards.
TGAATGAATAATTCAAGGTTTTGTGTAATGGCAGAGTAACTCGGCAGAAGTGGCCGAGGAAGGAGGTGTGAGGATGCCCTGGCCTTGAGAGCTGGATGGGTGCCTGATGGGAGATCGAGATTCCAGAGTGATGCACAGCATGCTTCAAAAGAGGAGCTTAGACTGGAAGGACAATTCTCTGCAGTCAGGTTGTCAGGTGGCACGTCCAGTACTTAAGTTCTTCCTCTCTTTCAGTTTTATGACTTTCAAATGCTGGCTGTCAGTTGGAGTTTGGGGGACATTGCCTTGTTTTTAAGCAATAAACATATCCTTGCTTGTGCTGACAAATTTTCACTTTTGCCTCATTACATATTTTCACCCATATACCATCTATAAACACAAAAAGGCAGGGAAATAAATGTCTCCAAGAGTAATTTTCTAACTGGAAGTCAACATATGCAGCTGACTAGAAAGGTACTTTAAATCATCTTATAGGTGTTTTCTCAGAGATGACACTCCGGTTATTTGAGACAACTGTTTTTTCCACCTGCTGTGAAGGATTAGTTGCCTTTTGGATGCTTAAATATTTCTGTGCTATTAAAGCAGCAGATTGAAAAGCAGATGAGAAAGTTCAAAGCCAAGGCTGAAAGTTCAGCTTCAACTTTTAGTTTTCTGACTTTTTTTCACTTTGTGTCACAACCTAACTGTTGTTTTCACTTAGAGTTATTAATTAAGAAATATGAAGTTTACCCATTTAAAATTGGTTACCTTCACAGCAAATTACAGTGAATTTCATTCCTTTTAGTATCCTGTGTTAGATAATAGTAGAGAGAATAATAGATTTCAGGGACCTTTGATCTACCATTACTGTAAAATAAAAATAAAACTTAATTGTTTTTTTCCCACTGACCGTAATGATTTTAACCTTGTGTACTAATTTAAATGGGCTTGTGGGGGCAGAGTCTTAAATGAGACACAAATGAAGGAAAAATTGCTAATGCTGCCACTGTATATCTAATGAGCACTGTGTAATAAACCATAACCTCTTCAACATTTCTGTGGAAAATGGTGTGATTATTTTGGATGGCTGGCCCTCTGTGTAAGGCTCATTACCATCTGGCATAATGTGTATTGATATAGCCTGTAATTGTCAACTCTTATTTGACATGCTGCCTTTAATAAATGTGACTTGCATGGCTAGAACCTCCTAATGGTTACATGGAAAACCATAATTAAATAAAATATGTATACTTATGTAAAATACACACCCTTATATCCATAAAATAATTTTGTAGAAGGTCCCTGTTTTCTTTATCTCCTGTTCTTAGTGGGAATATTTGTATGTATTCCCAGGTTAGTACTGCATTACCAGTGTGGATACCTAAATATGTGAAGACAAACATGAATCTTGAATGTAGGTTGTTTCCTCTTGCAGAACTTGCTTCAAATATGTTTTGAAATATTTATTTTCTATGCAGTGAAAGACAGAATTAATATACCTGCCATAATAGAACAGGTTTCCTGCCTAATGGTAGATTTGTGTCCTCCTGCACTGGGAATGGGAAGTAACTCTAATAGGCTGAATGGTTCTGGTTTTGGTGTTTCTCCTGAAGAAGGGGGCTGAAATAAATGCATTTGTAAGACTCAGTGCTGAAAGTATTTATACCTCCTTAAAGAAAAATGAGCTTCTGGCCAATGGTACATTTTAGGTAGAAGGACCAACATATGCTGCTTAATCCAGTCATCTTCTGTTTATTATCTGAAAAAATTCCTTTCCTTTACTGTTCATTCATATGTTAATAGCTAAGAGATATCATTCTGGTAGTCATATTGGCTCCCTTACAAAACATAGGATTTCTTCAACTTTAATCAGTTTTAATATTGGTGGTGTTCATTGGGTGTTACTTTCAATGGCATTGTTGATGGAGAGTCCATTGTTGGTCTTTGTAAGAGATTTTGGAAAGTGCCTTCTCTTTATTATTTTTGGATTTCCCTAGGTTCAGGCTACTGCATCTTATTTTATGTTTGCTTGATAATCAGCATATTCTGTTGAATTTGTTTTCTGTAGTATAGATGCTTAAACTTTCTTTAAATATCTGTGACCAAATCTACTGTTCAATATTAACCTTCTCCATGCATAAATTAGCTTTTGATCCTCGCTTCATCTGTCTTCTTTGCTTTTTATTGTTAGGACAAAAATGTTGAGAAAAGTCATACTTTCTCAAATTGTTCTTGGCTGAAGTTTTCAAGTGATAATTTTTACTGGTATCGGAAACTTGGGGTTAACAGAAACACTACTTTTGCTGATATGCTTCCCTTAAATCATCTGTGGATCCTACTGGTCTATTTGACCACAGTCATGTTCTGTATCTTAGCTGATTATCTCGGATGACCTGTTCCTTTACCCTCCTTCCACCCTTTTCCAAACTTTGGGTGCTTTCTTCTTGAAAGAGTCTCTAGTCCTGTGTGCATGTGGTCTGCATTGAGATATTTTGATTGATTTTTTTTTTTGCATTGCATATTTTAACTTGAGTAAAGCATATTGAACCAGCTCAGTTGGCTCCATATAGAGGATGTTTCACTCTCTTTGCTGTTTATTATCTGTGTTATTCCTTTTCTGTTGCCTTCTCTCCTGAATGTGAGTTCTCTGGACCTGCTAACCGTAAAATCTTAAGCACTGCTGCTGTTCATAACCAATATTCAGTTCTGGGCTAGGAGCTATAAACACTTGCTTGTGTAAATATGTTCCTTAAAATATAATAGACTTTCTACAGTGCCTTGCCTTTATGTGATTTTGTTTCTGCCTAACCTTACATAATGGACCAATGCAGTTCTTAAAGTTGTTATTGGGCTTTTTTAGTATATCCATTTTTAAATTGCCTTTGCTCAGCTCTCTGTCCATCTCTGCATTTTCTCATCCAATCCTTTATCAATTTTCTTCCTTGCCTAGTTTCTCTGGTCTGTATTTGTTCCTATCAGTTTTTCATTTTGTCTAAGTTAGATAGGGAAGGAATTATAGCTGATTCAGCTTTGTCTAAATCACTTTTTTTTTTTCCTTTTGTTTAATCAGCTTAGTCTTTTTAATTGGGGATTTGTGGCTTTTTGGTCATATAGCGAAATATTCATAAGGAGTTTCCAAAAAGTATTCACAATTTTAATTTTTCCAACTGATTCAGCTTGTTTTATCATTGAAAATATTGCTTATGTATAATATATGCCTGTGAATATTATCTGTCATATTTATTAAGAATGTTTGTATACTGGTTTGGATTGTATTGTTTTCATATAACAAATGTGTTGACCTCACGTTCACTTGTACATAAATTTTTCTGATATGAGGTCTTTGTAGCAAATTGAGTCTTTAATATAGAGAATTCAGGTTAAGTGCAACATTTCTTGAGCTAGCAAAATTCCTTTTAGAAATTCAATGTAGTGTCAATACATTGTCAATATACCTATGTATTGCCAATATACATTATTGTGTGAGCATACTAAACACTGAATATCTGAATCATTATTTACAAAATGAGAGAAGTAGGTCTTTGAAGAAGTAACAGCTCGTGCTATTACTTGATGAATACTTAATGTAGTCTAGGTAGCTGTTCATAAAGTCTATAGCAGATACTGACTGGAATTTCAACCTGCCTTTTTATTAAAAGTTTAAATCTTGATAATTGCTTTATAAAAACACAGTATTGCATTTGTCAGCTTTACTTCATTTTGGAAATGTGAATCTTCCCATAGGGATAACCAGTGATTTTTAAATGTGATTATGATGTGTGATTTTATAAATTTGACAATATGCTTATAAATTAGTAGCTCTAAATTCTATTATTGATTTTTGGCATCAGTGTTCAAGTAATCCAAGAAGTCTTTTTCCAGATAACTTACTAATTTTTTCTTTCTGTCTTTAGGTGAATACTCATGATTTTTCCTTTGGTTTGATCAGTTAGGTTAAGCTAGCCATCTTTCTTTTAAAAAATAAAAAAGCCATAAAACCTAAGCTTTTTTTTTTTTTAACAATACTTACATAAGTACTGGCTCATGTCTCAAGTCTGTTTCTTCTCTAGCAGTGTAGAAGGATCTCTGAGAACATGAAAAGTAATTGATACCTCCCTTTTTAACAGTTTCTAGTGCTTATGAAATCTGTAATAACTGAAATAAGATGCAAAGCTATTTAAGTTTCACATATCCTGGTTTGTGGGGATTAAAAAACATACCTAGGCCTGTCATCACATATCACTGTTCTTGTAATACCTGTCCCTTGCAGAATGTCCTTTGTATTCTTGCAAATAAAGTCCCAACATGACAGGATTTCTCTGTACAGCAAATGTATCTGGATTCTTACAATGTCAGCCCAGCCCACCTGCTCCTCATTGTTCTCACAGCTGCATTGTCACTGGTTTCTGGATCTTACAGTAGCTAGGTAGTTCCTACCGAGCAGGTTTCCTCTTCATACTCCCTTCTTATATGTCCCAGCCTGTGTGCCTGCCTCTGGGAACTGGAAAGCATCAGTTTGACTCAGTGATTCTGGTTGTATTTTCCTTCTGGCTTTTCAGATTAACACTTTTTCCTTTTAAACCAAGCTTGACATAGTGGTCTCTACCAGGTCTTTGTCTAGATTCTCTCACCTATTTTCCATAATTGATGCTTTTGTTTCCAGGCTGGGATTATTTTTCTTTTAGGCTGTGTGACTTGAAAGGAGAATTTCCGTGATGAGGGCATCTAACCAAGGAAAATGTGCTATAGGCTGTGATTACTGTTCTTTGGCCACTGATGCTGATTACAGGAGTAAGCCAGCCACAGGTTCAACAGTTAGGGCTTGGTTTTGCTGGGGATGATGGTGCAAATGTGGATTCTTGCAGTCTGGTATGGGTAGCTGGCTCCCAGGCTGAAGGGCTCCTGCCTCTGCTGTGGTGACACAGTGGTGGCCATGTTGGCACATCAGTGGCACTAGTCGGAAACTGATAAAAGATGGTTCACTTGCATGTTGCTGTCTGGAGTACAAAGTGGATATTGGTTGTTCTGTGGGAGCCCTAACAATAAAGCCAAGATCTGTGTAAACTCTTCTTCAAAATTCCTGCACTAGGGAAGGGAGCAGGACCCCGACTTCAAGTCAGGCTTCTCACTCTTCACTGCCAGCTGCCTACAATACTTGGAGAAGCTGGCTTGCCAAGCTCAAGTGAATGTGTGCCCACTAAAAGTCAGAAAACATTTTCAAATCCTATAATGGGCTGAGTAGTATTAAAAACCTAAGCAGTAATCAGTGGTGGGGGCGACAGAGAGTGAAAATGTAACATCTTTTAAAAAAATAAAGAAAAATACATGAAGGAGCACTGGTAGAAATTTTACTTCAAAAACTTTGTGGTACTAGGAAGGGAAGGAGATGAAAGAAGTAGAATATGTAGCCAGTTTAAAAATAAACTGGTTGTTAGGAATGCAATTAAGCAGCATACTCAACAAACTTCATAGACCTGATGTCTTTTAACTTGATTTATCCCTCAGGTGGAAGATGTTCCTATGTCTTAGGATCAAGATAGAAGGAACCACAGAAGTCTTGGTCTCTAACCTTGTTAAGGGATAGGAGTGGGTAGATGTTTTCTGCTGGTTAACAGATACATGAGTCATGCTAATGAGGTGAATATTTGGTGCTCTGCTGAAATCTGTGCTTTACCCTGAAAATTTTTCCTGTTAGTGAAATCACAGAATCTGCCACACGTTGACTGGCTTAGACACCTGCCCCCTGCCATTTAATTTCTTATAAAAGAGACTATACACAGAAGATGGGAATGAGATTTTCCATCACTATGATGCTGTTTGTTACTCACTATGCATTGTTACTCTAATCATGGCTTATTAACCATGGCATTGACTTTGACAGGTGAATGGGAAAAAGAGCTATAAAAATCACTGCCTTTTCTTGCTGTGGGACTAAGTGAACTATCTTGGTACAGCACCAGCACCAGAGCATACAGGATAAATTTGAATGTAGTTTAAGCATCTTCTTGTCTTCATAAAACTTTTCTTTCTGTTCACTGTTCACAAAAAAAGTAAAATAAGATACCAAGTGCTGCTCAAATACATAGTCAGTACCTGAAATAATTACTTTAATTCTTTAGTTAATGCTTTTTCATATGTAATTTTCCATTACAGACACTATTTCTTTTTATTTCAAATTCATAGGTGTGTGTATATAGAAGTTATTATAGTTGTCACTGAAATGGAATGGATGCTGATATTTTAATTTTTTTTTTAAATCCTGAATGTAAGGCTTTTCATCCGAATTAATCCTTTTTGTGTTGAAGAGAAATTATTGAATTGACAATCACAAAGAAAATATTCAAATCTTGGGTGTGTACTGTTAGTCACTTTAATTCAAAGCTTCAATGATAAGAGTTCATAAAGAATTTTTGATCTATCAGTTTCATTATCTTTGTTCATTGTAGTTGCTTCAAAAATTTTCAAATACGATTTTTAGTGGCTAATTTAAGTCTTTGACCCATTTCTGTGAAATGCTTAAAACTAATATTTCTTTGCATAACCTGTTATCTCTTGAGAAGCCCAGTGTAGTTCTGATGGTTAGCTGATAATGAAAGGTAAACCAGCTTAAATTCAATACAACTGTACTATTTAATATGTCTCTTTTATCATATGCTTTACAGAATCCTATTATTTCTTTTTAGAGTAGAACTTGAAATTAGGAACTTTGGTGGTGGTTTGCAGGGAGTTCTTGCTTCAGAGGTGAAAGGTGTGGAAGTATGTTAGCATTTGGTAATAAAGCTTTCCTGATTCTTAGAATGCTTCCATTTAGGAGCTTTGTTGACATTTGGAAATGTCGACTGTTTTGTCAGTACTACTTTGTACCAAGGTAAGTACAGATAATTCTTGCAGCAGCCACTTCTTTTGTTTGTTACTGTGGACTCTGGAGCAAAAACAGGATGGAAGCAGTCAGAGTTTGTCATCCCATTGCCGTGTTTCTAAGTCCAGTATTGTTAAAACATCATTTTTTTATATTTTGGGGTCGACTGCTTTCAAATACAAAGTTATTTAATCACTGAACTGTATTCCAGAAGGAGAAAGCTGTGTATAATATTTCTTCAGCCATTTAGCAGCACCTTCGTAACAGCAGTGTTTATTTGTTGGATACTGGTCTTTACAAAGTCGTGTCAAGGATCCTCCTGTACCTGCAGCACTGTGGACTTGCTATTGTGCCTGGGTATTCTAGAGATTATCACAAAAAACATTAAAAAATGCATTGCCTGGGATTTCTGCAATAGCATTGATTCTTGTATTTTTAGTCTGCCAGGCAGAGAGAGTGGAAGAGCAGTATGTAAGATCATAATTAGACGTAGATTATCTGCCTAATGTGGTTCTTGTTAGCACAAATAATGTGAATACTATTTGAAGAACAAACGGATTATAGAAAAAGAAATGAAAACATCCAGATCCTGAGCATTTGGAAAGCATGACACTGATGTATTTGTGTAACCTTTTCATGAAGAGCGATGCTGAAGTCAAAGACGGGATTTTGATTTCCTTCATTAAAAGCTTATTAAATGAAGAAATAGGACAGTCGTCGTTTCGCTTCAATAGTTGGGGGTCACAGAGGCGGGCCTGGTCTCCTCCGGATATTAATGCCTGCTTTCAGCCGGGGGAAATGAGCCGTCACCGGAGTTAGCTGCAGCTTTACGTGCTCGTCACTAGGGATCCCCATATGTCCTGGGATCTGCGGCAGTCGGAAATGGCAGAGCTCGGCAGCGGGAAGCAGAGGGCTCTCATTGCTATTCATAACAGGTAGCTCGGCTCAATCTGCCCAGAGCAAGTCTGTTTAATGTTGATCAGCTGTCCATCTGATAAACTGAATTGATTCGGACATTTCCTCCAAGGGCTGCCCTGACAATGACAGCAGGAGCATCAGGATGTCTTGTTAGTCTTTTTCTCCGAGCGTGAAAATTTATTAACCCTTTGTTAGAGCTCATGATTACAATGCTGTGACTGGGCTGTGCAAGTTTCTCCTCCGCGTCTTTGAAAAGCAGCCTCAGCCTTCAGATTTGCTGTCTACATGGAGAATGACTGTTTGGTTTTTGAATTGTTTTTGTCTGCATGGAGCCAACAATTTGTGAATTATAAAGGCAGCTTGTAAAACAAGTGTGCATGGCAAAATACATGGGGAACCTCTATTTATCCTCTCCCTCCAAGTTATCTGCCTTCTGTGTGCTGCCCAGGCTGTGTGACTGCCCCATCTCTTCTCTCTTGCTAATTGGCACTGACCACTGCCCTGAACCAGTTGCTGCTGGGACTGTTCACTGGTCACATATATTTGGGGCAGAAGGTTACTTTAGATTAATATGGTCTCAGGCAGTTGGACACATGTGCACTGTCTAGAGGAGACAGAATTCATTTGCTCAGCACTGTGCTAGTACTGAAGCAGAATCTAACCTGAGTGTGTACAGCAGGTTTCTTTGTATATGAAGGTATGGAAGAGTTTGGTTATTCAGTGAATCAGCGCTTGGCCACTTCTGAATGAGCACAGAGAGCATAACACGCCTTTGTAATTTTTTTTTGTAATTAATTAGAACTTTAAGGCCTTTGACTAAAGCTGTTTAGCTGAGGGAATGGATTGCAATTTTGCTCATATGTGAAATCTCCATGGCATAGAGGGAACTGCTTGAGTCAGAAAAGAAGTGAATGTGCTGAAGATTTTGTAAGAATGAGTCCTGTATGTATCTAGCATTAAAAGTATGCTCCAGTGCATTGCTCTGTTTCCCCCTCCCCTTGCCCCTGCTCAGTTATTACGTCTGTTCAACACCCCATTGTTGTTCTGAGCTGTGGTGGCATCTCTGGGCACCTTGGAGTGACAGTCACTTGTTGAGGGCTACAGGGTTGGATTGTGGGAGGAGTGGGGAGGAGAGGGTTATGCTAATGACTCTTTTCTTGCCTTTTCCAAAAAATTAAAATGGAGTTCAAGCCTCTATAGAATAACCTCTGTGGCAAGCCTTTCAAAGGGATTTGCAATCCCTAAACCCAGAATGTATCACACTACGTGTTGGAGAAAGAAGCAATTTGTAAACCTGTCCAATAAAATTGGCCCCTTTGCTAGATAGTCACCTTTGCTGCTTCTGACTAAAACCATCAGTGAAATACCATTAGCACACAGTTCTAAAATGTTCAACTGTTTTTCCTCTCTTGCCTGAACCCTTCCCCTTTGATACCATTGAACTGCAAGGTATTCTGTTACTAATTTAACTCTAATTTGAGTAGTCATTTACTAGAGTATTCTTACATTGTTTGGATTGGCTCGCTCAAGACTCCTCTGGTGATATGTCCTTTGTTTCTTTCCATCATTACTTTCTGCTTGGCATTTTCTTCATGTCAGTGTCCTTCAAGCGTCTGGTAGACAAAACAGAAAAAGCAAGTACCATGAGGATTATATTGATTATTTTGCTTTATTTTGTGATAGAATTTAAACAAAGGGCAGCATTCTCCCAAGTGGAACCTATGGTACCTGTGGCTTGCCTGGAAATACTTAGCAACAGTTCTCTGTGTTTAACACCTCCTGGTTGTGGCTTCTAGAAGTACATAGAAGAGCTACATGATAATTAATAAAATACTTGTTTAGCGCACGTGGTTGGTTGTTCATTTTCACTAAGAATCTCTGTTCTATTTATAGCACCAAACATAAGTGTGCTTTTCTTTCTTTCAGTCAAAGAAGTCTGGCTGAGATTACAGAACTGATCCATACTGCCTTTCTGGTGCATCGTGGCATAGTAAACATTGGTGAGCTCAAGTCCTGCGATGGGCCACTGAAGGATATGCAGTTTGGGAATAAAATGGCTGTTTTGAGTGGAGATTTTCTTCTAGCAAATGCTTGCACAAGCCTTGCACAGTTGCAGAATACCAAGGTAAAAAGAAAAAAATTCCTCTACTGCCAAAGCAAGTAAATATTAGCAAGTATTTTGAAAGAGAGGCCCCCTAAAAAAAATCAGTTGTTATATCTGTATATATGGAGCATCATTTAAAAATCAGCATGCTTACTGTTATAGCTGTAAATTTGACAGGCTGCTGCTGCTGTGAATGTGTTTACCACTTTCCTGTGGAATTATTGTGATGAGGTCTTTAGTAGACATTCTGAAGCACTGTAGTAACGGATGGGTAGTTAATTTGATGAATTTAAGGCATATGCAGTGGCACGTTCATGACATGTCAGGCTACAACACCTCTGGTAAAGTGCCAACTGAAGACATGTTTGGTCTGTTATTTTCTTTTACTTTGTGCGTTGTGAAAGGTTTTGTGTCTTAGATAATTTGGGGAGCAAAAGGCTTTACTGCTTTGTCTCAGGTGACTTTTTGTTCTTAATATTGTTAGGGTTTTGGATGCACCTGAATATTGGATTGCCCTGCTAATGTGGATGTACTGGCTTCTAAAGGACAGCTGCAATCCAACTGCTTAGCCAAACTGAAACTTTACAGGGAGATGTTTTTGATGAAAAATAAGTTGTGTATTATCTTAGAAAATGAGACTGATGGAGACATTATGAGATCCTCTCTCTAGCTGGTTCTTCTTCTTGCCAGATAGGATCAGCTGCACAAAATCATTCTTGACCCACATTTATCTAGCTGGTTCTTAAAACCTCCTGTGGTGGAGAGAGATTCCTGGGCATCCCTGTGCCAGCCTGGTGTAACAACCAACTGCGTGTCTGGCTGAAGAGCTAAGTGTGCCATTCCAGTGGAAACAGGAGACAGTACTTTTTTGCAGAGGTGCTCTTCATATATTTGAAAATTGCTGCCATGTTGTAATGTGAAATAAATGCTTGTCTTGTGCAATTGTCAACAACCAGCATAGTTGTAATTGTGAGCCTAAGGAGTCTAGTTTTTTTAGATTCTCATGCTGAATCTCCTTGTGGTAGTTGAGTATTCCTGTACTACTTTGATCATGAGTATGACAGTTTCTCTCAGAAGTGGTGTCATTTGCTAACACAGAGCTGAAAATTCAAGAGAAGAGACAGAAAATTAGATGTCAGTCTACTGAAATAGTGGGTTAAGCCATTATGGTGCTAACTTGCAGTAAGTATTTGAAAAAAAATTTAAATAGTGCATACCATAACCAAAATGAGGTGTAATTTATTTTAGTAATCATTATTAATTTGTGTCAGTTCATTTTTTTAGTACCCTGTTCCTCGAGACAGACCAAAGGATTTAATCCTACATCAATTTTCTGTTTCAACATAAGAGGAAACTTTTATAAAATGTAACAACTATTACTTTGCATTTAGTACATCATTAAGTATTGCAGCAGGGATGTATAATCCCTGAAGACTTGCCAGGAAGCAAGCCTACAGTGAAATGAAGCACAAGTGCAAAGAAATACTTTTTTTTTTTTTTTTTTTTTAAAGCAATCATTATACTGCATGTTAGAAAATTCTGCCAAAACATTTTAGCACTTTTTTTCATTTTTTTGACATCTAAATACTTTCATAGCTTCTACATACGATAAGTGGGATGCCATTATGGAAACTGATTGACTTAGTAAATTATTCTTTTTCATACGTCTAACCCTTCTAGCAAAGTTAGAAAAATTGAAGTACAAGCTATAGAAATCTCTTGACAGGTGCAATGATTTAAACATACTGTATTTATTCTTTTGTAAATGATGAATTTTCAAATCTGGCATCTGTTTTTTAGCAGTGTGAAATAACTGTGACTTTTTTCCTTCATAATGTTTTGTGTTCTTTGATGTAAAAAGTAAAAAAAACCCACAGTACTGCTTTTTTTGCTGGCATTTAGGAAATTGGCTAATGAAATGAGCAGCATTTTATCATGCATGGTACTGACCATGGTAGCTATAACCTCCATAGACATGCATAGCTATTGTATAGACAAGAATTTAAATTAAAGGGAGTTTTAACATAACTGAACTCACTGCTACCAGGATAATTTTATTGTGCTGTTAAATTCTTGTCTGAGTTTGTGTATGATGCATTTATCTCTCTGTTTCTCTCGGGGCTGACAATTAGACATGAAATTCTGTAGTCGTAATGAAATGCAGAGCTATTTTATAATTGCCAAGGGTAAAATTAGCAAAGTCAATTATTTTCCCTTAGGCTTTTCCCTGTAGATATTAAAAGGCTGCAAGGTAATTGCCTTAGGTAACACTTTGATTTTTAAATAACATTAAATATAGGAATTGTTGTTGTTAATTTGTAGTAATTTTCCTCTTCTTGCTACTGTTACAGAATATAACTGTAATGATGTAAACAAGAATCAAGGCTCAGGGTATGTGTTTTTGGTGTTTTCTTTTAAACTAGTGCTCATACTTCTCGTAAGTTTGCTAAAGTTATGCCAAATAAGGTTTTGGGGTGGTGTTTTGGGTTTTACAATTTTTGATCTCTGAGGTACAAGGACTCTAGATGTCTTGAAATGTCAGTTAGAAAGTCTCCTGTAAGGTAAACTCAGCTGTTGTGCTATTATAAAATCATTGCAGATTTTGAACACATAATAATTCAGAAGAAAGCATTTTCATTTTCTGCTTTGTGAAATCATGATACATTAATTACGAATACAAGCTTGGTATCAACTGAAGCTTAAAATATTGAAGGGCAGATGCGTGTGTGTGCTACATTTTTGTAATCATGGCAAAGTTCTACATCTTTTAAGATAATAAAAACTGTTGAAAATGAGCACTAATTTCTTCAAAAGCCTTTACAGTACAAAGCAATAGATTGATCAGATCACATGTGTTAATAATTCTTTTGTACATTCGCATTAACTTTTTGATCACCTTACATAAATTAACCTTTTGTATGATGGCTCTTCTTGGCCAGCTGATTGCAGTGATAAATTATGTTGTTGATAGAAAATTATATGGATAAAACCTTACTTCATAGCTGCATTCTGTAGCAGATTGTTTATTGCTAAACCATGAATTCTAGAACAGAATTGAGCCTAAAGATGAATTGGTTTGGGATCTTTTAGTAGTTGTTAAATTAGCAGTGGAATGGTGGCAAGGAAGGGCATGGTTGTGTTTTGCTACTTAACTAACAATGCAGGAATGCTGGCTTAGTGGATTGGGGTGTGTTTGTATGAGATGATGGTGTTATTTTGATAGGTTTTCTCATTTTGACTCTGCAATGCTCCAATACTAGGATTGTGATAAGATATATGCAATATATATGTCATTGTAAACTTGTAGGTGTGGGACTGATGGCAAAGTAAATTATGTTTGCCTAACAAAATAGGTTATCTCCCAGCTATCCTGTGGGATATGTGACCATAAGCAGTTTTAAATAAGTGTGCTAATAAATTATTAAGAAGTATAAAACGATCTGTTTAAAGGGTGATTCTTTGTTGCCATCTGAAGACAGCATGTCTTTAACATTTGTTATCTTGCTTTGCCTGGCCAAGGATGTGGGGATGAAACTGCTGAAAGCAAATCTTTTGGATGAAAGTCCTTTTTTGACTCTGGTAGCAAAAAGTGTTGGTTTTGTCTTTGATTTCTGCTTAAGTAACCTTCCCTTCCTATAATGTTTTTAGGCTGGTGTTCAGATGCAAACATAGCAAAAGTAACAAACATCAAATGGCATTTTTGTCACCTGTCATGTGGATGTGGGATATGGGCATTTTACTACACGTGATGTGTAGATACTGACCATGATATTATCAAATATTGTGCTTTTTCAGTGTTTATTACAGAGAAGTTGGAAGTCTGTCACAGCATTAAAGCTGGTGTTTCCTTGTGCATCTAAATAATCAGTTGTCTTACAAAACTATAGAGGAGGTGCTTAAAAGACATAATTAAAACCAGTTTTGATGCTTTTACTCTCTAAAGAGAGTGATGCATAGAACTTCAGAAGGCTGAAATGATGCATTTTAGTGCAGTGCTTAGAAAATGATAAAATAATCTGGAAATGCATTTCTTGCAACTTCATAAACTGATAAGAAGGCATCCCTTTGTAATTAAAAAAAGAAAAACCACAAATCAGCCAAACAACCAAAAGAAAACCACCAAAACCCAACATATACAAAACAGAAAACAAACCTCCCCAAAAGAAGAAAAAGCCTATCCCAAAAACCTGAAGTACGTCTTATGGTAATGTTCTCTGTAGTTCTTATTGAAATCTTAAGAACTGACTCAATTTTTCCCACTATAATTCAGTAAATTCTTCTTGAAAGTATTAAACTCTTCACAGAAACACTTCCAAATCTACAGGCTGGAAGCTTGGAATTGAGTTTAAGAATCTTGTCTGTCAATGCTGAGCTCTGCCAGAAGACCACATTATAGAACATTGTTTTATTAAGTGTTATTTTTTCATAAATAAACAGTAGCACAGATGTAGTACTTATATAGTGGATTCATTTCCTTATGTTAAGTTTGTGTATTTCTAAAGGCATAAGTGTGTTGTTTAGAAATAAACCTTGTGTTTACATAAACATCAATAAGTTACTCATTTAAGTCCTCCTGTGTCTTTCTGTTGCAACCACCTGAAGGTGCCCTGCACTTACCAAATAAGAACTTTTTATCATGAACGATGGTTTCTCCTTCTGTAGCATCAGTTGTGATCCTATGGGGAAGGCTCAGCTTGGAACTTAAGTGACTTGGTTCCTTCGTTCCAGTGAGGGATACAGAGAATATCCTCTTTCTGAAATTATGCCAGTTGCTCTTTTGATATAAATTGACATTGTTGAGCATTGACAAAAAAGCCTGGTAGAATCTACCGTTTTAATTTTTACATGTCATTTAACCAAGTTGTTACTTGTATCAGACTTCTTCTTGCCCTGAACAATTTCAAGAGAAGAACATAAACGGGTAATAAAGACCCATCACAAATCTGCCAAGAAATACCCTTTTTTAATGGAAACTAAATGTTAATAGTTGCCAGTGTAAAGGCAACCATTAGCAGCTATTGACTTATAATAGATTCAAATTACCATCCCTCAGAACAGTGGCTCATTTTGTTAGAGGTAAGTCGAAGGTCCTCCTTCTTAAATGAAGTTGAGATGAGTTATTTTCAGAGCAGTGAAAGTTATTTTGAAAGAGATTCTTCTTTGTTATCTCTGGTGGCAGATATGAGCCATAAATATCTGCTAAGTATATTTGCAGCATATATTTTTATTACATTTTACATAAAATAAACAGCATATATTTTTATTATATTTTACATACAATAAGCAGAGACCTTTATTATCTGAATTTTCCTACTGGGATTCAGTAGCTTTATTGATCAAAGAAGGCAGGGTGAAAATATCATGGAGAAACATTGAGAAGCAGAAGTAATGCATTTGTTCCCAGTTACAGTGTTCATATAGAAAACTGAAGCTGGTGATAAAACCATTTTCGATTCTTTTATATATTTTTAATTGTTCTTTACTCTTTGCTCACATATCGACTTTCTTTTTCTTCCCTAGTACAGGCTGCTGTTGGAGATGAGTATCTTTAAAATGATCAGTTTACAGAGCAGCTGGGTTACAGGAATTTGGTGAGAAGCAGGGATCAGATTAGATCAAATTAGATTAAGAGACACTTTATAAAGTTTGATAATGATGTTGTCTTCTTGAGGAGAAAAAAAAAAGAAAAAAAACAACCCTTCAAAATTTTATGTAGAGAGCTGATTAAAGAGTTTTCTGAAGCACTTTGTCATGTCTGTCTTGGTGTACCTTCCCCTGAGGCACTATTTGATGATGATGTACTGGACAAGATAGGGAGTGGGATAGTATCTATATTGTGGAGTATTTTTGTTTTAATTTAGTATTTTAGAGTTCCACACGGGCATGTCTTGAAACCAGACACTACTGAAAAATATAGATAAGTTTAAAAAGTTCTGATTTATAGAAATGTATGCTTAAGAAAGACTGCTTTGTCTAGATACTGGGGGAGAAGAAAACCAAAAAAGAAGTCTAATGTTTTTGAACCTTTAAACTAATGGGAGATGACACAGGGCAACATAGCCAATGTGATTGAATTATTACATAACAAAGCTCTTCCTTAGGCAACCCTAAATAAGCAGGTCTGTATTTTAAAATATTGAGACACATGCTGAATATTGTTATACAACTTAACACAGCTCTTACTGGAGAATGCAAACACACTCTAAAGTACTGAGAAATACATAATAATTGACAATTATGTATGAACCATAATGAAGAAAAGTGTTATTTATTATAATTATTATATTTAGATGGCACCAAAATATACTAATTTACATTAGCCTTTGAGAAGTAAAATTAGATTTCATTTACTGTAAAGTAAAAGATAAAAGAGATGGTAATTGAAACAAACTTTATGTTCATTTAGTGGACACGTATTGCTTTTTTTCCCAAATATTCTCAAACACTGGATTTTTAAAAAGATTTATTTACCGAAGTTTTATTGACAATCATGTGAAATTCTTCTGGTAGGAAAAAGGCAATTTTTGTGATAATTGGTAAAAGTATTGAAGCTTTGAGGTGGGGAATCTTACCTGTTAGAGATAAAAGGTTAAAATCCATTGGAATCCATACTTGATAATAAAATTTTTCCCACACTACTGCTGTAAAACTTTTGTCTAGTAGCATTTCTGCTGTCATTCGAGGCAACAGCTTTTATGATATTGATGATGACTATGAAACTGTAGAATGATGCTAGATGATTACTGCATTGTACTCTTCCCATTATCTCTTTTGATGCTTGTGTCTGCGGAACAGTTTCTTAGCAAGTGCATCTTTTGCCATTGTTCTCAAGAAGTAGCCCCTGAAATAACACTTGAGCAAATGAAGCATTCAGTTTTCTGAATATTTCACAGGGGTTTTTCTATTTCATTTTTGCTATGTATAACCAGTAATATAATTGAATATTTGTAAAATTTCATTACTTTAATGGCTGTGGTTATATGTTTGAAAAGTAATATTTTAGAGAAGCTAAATTAGAGGATTAGGTGATACAACTTATTAACTTATTAATTCAATTAAAATTCTAAAAATTAGACTTAATTGGTAATTGTGATGATGTTAGAAACAGTCTCATTTTAGATCAGTAAGAGTCCTGTTGCATTGCAATGAATATCAGTTTTGAGATTAAAACTGCTTAACTTTGCCTTCATTCCTAATCAGTGCATTCCTCAAATAGGTTTATCCTTTACCTTAGTGGCCTTTTGCACCTGTACTGGTTTTTAAAGCTAATGCTTATGTTAAGCTTTCCCAAAGTTAGACTCCACGGGGGTTAGTATGCGTCTGCATGGAAAGGGTATCTTTTTCTGTGATTCTTGGCCATGGCACTACTGGAAAATTTTATGTTTAGATTTCAATCTGTTTTCTGTCCTCCCACTTCTGCATGAAAAAGTACTTCTAAAAAGAAAGAGTGATTTCTGCCACTTCCCTTATGGACGTCTGTGACTTACAAACAGTGCCTTGTAGCAGAATGATTGCTGCAGAACATGGAAAGACTGGAACTGTGACTGATAGCAGAATATGTCATCATAGGTATGGTTGTATCATCAAGTCTAGATTAAAGTCTTTATACACTGCAAGAATATTTTTAAAGCATCAAGGCTTGGTGCTGTTGAGACAGAGTTGTGACTTCTTGAGATGCTGCCTCAATGTCACATTGACCAAGCAACTGACAGTCTCAGGAAGTTTTCCATTCAATTCTGATGAATGTTCATGGCCTACCAAAGGTCTTTACGCCAATTTGCACAAAGTCCATGCAATATTTTTGTCTCTGAATCATCTCACTAACCATTTCCTCAACTTACATCTGAATTCACCTTCCCCATAGTAGTAATCAGATATGTCTTTCTGCTTCTCTGGTCTGCCCAGCAGATCAAAGTCTATGTTTGCTGCTTGAGTTCATGAGCCAAATACCTGTTATTATTCCAGGTAAATATTGTCTTCCTCAGAGGTAAACTGCACAGCTGCTTCTTAACACCTGGTTTAGTAATTCTTTTTCTTATAAAATTCTTTTTCTTGCCTTGTAATTAACAGAATGGTCTGGAAAATACTGATATGCCATGTGCGTGAAAGAGAGATTTTCAGAGATGACTAAACATCAACGGAGAAGATAAAAACTAAAGAAACTGAAGAAGGGCTGAATCTGATGAAAGTCAAAGGTCATCTCAAGACAATCACTATACCTGGCAAATGAGTTCTGGGTAGTTGAGGTCTGTTCCTCTTATGTTCCTCGCTTAATGTACAGCACTGAATTGGCAGTCATCTAGTGCTGAACACAAATACTTCAAGAGTCAAAAATATTTACAGGCTTTGAGATATATATGTGCATGTTGCATAGATGTATGTATGTATATATGTTATAAAAATTTAATTGAATGTTAAAGCCAAATTTTGGAAAAAAGGTTTTTTTCTTCTTTTTAAAGTCAAACCCCCTCACTTTTCAGAGAAATTGCCTTTTGAAAGATTTAAGACAAACATTTAAAAGTATCTGGATTTAATATTTCTCTGACAGTTAGCAAGAATATGTATCCAAGATCAATGACAGAATATGCAGCTAATAGATATTCAAAAGAAAACAAAATTTATTCTAAGAAATTGATGAAAACTTTTGGATACATGATGTTTTACTCTGCGTGAGATGCATACTGTGGGAAAGGGCTCTCAAGAGGCAGCAGTTCTGCTACTTCATTCACCATTAAATTACAATAGGTATTGGCATTTGCCTGCATTTCTTAAACAGAGATATTCGTTACAGTTTTTTCTTTCACAGCTGTGAATAATCATCATGGAGGAATTCGTTGCTAAATAGCTTTAGCCCTAGCACAAATTATAAAATGAAAATGAATTTTCACAGAACAGGTACGTGAAATGAGAATACTAGTGAAATTTCTTCAACAAAAACACTGGAAGAGGTTGCACAGGGAAGTGGTTGAGTCAGCATGCATGGAGGTCTTTAAAAGATTTGTAAATGTGACACTTAGAGGCATGGTTTAGCAGTGGACTTGACAGTGCTGGGCTTAGTTTGGACTTGGTGATCTTAAAGGTCTTTTCTAACCTAATGATTCTATAATTCTAAGGTGATGTCCTCCAGAAATTATATTCGCAATGTCAGCTTCATTCTCTTTATAGCTGAAGGAGTGGAAGATCACAAGTTTTGTTTTCATGGCTTTATTTGAAATTTGTTTCACAAACATAGTAAGATTCCTATTGAGAGTGAATAGAAGGATAAAAAGCAAGCAGGTCTGTATTGGGTGAAATGCTGTCCCAATATTACCTGAAACAGACCTTTTATATATGTGAGCATTTAACATATATTGACTTTTATCTTTGGGTGTGTGGGGTATTTGGTTCTAGAGGCAGATTTTCATGACAAGGCAATTAATATACAGTTTTGCAGGACTGGAGGTTATAGTGGCTAATATGTAGTCAACTGTCCACCTGGAGTATGGCTTCAACAGATAATACACTTTTTAAAAGTGAAAATATATTTTTGTGATGATTTAGTTGGAATTCAAAGCTGTTAGCAATAGCAGTAACAGTCTAAGATTAGTCTGCATGGCCTTTTTTAGTCTCTCAAGAAGGTAACTGTTTGTTTATAATATGGAAATCTATTCCTAGTACAACCAGTAAACTTAACTCTTACCTAAGAGAGTATTTGTCACCAGCTCTGTAACCTTGACTGTATTATTTTAAGGATGAGGAAAGTTGTTATGGGTGCTGCAAATGTAAATATGTAAAATCAGCTGTGGTCCTCCTCTAGCAGCTGCTGGTATCACAGAATGGTTGAGATTGACAGGGATCTCTGGAGATCATGTAGTCCTAAGCCCCTGTTCAAGCAGGGTCAGCTAGAGACAGTTGCCCAGGACTGTGTGCAGACAGATTTTAAATATCTCCAAAAATGGAGATTTTGCAACACCTTTGGGCAACCTGATCCATTGTTGGATGTCCTCACAATAGACTTTTCCTGTATCCAGATTGCATTTCATGTTTTCATTTGTGCCTGTTGCCTCATCCTGGCAGTGGGCACTGTTGAGGAGAATTTGGCTCCCTCTTCTGCATTCCTTCCCATCAGGTGTTTCTATCCATTGTACTCTAGGAGAGGCTAAAATAGATGTGCCATGTAAATAGGGCAATAGATTATATATCTTTCGTTCTCTTTTCACTGCTGTAAAGCTTGTCCCAAAAAAGAACTTTTCCATGGTAAAACTTCTTGTAAAAGTGCTTTAACATCTGGAGTAGTTTCAGTGTAGTAATATGGTAAAATGCATAAAATTGTAGCAGTAATATAAATGAGTTAATTGTATTTTTAATCAAAATGCTGATGTATTTGACTTCTTGCTGGCTAGCAAGAATATTGAATTTCCGGATGGACTGTAACTGCTTGTTAATATTAGTGTTTTGAAATTCAGCAGCATTTCACTTGGAGTCTAGAATCTGATTGCTGCTACCCCTGGTAGAGGAGGTTGTTGATTTGTTAGTTTAACAAACATCTGCAGCTTCATTGATTCCATCTGTTAGATGCTAAATGGTCTTACTACTGATTCACATTTGTTCAGGTACAGACTGTTCAAAGTAGTAAATGCTACTTGCAGGTACAGTTTGTGTTATTTACTTTAATCCGCAATTCATTTCTGAACATATCCCAGTTTAATGGTTGCAGCAGCGTGACTAGGAGCAGTGTTTTATAACCATGCTCTCCTATATCACTTATGGATGGGGATGGATTTATATCTACAGAACCCTGGAGTCAAGATACCTTATTTGTTCGCTGTTTTATATAGAAGAAAGTTGTAATAAAATCACCATCCAAAAGGGCCGAGCTAAGCAATCAGGTTTTTCTCTAACCTGAGTCACTCTGCAACAGTTGTTGAGAACTTCAGTGCAAGGATCTGCTGCCATGGATCTGCAAAGGTATTAAGAAACTGTGTAAGGTAACATGTGGAAGTAGACTAAGAAAATGATATTTCTTCTTTTGGTTATGTTGTCCTTAAGGAAAATTACTGAATTGTGCACTAAAAGTATTTCCACTGATGAAATCCAATTCTGTAAATAGTGCTGCATCAGCATAAAAAAGTAGCTTAAAACTGGTGGAAATCCCTAAAGCAGACTGGCCTTAAGGTAGATTTTTAACAGTATTAGCAATTTTCAAATTGACGGCTGCTGATTATTTTTTGTGTCTTAGAAACACTTTTTTAACGACTAGTGGGATTGGGTTATGTGTTTACACTGTATTGTTATATTGTAGTTTGCTACTAATTCATCATTAACAGAATGAAGAAAACCATAACTGTGTTTTCCAAGACCCCTTAAAGCATGCTAGAAAGGCAAATTGCTGTTTTTCCTGTGCCTTTACTACGAAGAGAGAGACAGATCTGGAAAACAGTAAATTTCAAGATGATTTCAAACAATAAATCTAGTAAGACTCAATAAACATTGGATGAAAAATAACATTCTGTGGGCTGGCACACTTGGTTACCTGTATGACTAATAATGTTTGAGGAGATTACCAGGAAGGAAAACTGAATTTCACTGTTCTTGGAACTCCTTACAGTTTTCACTTCCCCCCCCCTTTTTTTTTTTGTTAGGCATTATTGAACAATCAAAATCCAAAATCAGCTCTTTGCTGAGTTTTGTCTTTAGCTTCCTAGTGTTGCAATGTTACTGGGTCAAATGCAGGAGAATATTTAAGGGCTTTCTGTGGCGTTTTTGAGTGTTGGAATATTTCCCAAAACAGTGCTTTTTTGGGGAGGGAAGTGCAAGCTGAAGGAATTATTTTCTCCATATTTAATGGTTCCTGACCATCTAATTTTCTTCTTTATTTGTGTGGAGAAGTCCTGCTACATTTTCAAATCTACAATCAGCAGCAAGGATTAGGGCCTGTCATAGCAGATGTGTGAGGAAAGGATATTGTTTCCACATAAGGATGGAAGGAATTACTTGTGGTCCTTCTCAGAAGGAATTTGGCAAAGCCAAGGAAGTTTGTC
Source organism: Toxostoma redivivum (assembly GCA_013397375.1). Classification (NCBI taxonomy): domain Eukaryota; kingdom Metazoa; phylum Chordata; class Aves; order Passeriformes; family Mimidae; genus Toxostoma; species Toxostoma redivivum. Next base: position 807,902 of record VXBI01010137.1, on the reverse strand, counting down.
AAACAGAAATTGTGAGGGATGAAGAACAAAGATATAATCATTGCTGTGTTCTTCCTAGTGTTATTTCCTGTCTTCCCACAAGAGCTTCATCCTTTCTGTGATGTATCCATTGGAAATATCCAATAGAGTCTGGAGAGGCACCACACTACTACTCTGAAACAGAGTAGTCTGTGTAATCAATTCCGTTTCAGCTGTTGAATTTAAAATAAAATGACCATTCTTTGAATGAAGCTCAGATTCATTCCTTTTGTAAACTAGAAGGAAAACCAGGGGAAAAAACAGAAGTGATGTTATGTTGCAGTAAACTTTAAACAAATTGTTTTGAAGACAAGTGAAGAGAGCAAAGTGCTTGAGTTGCTGAATTGATGACATCAGTGTTGTATTTTCATCCAGGTTGTTTAAAAACTTTGTGAAGGATGAGCGGGGCTCGGAATCCATTCTTTTTACTGTGTTTGATAGAGTCTGAATCATGTCTTTTAACCCTGGAGAAAGTATTCTGCCAAAACGTCTTCTATTCTGTGATGTCCCTGCATTCCTTCTAGCATAGAGTTTCACTTCCATTAAAATACACCTCTTTTTCTATAGACAGAGTTGAATCTTCCACGACAGTCAACTGCAGTCATGAGCTGGGCTGCTGTATTTGCAACAGTGAAGATGTGGCCCAATTCTCTGACACCATGTGTCATGCTTTGAGAATTCTGAACTCTTCTTATTGATGTGTTCTCAGGAAACTTCATGAAATTCTGATTTCAGGAAAGTGACCTTCATTAAGTGATTGGTTGGATGTCCTGAGTAATTTTCTGAACTAAGTGAATTACCAGCATTTTAATTTATTTCTTCAAATAATATATGGAAATTTTGAGCTTGAGTAATTAGACTCAAAGTAAATCTAAAGAGTCTGGAAGGGCTGAAGCTGTGCCTTTTTGATAACCAAGTTACTACACCAGGAAAGGGTAAATTAAGTTTCACCAAATTTCTGATCTTTAACCCTACAGAACTCTTCTGGAATTTAAACACAGCATAATCTTTTGTACTGTTTCATATTTGAATGAATTGGAGAGGTCAGAGCATGTGTTCTACCTTGCTGTGGAATGAGCAATCAAATGATTGTGTCCAGAATTTACATCATGTTATACACTTATTCTGCCTAAATAGTAGGAGAGATTTTAGCTTTAACAATCCATCTCTTTTTCCTGTATTCATCCTAAACTGATGGCCTTTGTGTTGACTTTTTAAAAGTAGAAGAAATCACATTCCTACAGAAAGTGTTGAAGTAATACCTCCTTAGGAAAAAAAACAAAAAAAAAAAACAAAGACACTGGCAGAACTATTGCAAAATGTGTTTAAAGGGTGTGAAATCACTTGCATGTGTATTTGTCACCTTTAAGTAGTGGGTCACCCCCTGTACCCAGTCGTGGGGATACAGGAGAAGCAGAAAACAGCAATTTGGAAGATGCTGATGCAGAGTGGAAAATGCAAAATAGAGTGGAAGTTTGTTTTCTCTCAATGTGTGGTTGCTCCTGCTCTTCCTGAGCACCTATGAGGAACTATGCTTCTCAAAAACATGTTGAAGAGTGGAAAATACTGGGAAGAGAGGTTATGAACAGGCTGCCTTTGGTCTCTTTCGAGATGCTGTTTTCAAGCACTAATTCTGGTAATCCTTTCTTCTCTTTTCTGCATCTCTGAACCTTTTTAAAATGGAGCTCAACTGTCAAATGAGAAGAGAAGCAGTCGAGACCGCTTCATTTTTCATCTACCTTTCTTTCTCCTCAGACTTGCATCTCAGAAATGTCAGCACTGGTCAGGCAGAGAGGCAGCAATGAGAATGAAGACAGCTTGGATACTGTTTTCTGCTCTTACGCTGGCATACTGCATGATTTTCTGGAAAATCAGTTCGCTGTTGCTATTTTCCCCTTACATAAAACAGTAGGGAATAAATTTAAAAGGAGATGTTGATTGCTTTCAAATTTTCTGATGAAAAGTGCTACATAAGAGCTAGACAGTGTATCATTTCATGAATACTACTGAATCCGTAATAATTTTTCTTCCTCTGTTGTTTTGGGATGCAGAGGAAAATTGCCTGGTTTCCTTGTTTCTCATTTCTTTCCCCAGTGCTCAGGACCCCAGACCACTAATGTTAAGCAGGAGATGCTTTCCATAGATCAGATTAAGGGTTGGTGAGGTAGCAGAGCTTCACGCAGGCATCTCACAGTGCTCTTGAAACTGGAATTTCATTCCTGGTAGTGATCTGTATAGCTTTACATTACCTTAAAAGTATTCTTTACATATATATATATATA
>VXBI01010137.1:766631-805541 GCA_013397375.1 Toxostoma redivivum | reverse complement strand
TATATATATATATATTTGGGAAAAAGGGGGGTAATATTAATACTGAATTCTCACTAACATATAGTGCTCAATATGTCAACAAATAGTATTTAGTATAATAAAGATTCTTCTAAGTAGTTGGTGTGTAATTCTCCTAAGATGTTTTATAAACTCTAAGAGGAAGAGGTACAATTGTTCACAAATGTTTCACCAAGCTTGTTTTAAGTCAGTTAAGATTGCCTTTGAGAGTAGAGGTGCACTAAAAAGAGGAAGGAGAGATGGAAAAAAGAAACCCCAAAACAGGGTCCTGCTCAGTCTTGAGTTTCAGGCAAGAGAGGAAAAGGTCTAGTTATCCAGAGCCAGCTGCATTGTTAAAAGTTCATACTATCACTTTGACATTTAGAGTAGGACTCTGTGTCTTTGTAAATTCCTCTTCGTATTACCAGTGTAGGTCTCTGAGCTCAGACCATTTCACAAACCATAACATTTTTGAGTGAGTGATTGATCTGTATTATGTGTCCTAGCCATCAGAAGAATCTTGGGATGTTGCTTGTATAAACTGTAATACAATCTGATCCTGGGCATTTAGTTACAGACTTTCATAGACCTATTGGCGATACTCAGTCCTCCTGGATTTGGGAATAAGGCTTATCTGATACCTTAAAAAAAAAGGGGGCGGGTGAGGGTTGTTGTTTAAAAAAAAAAAAAGAGCCCCTCATTTTCTCTTTTCCCCCCTTAAATAACTCAACACATCTGGTAACACTGTAGGATCATTGTCCTTTCAGTTCCTTCAAAGCTCATATTGCTACAATATTTCTTTGGTGTCTAGTTTCCTAAAGGGCAATGTGATTTTTTTTTTCAGGCTGTTTTTGTAGGTCTTGCAAATTAACCCATATGCATTGCAAGAAAAAAACATGACTTTTAATCAGCACCATTTCTAAAGTTAGCACTTGCTGTGTGTATATGAATATGTATATGAACCAGTGTTTAAAAAAAACAAAAAACACAACCTTTCTGCTAGTACTCAAAACTAGCATACAAATGTGGTTTTATTATCAAATAAAGCACACCTAAATGTTAGAATATCTTTCTGTTAGGGCTTTTATAATTTGACTTCTTGTCTTCAGTTACAAGAATGATAACAATTGAAACTAAATCTTTTAATTCAATAAGAACTACATTGAATTTTAGGAAACAAAAAGAGGAATCAGATACAGACTCATATGCATAGGAAATTAAACAGTCAAGAAATAAAAATTTTGCAACCAAAGAGGTAGCCTTAAGGTGTGCTTATTTGAAATGCCTGCATTTAATTTTACAATAAATCTGAGTATTTTGTTCCAATTAAGACAGTTCATGTGCACAGCTTCAAATTTTACAGTAGTTCCAGGGAGACCATGGACTACTTGTTTTACATTCTGGATCAAGTTCAGATTTTTAGGCTTCACTTGAATAAAATAAAAAGCCTGAACCCTGAAGATAATACAGATTGATAAATCTGATTTAAACATTCCCGTGTTGCAGACTTCCAGTGTATGTGGTACAGCTGAGCCTCAGGCCATGCACTAAATACATCCACAGTGCATTCCCAGGGCACCCGAATACCAAATGATCACGTTTGAAAGGTTACCTTTCTATGGATTCTGACTTTTCTGTATTAGCCACGAAGATTAGAATTTTAACAGCTCCCAAGGAGAGGTATTGTGAAGTATTTACTTGGCAGGAAAAAAAACAAAACAAAACAAAGCCCAGATGAGGTACTGTCTCATATTCATGAACTGGGATTTATTACTTCTGTGAACGTCCTTGTGAGAATACACTCTATAGTTCACACTGTAGGAAAAACAAGTCTTGTTTTTCATTTATATTAACTTAAAACTTTGATAGAAGAGTTACTCTAGTGGAGGTTTTAGCAGAGTCATATCACAGAATATATCTCAGTAAATCCTGAAGTCTTTCACTGTTAGCTTTCTTTGTGGTTTTTCTCTCTGGAAATCTGGCAGTAGCTTTGTTAGTCAATTTGGTGATAATTACAGATGTAAGACTTTCTCTCCTTTTCTTCTACAGGTTGTGGAACTCATTTCAAGTGCTATTGGTGACTTAGTTCAAGGGATATATTATGAAAACTCAAAATCATCTGAGGTAAGAATTTCAGTAGATCTATGTACCCAAGACATTTGGTGATATTAATGTGTGACTACTGTAAATACAATTACTTTCTCACCTGTTTAAAAGGAGGGAGAGGGCAAAAGAGTTGTTAGTCCTAGTGGGTTTTGGCAGTAACATCATTATGACACCTGTAAGCTGTGATAAAAGTTTCTAGAAACGCTCAAGAAGGAAATACTTTGGTTTTGTGAGTGCTTAATAAAATACTATCATGTGTCATTACCAGGAACTCCAGGCACATCTTACTACAGGCTTTCCAAATGCTTCCAGAGTTCCTAGTGAAGTTCTGTTAGAGGTATTCGTTACAATGTTGTCAACATCATTAATATTTTCACGTCAAACCCAAAGAGTTTCCAAGCCCAAAGAGGTTTACAGAATGCTTCTTCCTGAACTTATAACATGTCCTTTCTTCTGTGCTTTGTCCTGGAGTGGTAGGAGTGTAGCGCTGTGTTCTTCTCCATCAGAAGTCACTGTGCACATATTTCAGAATTCAGCATGGGCCAAGATAATAGCTGCCAGCCTTTCACAATAAATAATCTTGTATTTCTTCAAAGGCAATTGCAGATATTCTGTGTTATTGTTTAGCAAGAGCAGTAATGAAAATTGGTCAAATTAGATGTAGGTATTTTCCATCTTTACTAGAATATTTAAAGAAATTTCTAGAGGCCATTCTTGAAGTAAGCTTGCATGTTGGAGCAAAAAAGTTTTCTTCATTTACTATGTCTGTGTCTTAACATATGCAATAAAATCAGTAATATAAAATTGCCATGGCCTCTACAGGTTTTATCATAGCAAGTTTTCAGCCACTGATGAGCACTGTGTATATGAGGGTATTGATCTTGAAATCCACTGAGGTAGATAGATTGACTTCTAGTGGCATTGTCTCACGTCCCTTGGAGACCTGAATCTTATGGTTCAGCAGGTTTTGTGTACTGAAATTGCAGCTCTGGTTTACTATTGCTGTGTTGTCATATGTAACAAAATTGATACCTTGGTAATATGCTGTATTCATGGGCTGCTGCTACAGTAGATGCCTGCCCTGATGCCTCTGCAGCAAACAAACCACAGTGGGCAAGTGGAGAGTGCCACTGGATAACAGCACTGTGTTCTGGAGGGTACTGCTCCCTTGGACACTGCCTCTCCTGCTCTGCAGCAGCAAAGTCATGTCACTAAAACTAATCTCACTGAGGTGTATCCCGGTCATTTGGACTGAAACCAGTTAGGAAGGGAATGATCACACTGCAGAGGTGAGTGAGAGCCTCCAGCAGGACAGCAATCATGGCACACTGAGGAGCTGCCTGGAGCCCAAGGCTCCCTGGGATGCACAGAAAGGATGGCATGCCTGGAGTGTCCTCTGGCACCTCTCAGGAGTGGATCCCGGGTGGAAGCATGGCAGGAGGGAAGCATTAGGAACTTGGCGGTGCTTCTGCAGCTGCTGTGTTAAACCGGTGTATAAACTGACCTCAGCCTTCAGTGTTGCTCCCAAGGACTGTGCTCGGGGTTATATGTTAAAATAGATGGCATCTTTGAGATTTTTGCCAAGAATAGTTGAAATGTCGTTTTCCATATTCCAGCAAGTTTCTAAATACAAGTAGATTGAAGGTATATTTTAAAAACACTCATCTACTTTCTATTTTTTCATGTGTAGATATAAAGCTCTATAGGTTCAACTCAGCAATGAAATTGCATTTTATTGAAACTATGGCCCCTCTGTAAAGGAGAAGTCTTGTGGACTCATTTGGGTTCCTGCCACTGCAGAAGATCTTAATCTTTTCTTTCTTAGTCACTCTTTTTCGATTTTCTGTTGCCTTATTGAAGCCCTCCATATGTGTGGATTGCAAGGGGAAGTGTGAGATAAACTAAGTGCAGCTGCATGACATTTTACCCTGCCCTGGCCCAGTTACAAATAGCAAAGACTTATTTTGTTTCAGTGACTATTTCTGTCTAAGGAGAGTTGAAAGTACACTGTACCCTTCCTAAGAGGAACCCCGTTAACTCAAAACACAATTAGTGTGGTGGTGTAACTGAGACATGACGGTGTCTGAAGTTCAGCCTTTATGATGAGTAGTGTGTGGGTTCTCAGGAGACCTACAGCAAGGTGTGGCATCTTAATTTTTTCTATCTAGTTCCATGTTCTACTGAGACATATCCCTGCTGCTCTCGTCGCACTGTTCTGCCAAGGCAGTGTCCCATTCGTGTTCCGAACATTTCTTCAGCAAAGACTGGCAAATAGACTAGTTCAGTTGTTAGTCTGTCTTATTTCTGTCCTTTGTGCATCTTTTCTCCTTCCCTAATTGCAATTTGATTGAAACAAAATTGTGAACTACATTTCCCAGAGGTAAGACAAATGCTTGAATCTGCTCCACAACTAAATCTCAAATGTCAAACTTACTTTTCTTTTTAGGAATAGGGCATAGGGATGCTAGTAATGGCATTTTCATTGTTGGGAATGTCTTAAATTTGGAAAAGCAGAAGGATATCTTCTCGCCTTGTTTTTTTTTACCCTGAGGCAAGAAAACTGTACTGTATATGTTAAATATGTTAAATGTTAATGCAGTTGTTTTAAAGCTCTTTAGTACCATAAAATACACTAACTTAGCACCAAGTTGTTTTGAACTTTGCTGAATGCCTGTCTTTCAGGTAGACAAAAATACAAAAATATCTCTGCAAAGTTAACCTTTCTTGTCTGAGACCTTGAGTTCAAGTTTGCAAAAAAAGCTTCAGTCTTCTTCGTTTGGATAACCCAGTAAGAAAGTGCAAAGCATCATTTGACCTAACAAGACTGACCTGATTTACTCCTGAATACATAAAATGGATATAATTATTTGACAGCTCCATTACCACTTTTTTTCCTCTGCACAGCCACATGCAATCCTACAGCTGTCCTATTTTAGTACATTCTGTTTGATCATTCTTCATCTTTCCTGCATAGGTAAGTCATTAGATCTGTGTGAAACCAGGAAAGAAAAAAACTAATATTTAACCTTTCATCATTATTTGAAGTGACAGTCCAAACTATGAAGTGTAGGCTTTGACACAGCCTGAAGGTTAAGGCTTGTCACTCTTGTTCAAAGTAACAAACAGCTACTGTGGTTTAAGATATTGCATTAGCAATATTAAGCTTATATATTGGACTATAACCTGAAGCTGAAAGGGGTGATATGATAAACTATTGCAGTTTTCTTTGCTAAATCTGCTCTCAGTCCAAAATTCTGCAAGTAAAGGACATTCTTCTCAGTTCCCATTTGCCTTCCTTAAATCTAGATCTAATCTGGGAGTAAAAATTTTGCCTTAGTGAGTGCAAAGAAAATTGTCTAGTGTGGCCTTCAATTGTTATCATGGTTATCTATTTTTAACAGAAAAAACACATTGCTCTGAGTCTCTGTTTCCAACTTTTAGGGGTCTGAAGGCTTCTAAAACGTTTGCTAACTCAGCGAATAGTGTCATATTTATAACTCCTCTCTGTTTTAATATTCCAGATCATTTAACAAATACTAAGGGAGGTTACTTTAATATTCCTGTTAATTCACTGAACAGAGGTAAGAGGTACAAGGAAGCTCAAGGTCCAACAGCAGAATCAAGAGAGGGACTTCAGTGTGTTGGCTCTTGTGCTCAACCTTCCAGAATGCTCTTGTAATCTTGAAGCACGAGGGACTTTGACTCTACAACGAGCTTTGCTAATGCACATTTATCATCAGCTAGATGTTCTGAAGACAAGAAAAAATCGCCAAAACCCAACTAAGTTATTTTCCCTCGAAGTGGGACTATTATGTAAGACATTCCCAACATGTTCCACTGGTGGCCAGAAGAGCTGTTAGGAATTTTTTAAGCAGTTTTGTGAAAGTTGTGCATAACTAATAGGTAAAACAAGTTTAAAAAATAAAAGCATTAGTGTCAAGTACTCATTGTATCAAACAGTGCATTAACAGGTATTTATTTCAGACCACTGTAGGGGTTTTTAATGTAAATTAGTTTATTTTCTGGGAAAGGATGAGCTACATGTAGTGAGCTGTGCCAGTACTTCTTTGATATTTGGTCCCTGCACATGTTCATCAACTGGACTGCTATAAGTCTGTAATATAAGTAAGGGACTAATTTATAATTTTATTGTAGGAGGTAAATCAAATATATTTTGAGTCATGTAAACCCCCTTTTTGCAGGGCAGCAGAGCCAGAGCTTTCTCTTTTTTTAAAACAAATATTTTTATCACAAGACAAAAGAAAAGCATAAAATATGGAATTTGAGTAAAGAGCATCAGTGGAAAGAGTAGGAAAATGTGTTGGGGGGAAAAAGAGCATAGCTAGAAAGAAGGCAAATTTTATTTATTTACTGCTTTTGTTCTTTTAAATACTAAGTTTTTCCAGAGAGATTTAAAAGTAACAGATGCGAAGATATATTTATCTTTATGATAAGTTTACAAACTTTTCTTTTAAAACCGGGTGTTTTTTTACAGTGTCATGATAAAAGTAGTCAGTGGTTTGCTTTATTGACCCATTTGCAGACACCCTTGTTCCTCCAAAAGCAGTGAAGACAGGTATTAATAGACCAATAAAGCATGCCCTGTCGTGTTCAGCAAGCATGAATACATCAGCTGAAAGCTTATGTGAACCATGTGTGAAATGTTTTACAGGGTCTTGCTGCTGGTAGGGTGATTAATAGTTGCACTGGATTTTATTTATGTAAAATAGAAGTTCTTGAACTACCTAATTTAAAACATTGAATATGCAATGTAAAATTATTTCTGTGTGTTTCTGTGGATTATTTGCCCATTGAGAGCTGAACTAATGTTTGATATAAATGATTCAGACATTTGGATCATTTTGTGCAACAGCAGATGGTTAAGAAAGAGCTGCCATGGTATGGAAATAAATGAAGGGCTCTGTTACAAAAACTATAGTTGAAGTTTAAAGTCTCCAACTTCTGCTCCTTCTTGGTTTTGCAAATGGGTTTGTGCACTTTTAAGACAGGTTTTTCATTCCTATTTCCTTAATACATTTTCAGCTGAGCCTCACATAAGAGTCTTCTTTGGTTAGATAAATCAATCTGTGCTATTGTAAGTGTTGCTTTTGTACTGGGGATCCTTGGTATTGTCACTAAGAGCTGCCCTTCCTGGTGGTTATGATTGCATATTTTGTCCTGCACTTTAATTTTCTAAAAGTTTTTTGTTTCCTGAGGTGTCTATTTTAAACACAGTCTTAATTATGGAAGTAGTTTAATTAAAAAAAACCTCAACTAGACTATTTCTAACAAAGCGGTAACTGACCTTGCCAATAGTAAAATAGGAGCATCCTCAGCTGTTCTTCATTTCCCATTGGAAATTATGATAGACAGAACTGGATTTGGATATTTTCCCTGTGCTCTCGTGCTGACACTATGCAAACTGTCTCTGGAGTTGGCTGTTTTCTTCCAGGTATGGTGAGGGGTTCAGCTCTCTTCATCCACCACCTCCTGCCACCCCGACAGCATCAGAGGTCCTTGTGATCTGGACCTGTTTCTTGGTGACAGAATTTGTGAATGAGCTCAGACCACAGTTAATTAATTAGTTAATCAAACATCTGAGCACTGTCAACTAAAACTAGAATTCACTTGACTTTAGAGAGGTTTTTATAAGAAAGTCTTAGGAGTTTTCTGGGCCAGCTAATGTCCACTGCTGACAAAACAAAACGAAGTTTACAAAGCAGTGAAAATTTCTCTACAAGTAGTAAGAGCTGTCGTGATATCAGATTTTACAGCCTTTGCAATATAGAACTAGTTTGGGTTTTCCCTTGATGCTTTTAAAATAGTGCTTAGATATTGTCTCACACACCCTTTTTAGAATGTGGTGTGGTTGGTGGACACTTTATGTATAACATGAGAGTTAAGCTTGGAAAAAAATGGCATTGTTGGAAAATTTTGCTGAAGAAAGGATGTGTCTGCCTCTGTCTTAAGCAGCAGAAGCTTTAGGGGTATGTGGTCATAAGAAGTTCTGTGATTAAAATCAGCTATATTTTGGCATGCAAGTTCATATGCTAAAGCACATCCATATAGACATAATACCTTATTACAACTGGCTTGTGTCTGCAGCCAGAGATTTACAATACTTATGTTTTTAAGATTTCAATCTTCAAATATGTGTTTAATTCTTGTGGGTTTTTTGAAGTTAGATGCTCATTTTAGATGCTTGAAGGTTTTACATAATATTCACATAATGTTTACACAATGTTTACATAATGTTTACATAATGAAGTGGACAGTAACTATTTCTGCCATCATTTTCAATCCTGTTAGTGAAAATCAAACTTGTTTAGGAATATAATTTTGTAACAAATCATAGAATAATTTTTTTGTATACATTGAGTTGCAATGACTGTTTAAGCTTCTTCAGTTCCTTCAGTTGATATTGGATAATGTTTGCATTTCTCTTGCTGCTCAAAGACTCCAGAAAGCAATCGTTTTCAACTTCTGGGTCTTCTGAAATATTTCATTATCTTGTTGTTTCAGGATACCTTTCTAGAGTATTTTTTTCTTATTTGGATGTAAAACAAATGATTATAAAAATCACTGCCAATTTTCAGTATGATCCAGCGAATTTTAGTAAATACTGTTTTTCACTGAGCAGATTGGTTGTTAAGGAAAAGATTGTGTTTCATCTTCCAACAGCTCCTGATTTTAAATTTAAAATATATTGACCTATATCTAAATGGAAAAAAAGAGACTTGATATATGGGAAACTACTTGAATTAAATGCTCATTTTGAAATTTTGCCAGTCATGGGAAATTTGCACATGCTCTGGGCTGAGTTAAGATATTAAAACAAAAATACAGAAACAGAGGAAAGTTTAGGCTTGACTTTGTAAGTTGTCATATGCATAATAGCAAACATGTGGTTTCTCTGTTCTTCACTTTCCTTGTATAACTTAATAGTATGTCTGAAAGCAAAGGCATTTTGATACAGCTCTGTGTTACTTGGCATTGCAGAATTCTCCTACTTTTTCCATTAGTCTCAAATTATCCTCTCCCTTGTAACACAGCACTTCTGGGTGATATCCATAAGGGAGGAAAATTAGAGCTGAACGGATGGATTCTATTTCATGTGTTACTGATTTCACGACAGATAATACCTTGCTAGAAAACTACAGGGTCACACAGAATTACTTCTTGCTCATTTCTAAGTAATTTAATTGACATCACTTTGAGGGAAAAGGTTTGTTGGATAAGGGGGATTTTTATATTACTCTTTTAAAGAATATCTTTTGGCTTAGTGTATGTTGTAGATTTATCTGAACTGAGAAATTACAAAATTCTTCACATTTTTTGTGCTTTAAATTTTTTTTCTGTAGCTTCTCATTACTGATTTTATATTTTCTAAACAAAACAGCCATAATCTTTTCTGGTTTTGGGATCTTTTTCCCCTCCTCCTTAGAGAGTCCCTAAAGTCATGACGGTATGTGAGACAGATTAAAGTAATGTCTAGCTTTGAAGACATGAGTGAATTAATAGCATATTAACACCTTCTGAGTCAAAGGAATGGAAGCTGAATTTGGATTTTGGGAGAAAGTATTTGTTTTGGTTAATTAAAACACTGTGGAAAGTAATCTAAATAAATACTTTGGATACAAAAGATTTTGAGACAGGTTGAGCATCTCTGACCTTGCAGTCAAGGTGGTAAAGTTTAGTAGAGGCATAACTGAGATGCCTCTATCAGCCCCTGAGAAAGTTCCCTGACACTTCTAAATTGTAACTTTATTTATTTTTTAATACTTTCAGTTGTTCCTCACTCTTAATATGGAGCAGAAGAGGTACGAGTCCTCTCTTACAGCCCTTCATTTTTTCATTAGTGCAGTCTATAAGAATTTTCAACACCTGTTATAATTAGGTTTTTTCTTGACTACAAAGGAGAAATTGTAGGGACTTCTCAAGTTTGTTTGGGATTGTTGGTTCTTGGTAACGGGGAGGGGGCCAAAGTGCAGGTGTACTGTGGGGGAGGTTTGCTTTTTGGGTTAGTTTTGTTGTCTTGGCGTTTTGGTTGAGGGGTTTTCTTTCTCCCCAGTCCCTCATGAGGGCTATAATTGGCTGTTAATGTTCAGTGTGATGATACAGTAATGAAAAAAAGATTTATACTGAATCTGTTGACAGCTCCACATATTTTGCATTGTACTTTTTGTGAAGAGAATGGGAAAAGTTTTTGTTTGAAGCTGCCAATATATTTATTCTGATACTTTCCTCTATTCATCCCTAAAAGAATTTATTTGCCACCCAGAGTTTTGTTTGTTTTGTTACTGATCACACATTACTCACCCATGCCACACTATTAACTTCTGTGAGCTGACACGTGGAGTTTTGGTGTTTTCATGTTAACCTTTGTTTCATTTTCAGGAGAACTGCCTCACAGATGATATTGGCATATCTAGGTGGAAGGAGCAGGTTTTCCTGTCACACAGTGCCTTGCTGGCAAAGAGCTGCCAGGCTGCAATGGAGCTAGCAAAGCACAGTGCTGAGATCCAGGATATGGCATTCCAGTATGGGAAGCATATGTCTATGAGTCATAAGGTACACCTTTTCCTTTTGTTCTGGGAGCTTAAATATAGAAGGAAAGGCTTGTAAGATATGTTGCTCGTGAGCTCTGTCATATACTGCATGACTTATGCTGTAGACTTTAGCCGGTAGGTGAGTGTTGAGAAATTTCACTGCTGTATGGAGTGAGATGTTTGCAAAAATTGTTGGTATGAACAGCACTTGTGAACTACCAAAATCACACTCCTGGCAATGGAGCTCATTACATTAAAGGCTCTGTTAACTTCCTTCCAGCACATCTTTCTGCAGCAGCTTAAAACTTTACATTCTCTGCTCCTACATTATTCCTAAACCCACTGTCCCATTAACAGGAATTGCAGGAGGAAATATGTCATAGAATATGTTGAATTGGAAGGGATCCACTGGGATCATCAAGTCCAACTCCCAACCCTGCCCAGGACCATCCGCAACAGTCACACCATGTGCCGAGAGCATTGTCCAAACACTTCTGATCTCTCTCAGGCTTGGTGCTGTGACAGCTTCCCTGGCGAGCCTGTTCCAGTGCCAAACCATTCCCTGGGTGAAGAACCTTTTTCTAATATCCAACCTAAACCTCCCTTGGCATGACTTCAGGCTTGGGTCCTGTCTCTGGGCACCACAGAAAGAAGAGTTCAGTGCCTGCTCCTCCTCTTCACCTCACAAGTAAGCTGTAACTGCAATGAGGTCTCCCCTCAGTCTCCTCCAGGCTGAACAGACCAAGTGACCTCACACGGCTTCCCCTCAAAGCCCTTCATCATCTTTGTAGCCCCATTTGGACACTCTTCAGTATTTTAATGCTTTTCTTACATTGTGGTGCCCAAAACTGCCCCCAGCACTCGAGGTGAGGCCGCCCCAGTGCAGAGCAGAGCAGGACAATCTCCTCCCTTGCCCGGCTGTGATGCTGTGTTTGATGCACCCCAGGACACCACCGGCCTTTCTGGCTGCCAGGGCACTGCTGACTCATGTTCCACTTGCCATCGACCAGGACCTCCAGGTCTCTTTCCACAGCACTGCTTTCCAGCCTCTCATTTCCCAGTCTGTACATAATGTGTTGGGTCTTGGCTGCTGCCATGCGGAGATTTGTACTGAGAGGCTCAATTGTCTGCAGCAGCATGGGCTGAGCCGTATTTCCTCTGAACAACCTGCTGTGGAGGGAACTTCCACAGAGGGCAGCTAGAAGATAAGGAGTCAGGTTGCCATATCTGGACAGGAGCATCCTACACCTCTACAGCAGTAGGATTTCCTGGACAAAGTCTCTGACCTCCACTAGAACACATTGAGTTTGCAGCAAGAGTTAGTCCAGAGGAAAACACAGATCTGCTTCTGCTGTATTGCATCACTTGCAAGGTTAGATATAGCTTGAGACAGGCAGACAGACCTCCCATCTGCTTCAGCTGAGTTGATTTATGCAGTTTCTAGTTCCTACAGGAGAAGGAAGTGGTTTTATAAAGCACAGTTTTACTGCCACAGAAATGCCACTATGTGCTATTACTAGGTACAATTCTACCAGTAAATTACTTCAAGTGCAGTTATATCCTTAATATTTTGTGTATGCTTTAATATTAATATATTCTCTATTGACACATAGTTGTGTATTAAGGATTGCATAATCTTCATAGAAAGCTCCTAGCTATGTAGCATTTGCTCTGTCAGAAGGAAGGTCATACTGTATCTTCTTCCTCAGGTACTCAAAAGTAGAATGTAGTATTCTGCAGAGATTAAAACCTGATCTTCTTCCCATCAAAGACTGGATCATTCTCTCCTTTTTATTTTTTAATGTTTCTTGCCACTCCACAGTCTCCTACCTGGCTGTGTCCCATGACTTGCCCAGCCTTGCAAGCTATCCTTTATCTGTATCTTTGCAGAATCTCTACTTGCTTCTCTTTACCACATCTTTCCACCACTGCAAGGCTTTCACCATCTTTCTATCCCTCCCCCAAACTTGAAAAAGTGCAACCAGAGTACAAGTGTCAAAGTAGGAAGTGGTAGGTAGCTATAGAGTCAGGATGTGGACCTCAATTTGAGGAGTGGGTGGATATGTATAGACTGTTCCTGGGAACTCAGTGTGTATGTTCTTCTTTTTCAGCTACATTTAGACCTGCAGCCCTTTGTTAAAGAAAGTTCTAGTGACACCATGGCCTTCAGTTTGAATTCTGCTCCTGCAATCCTTCATCAGGAATTCCGTGGAAGGGAAGCATGGCTTAAACAGATTAGAGAGGTAAAATAAAGCACTGTTTAAAATTTCCTGGTTTTGCCATTTGTTTATTTTTTCCTATGTATACTTTCAATCTGCAAAGGAACTTAGAAATTAACAAGAGGTTTCCCTATGCTCTCTAGTGCCTAATACCTTTCTCATCCACACTTTAAACAAGGGAAAATTTAGGGACCTGACAGTCAAGCTCTGTCAGACTTTTGTATATCAGTGTAACAGGCAGATTCATTTGTGTGGAGCATTATGTGTCTTCCTCTGCACTACTGGTGCAGTCCCACATCTTAGTAAAGCTACTTTCACTGGCAGCTTAAATCAGAGAACTTCAACCATCACAGTGGTTGAACGGTAGGCATGCATTTCCTTCTGCCAACATGACACTGGGAGTAGTAATTTTCAATGGGAGGGGAAAGATCTGTGGGGCTTGGCTTTCTAACCACCACAAAATAGTTTTGAGATCTATCTGTCTGATACCCTTGTTCTTAATTGTCTTATTTACCTATTTTTTCCCTCTAATTTTTACATGAGGAAGGCAAGAAGAATAAAATAACTATGTGGTAACTGCTATGTACCACAGCAGGATTCAGGTCCATGAATAGCTTCCTGGATATTGCTGAAGCACAAATAGATAACTGTAGAAAGCAGAAAGAAGGGAAAGGGGGAGGGGGAAAGCACCAAAATGGCCAAAATTAAGCATTCTGTTGAGTTGCTGCATCGGTTGGACATGTTTTGTCTGTCTAAACAACAGTGATGACTGCCATTTGGAAATTCACGCTTGTTTTTATACAATTTGTTAGAAAGGCTGCTGCCTTCAATAAGAAGCTGGCTCTGTGCAAGCATATTCATTCAGGATGTGCTTGCTGATGGCTCGTTTCTCTGCTGGTTTGAAAGCAGGATTTGGGTACAGGATGTGGAGTCTAAACCTCTGCCTATTTCTGCATTCTAACCTGCCTTCATATACCGCAAGCAAGAGGCATGGTCTCCTCAGCTGTGAAATTTTGGGAGGTGTATGCAGAATCTAGTGTCCTACAGTGGTATAGGGTGGAGGGATCTTAAAATGAAGCAAACCTATTGTCACTTTGAAACTAGGAACTGATAGTTCATAGAGCATGATGGGAATCCTTGGAACTCAACAGTCACAACACAAGGCTCATACACAAGCTGAATGTAAATGGATTTGGATTATGGCAGTTGGAGAATAATGGCTTTTTCGCAGCACAGTGTATAAAAGCTTTGAAACAATTTCCCATCTGCAGAATCTAGAGGAGGTTGCAGGACTCCAGGAGTGCTGTCTGTCTGCTTACTAAATTTTCATACCAAAAATGGGCATTATAGAAACAATGAAGGAGTTCTGTGTGAAAAGGATGGGGGTGCCAAGCGACATGTACTATACAAAAGTATTTGCTATCTACTAGTACTATTGTGCTTCATACATTTATTTATTATCCACATACTTTATACTTGGTATTTACTATGCTACCACTACTACCAACTACAATATGGAAGACCTAGTCTTGGAGCTTTTCTTGACTGGTATTGGTTCAGAGAGGAAATTTATCTTTGATTAACTACAAGCTTTTTGAGATATCATCCACAATCACATTCACTATGTGACATTCAGTGTAGGCCAAGCACTCAAACCACAGACTTCCTCATGCTGGCAGTGCTCGTAAGGGTACCCTCATAAGCCAGCTTCTCATGCAATGTCATTTGTATGGTTTTAATAGGTAAAGCACATGCAGTGCACTCAGGCCCTTAGTGGGCCTGAGTCAGAAACTTAAGCAGTTGAACAAGTCTGATGTAAAAGGTGAAAAACCCATCTGTGTATCTGAGATGAGGGTCAGAAAAAGAGAGTCAAACAAATGTGAAAAAAAAAAAAAAAAAAAAAAAAAAAAGCAGTGGTGCAGCTGTAGTAAAGAAGGCTTAGGAGACAGATTGGATGAGGTTGCTGACTGGAGGACCACAGCCATTGACTTGAATGCCTGACAGGAGCAGATCATGAGAAAATATTCTTGCTGGTGGTAATGAGAATAAGCACAGGAGGAGGCACACTGAGCACACCTTTCCTAGTATTGCTGCAGCTGAAAAGCATCTTCCTCAAACATGCTGTCAGATTCTCTGCTGCAGTGTGAATCTGCATATAGGTAAATCACTTGTTAAGGAAAATGTTTCTGGTGTTCTAGTATGCGAAATAACTACTAGGTTTATTTTGAAGAAGCTGTAAGGTCCAATCAGGTGAATAAATCAAAGAAGATGGGAATGTACAAATAAGGAAGCAGTAATTGGCAGTGGTTTTGCTACTCCCAAATGCTATCAGACTGTCTTTTTAACATGCGTTCCAGGAAAGCTGGCTCTTGAGAAGACTAAAGAGGGAAGCAAAGGGATCAATCCCTTTTCTCCTTGAGAGGAATCAGTTCTGTTATCTACTGTTTGCCTTCATGTTCAGTTTGTTTAGTCTCTCATCACTTCTTTTTTCTATTTTGTTTTTCCTCCTTTACAAAAATTAATTCATTTTTCAAGTCTGAAGTCATTTGCAGGTTAGATCCTATGAGTGATCTCTCTCTATTGGCAGAGTACACTGCTAAAAATAAGTCCTGTTATTGCTGATATGAAGTATAGTTTATTTCAGAATCTCATGGGAGAGATTAATTAATGCAAACAGCAAGATTTCTTAAGACCAAAACATTTTGGATTCACCAAATGTTTAACTACAAGTCATAATAAAAAGGCCTAAAAATTACACTGAGTATCTGCAGCTCTCATCTGAAACAGAACCATGTTGTGTATGCTGGTAACACATTTGGTTGTATTTTAGGGTTTTCTGTATCAGATTCCTAAAGAAAGTAAGTTATGTTTAAAGTAGTAGCTCATTAAACTGCATTCTTTATTCTTGCAACTTTAGTTTGTAGTATGTAGTGTCTGATATAAAATCTCTTTCTTTTTAAGGCACAAGGAAAAGGAAACATTGTGGACTACAAGAAGGTTGGTAAATTAGATTTATATCTCATTTTAATTTTTTTTTCAATTTTCAGCAATATTCCTGACAGTTGAGAGAAACTTTCTTATTAAAGCTAGGTTGTAAGTTGTGTGTGGGTATATGAAGGGAGGGAGAATGGCTCATGCAATTTCTTGGTTTTAAAAAGCCACTAATAGACATGTGTACCATAATTATACAATGTAGCTATTTAATAACAGTATTTTAATAATGTATCTAATAATAGTAATTTAATAATGTAGCTATTGAATAATCATTTTTATTGTCATTTCTCCCATTTATTTCCCCAAACTCAATTTTCAAACCAGGCTTCTGATGGCTTTTGCTGTCTTTTTTTTCCTGGAGCCATTTACAGGTTAGATCCTATCAGTGGTCCCTCTGTATTGGTAGAGTATACTGCTATTTTTTTTTAATCTCTTCTTAGTTCCATACTATCTATTAAAAAATAAACACATACAATAATTTGGTTTCTTCTAGTCCCCTTCACAACTTTCAGCTTTACAGCACCATATTTGCTACTTCTCTATAATAAAGGCAGACTTGAACTAAGTAGCTTTACTGGAAGTAGCTGGGACACCTTAAAACTCTTAAAGGGATGCAGGGGATGGCTGACGAGGTTCCTTTGGTTAAATATTGGAGCACAGCACAATTGTGGTGGAGAGAGATGACACTGTGTCCCCAGCTCACTGAGCATGAGCCTGACTTGTTCTGAGTCTTAAGCAGATCATGAAGTCCAGTCAGTTATCTCCAGCATCAGTGGGAAATATCATATAAATTACAGAGCCACATGCCTGATTGAGAATTGCTTCTTGAAGTGAGGCCTGAAGAGTGTTACAGCTCTGACTGATTGCTGCTCCTATGGAAGGCTAACACACAAGTACGGGTCAGATTATTGTAATTATTCTGTATTAAGAACAATTGCAATTTGGATTATTAAAAAATCTCTCTGCCCTTCCTGCCTCTTAGAACATCAGAAGGATCTCAACTTTGCTATTTAAAATCATTGTGCTTTTAGGTTGTTCTCTACACGAGTCAGTTGTATCAGTTTTCTTTCTTCTAAATCACCACTGAGAGCACCAAATTTACTCTTCAGATGTGTCCTGGGGACACTCCTGTGAATGTTTAAGCTGGGTTATTTACTTTTGCAAGTCCAGAATGAGTTTTCTCCTTTTAATTGTGATCCACACAGTGTCATTCCCGTACTTCGAAAGAAAAGGCAAAGGAGAAAGAAAATTTGTTTTACTAAATCAAACATTTGTTAGAGTATTCTGTATTTTGTCTGAAATTATTTCAGGTCTTGGATCTTTCACATGAAATTTAAAAACTTACATTACGCTTAGGCAACCTGGACATTTGGATAAAAGGTAAAGAAGGAGAGAAAGCCCTTCAAGTTTTGTATTTTGAGCAACTGACTTTTGCCAGAAGGCACATGGCTTTTGCTGGCTTTGGGTAATTATCTCTTGCACAAGCACAGATATTATGAGGTGAATGACAGTGAAAAATTCTGCATGATTTTTGTGAGTTTGAACAAAAATCAGCTTTTTTTTTTTTCTTTTTTAGAAGTCAGCTTCAAAAACCTAGGCTATCATGTCCCTCTTTTCTGTGTTTGTTGGTTTAAAGTAAAAGCGGTCATTGGTTATATCTGTGCTAAATGAACTCAGAAACCTGTAGCTGTGCCCAGCAGAATAACTTGACCAGCACATGCACACAGCCAATTAAAGGCCATGCTGTGCTGTACAAATTAGTTGGTTTTGGGTTTTTTTTTTTTTGCATTTTGCTGTGTCGTCTTTTCTCCTGCATCACCAGACTCAGTGGTTTGCACATTGCTCAGTAGTTTCTTCTCTACATCTCAGTCCCTTCTCATCTTTCTATTCAGTTGATACAGTTACTTTAACATTCCTAATCAAATCTGGGAGCTTCTTTCTCTTTGAGCCTTCAAAATATCTCCTCCTTAATTTTGTAAAAGCAAAGATCACCAAAACTAGCTGTAGAACTTTGAAAATTTCTATTGTTTTTCTTCTCTTAGTTTTTATTATGCCACTTCATTGAGACAAAATGTCTTCAGTGGGCCACTTCATTGAGATAAAAATATTATTCCTTTAGTTAAACTTATAAATATACATATACAAATTGTTAGCCT
Organism: Toxostoma redivivum; assembly: GCA_013397375.1. Taxonomy (NCBI): domain Eukaryota; kingdom Metazoa; phylum Chordata; class Aves; order Passeriformes; family Mimidae; genus Toxostoma; species Toxostoma redivivum. The sequence goes on along the minus strand of VXBI01010137.1, from coordinate 787,520 downwards.
ACTTAGGAAAGTTTTACCTTGCTTGCTGCACTTTCAATTAAAATAATGAAGGTAAATTTGAGAAATTGAGATCTACACATTTAACATGCCTCCTTAAAAGGCAAGTCTTATTTCAATTTTGAGACTGCTTAAGAATTTTGAATAGTTTTTTTGAGGCATGTTATCTTAAAATGGTACCCCTGATTTTTTTCACTGACAAAAAAGTACCTGCATCGTAGTAGCAAGTTTTATGAGGTCTCTGACACAAATATAGAAGTGAAATGCTTTCTATTAATTTGATTAGGTCTGAGACTGTCATGTCAACAAGGTCACTATGTTCTGCAAAATTTTTAGGGATTTTTCATCACAGCTTTTCTCAATCTTTTTATCAGAGGGATTTTGATATCACAAAAGCATTAAGGTCTGTGTTCTGAATATATTTTTTCACATTAGTATATGAGTGTTTCACTTTGTTTTTTCCTGTGCTATCGCACCGCATCCAGACAAATTATCAATCCATCATTGTGGTGTTTGAAAGTCTCTTCTAGAGATGAAAAAATTGTTTCAGCTCTTTTTGTGGTGTTTCTCAGATAACAAAAGGGAAAGTATCAATGCATGTGAGGGACAAATTTCATGTGTGTCATTGAAAGAAACAGCAACTTTCCTGTCCCCCTCATTTGTATGTGACAAAAATCTCAGACTTCTTAATGTCAAGAAGCTTTTATCTGTTACATATACCTTGCATGCAAGGTAAGCTGTGAAATTCTCAAACAACAAATTGAGATTCTTAGGTTGTTACCACTTGATAATATTGGTTAAAAACTCTCTGCTAAAGTTGAGGCCTTAGTGATGCTTGGCATTATACAGGCTTGTTAAAGGAATGTAACAAAGGCCAACTAGTAGCAGAAATGAGTAAGCTAGGAATAATTCTTGTTTTCTGGCCGAGGATCTTGAAAAATTATCATATAGTACTTAATAAGGAAATAAATTTGTATTTTGTATAATTGAATAATTTTGTATTTTGCAGCCAATGACTGTGCTATACAATGATTTGTTACTTTTCTAAATGCAATATTCAGAAAAGATAAATTAAGTCAAATGAGAGGGGACGTAGCAAAACTTTTTTTTTTGGTGGCCTTGTCCATTTGCTCTGCTGTCATAGAGGCCTTTCATCCAGACTGGCATGGAAAGTATGGCTTTCATAGTCTGGCTGTGACATACTTTCTTGGTTTGTATATGAAATACTGTGCACTACATCAACACTGGGAGCGGAGTTTGTACAGTGCTGGAAGGCATGAGTCAGAATGGGGTAGATCCAACTGTTCATACACTGCATGGCACTGAAGTCTTGACTTCCCATATGATAGGAAAGAGAGAAGAAAAATGGGAAAGGTCACATTTGGTTACAAGGAGGTTTCTCAGTGGTAGCCTACTGCCATGCTGTTAATAAATAACAATAGCACCGTGCCAGCAGACCCCACTGCTGACTGCTGTCCTGTGCAGTGCTGGCTGCAGGTCTGCAGCCCCATGGTGTAAGGGACAGTCTTCCCATGGCTTTGCAAACGTGCTAGGGAGTCATCCTGAGGTGTGTCACAGGACTTTAGGCCACAGGCTGTTTACCCTGTTGCTCCTGAAATTCAGCAGAGAGTTAAAAACAGAGGGTTGTTGTTTGTAAATGCTTATAACCCATGTTGGTATTGCATGAAGATTTGTTTTGTTTGTTTTGGAGCAACCACTGCCATTAGTTCCTTTTGTTACATATAATAAAAAACACAGCATATGCAGTGATTCAATGAAGCTGAGGCTTTTGAGATGTGTTAGTAGTATTACAAAAGCATCCAAAACCATTCAGACAAAGCAATTTTCTTATTTTTTGGAATTAATATCTGAATTATCAAGGTGTATATTCAGTAGCAACAATTAGTTGCATCTTTGTTTTTAATCAGTGGGTATTTTCCCAGTTCTTTGGGGTAACAATCCAGCATAACTTTTATTTCTTTAGAGCAAATAATCATCACATGTTTTAGTATAAATACAAAGTTGATTGCTTGTGTGTGCTAAGATGACAATTAACAATCACTATTTGGTTTAGTGGGATTTAAGAAAATTACGCTTTTGGGTAAAGAGTCTTCACAACAGCCATTGTTTCGATTTAAAAGCCAGTGAGTCTTGTTAAGTTCATTGTGAAAGACATAGAAGGGCTTTGGTGTCCCTTCTAAAATAATAAAGAATCTGTACAGTCATTCAGTGTCTCAGGATGGCTTGTAATTTTTTGGCAGAGTATTATAAGAGCTGTGTAACAGGAGTGTTCCCTGTAAGCAGGCCATATTTCCTCTCCTGTTGGGGACGACCCTCACCACATTTGGTCGCATCCTATATATAGTGTGGGTTTCAGTTTGAAGTAAAAACAAAATTTTTCTGTTTGTCAGATGAATAAAGAAAATAAATTCTACTCTACTAATGGAGGCTTCTGCAGGGCATTTTGGTCCTTTGAAAATGCATTTCTCTACCTTTTGTACAGAAAACGTTTCTCAAAAAATATTTGATAAATACTGCCCCAGTTTCAGCTGGCATATCATGCTGCATATAGCCAAGAAAAACTTTTTTAAAAAAAATTTAAATCCTATGATGTTATGAAGTGATGCAAATAAGTGATTGTCCAGGGGTTTTTTGAGAAGGAAGAGCTCAACCCTATGTCGAGCCACAAGAATGGATGCTGAAACATTCCAAAGTACTTCTTTAAAAAACAAAGGAAAAATTTGACATAATTGACCTACCACCTATGAAATATGTTGATACTTTTTTTAAGGTTAACATTTCAGCAGTCTAAAACACCAGTGCTTATTAAGCATGCTGTTCTCACAAAAGGGAAAACAATTTTAGGAAAGCCAGTGCAGAACACTGCAGACATTTTGAGCATTATTCTGTCAGTCAGCCACAGATCAATTTAGATTTTGGGTTTTGGGATTTCTTATTGTTTCAGCAAGTACTGTGCAGTTCAAAAACGTGGAATGTTTTAGCTCATTTCAGGATCAGATAGAATGCATGATATTCGAAGATTTCAGTAGATAACAAATTACCTGGTTTAGGATCATCCTTCTAAAACAACATCCAAAAAAATCTGAAATTACTTTTGATATTTTGCCACTGAAATAATTAATCCTAGGTTGGACTATGGAAAAAAAATCAGGAATTTCAGTGCTCTCTTTCTGCCATTGCATATAAAGTCTATTGCAGCCAAAATATTCACCATGTATTCAGTGAGTCTTCCCACCCTGCCCCTGATCTGTTGCTCCCTATAGGTAGCACTGTGTGAAAGGAATCTTCTTTCTTTTGGTTCAAGAAGCAGAAATGTCCCAGCAGAGAAGATTTGAAATGAGTTGACTTTGTACTTGAACACCTGCTTAGTTTTTTACTCCTTTAGTTCTTCAGTCTCCAAAATCCAGCAGTTTCTAGCTTTCCTCTTTGACCTCTTGCTGCCCTCAGACCAGCTCTTCTGTCCAACAGCAATCCAGAGCAGTTGGTATGAAAGGCAAATCCTTCACTTCTGTGGTATGGATGATAAATCCTCTCTTTGCCTTTTTAAAACAAACAGACTGAGAAACATGGTACCTTGAACTCTATTCACAGAATCATACAGCAGTGGAAGTTGGAAGGGACCTCTGGGGGATGTCTGGTCCAGCCTCTCAATCAAAAGAGGGTGCCAGTATGGGTTTACTCAGTTAAGCTTTGAGTATCTGCAAGGGCAGAGATTGCAAAACAGTGCAGATACATTGTGGAGGAGATCACATCTCATCTGAGCCTCAACTTGGCTGTGCTATTGCAAGACTATTCCTTAAGCTGAATTTAAATAACCAAAATCCAGTTGGTAGTTTTTTCAGTGTCTTGGCACTTCTAGAATGAAGTAAGGCTTTAATGCCAATGGTCTGAACAAAAGCTTAAAAGTAAAAATGCAGTATTCCAGCATATCTAGCAATTCAACTGGAGAAAAGTGTAGCTAAGCAATCTGTGTTTTGACTTGTATTCAATTTTAATTACTGAATATCATTCTGAAGAAGGTTGTGTGGATTAAATTGTTCCTACAAGTGGAAATATGCACAAAATTAAATATGCCATATAAGTAGGGACTAAAAGAGCAGATTACTATATTTGGAAGAAATTAATGAGACAGCTTAAATAAAGTTTATAAAATAAAAAATAAAAGCAGTTAATTTTGCTTTTCTGATTATTTGCTGCAAAAATTAGCTGCTCCTATCCAAGTTTAAAAATAAGTATCTATACTGGGTACATTGATTTTTTTTTTCTTCTGTTTCCTTAGTTTGTGAAGTTCATTACCTAAAATTATTTAAGCTCAAAATTTGAGAGAGAGTCTGAAAATGTAACTGTAATATAACCAAGACTGCAACTAGTCTTGAATAAGGGGGGGTTTTGCATACAGCAGGGCTGCTGAAGCCTGGTTTGTTATAGAGTTATTTCCTGTATTTCTTTAAGAACTATACCACAACAAAAAGCCAGTTTTGTACTTCTTTTTTCCCTTTTACAACCCCAGCTGAGATAGAGCTAGCATGCAGTCTGGTTAGCTCAGACTGCTTTGACTCTGAGTATGCCTATAAGTTTTGGAGGGCTATAAATTGTAGGATGATCTCTAACTGAAAAGCTTGCCATATAAGCAGGTATTTTCCAGTCTGATGTTCCTTAACTTCACTGGGAAACATTCAACAGCGGATTAGTCTGATTTTTGTGTAGTGATTCCTCTGCCTTTAGTTTGACACAAGCTTTGCGATTGTGTTGGCTTCAAAGCAGTGCATGTGTCTGAGGGCTTACACAAGACAGGCGTGTAAATGGATTGTGTCCTTGTGTTAGGATTCTCCCCCTTTCCAGACTCTGCTCTTTCAACGTAAGTCATGGTACATATATGTGAGCATATATATGCCTAAGCTAAGCTTCTCTGGCTTTTGACCAATTTGAAGACTTTCTAGGAGCTATTTTCTTTCCTGTGTACATCTCACTATATACTTCATGAGTGTTAGAAATTATGCTAATCCTTTTTAATAAGCTTTAGCAAATCAGCAGAGCTTGCTTCAAGATGTGTGGGTTCTACTGTCCCACAAGGTTGTGCCTCAAAGAAGAGGAAGGGACACCTTTGCACGCTGCTAGAGCACCTCATCTCACCTATCCTCAACTTTGCTGCAGAGCCCTGGAAATATGGCTGATTCCCACTCATTAGAAGACATGTTGAATTAGCTATGTGATGCGTTTATGCCTTGGGGCAAGTTCCTTTCCAGCACACAGTGCAGGAAGATTCCAACTGAAGAGGAGAATAAAATTTTTATGAACTGGGACTTGAGCACTCGAGTGCTGTAATATGCTTTCAGCTAATTTCATCTTTAAATACAGATAATGAATCCACTTTCAGATAAGAAGCATCATTCATTCTGTATGAATGCAAGTATCTATAGGAAGTGTGTGACTTACAATTTGGTCATACCTAGGATTTATTTTTTAAAATATGTATATATATATATATATATATATGATTTAAACTGGATAGGTAAAGTCATACTGATGTATTTTTTTAATAATTTGGGCACTGAGCTGTGTATTGGTGAAAAACATAACTTAGAAAACCCTGGATAGTTTGCTACTGTTGGTACCTGTATCTAAGAAAAACNTGGTACATATATGTGAGCATATATATGCCTAAGCTAAGCTTCTCTGGCTTTTGACCAATTTGAAGACTTTCTAGGAGCTATTTTCTTTCCTGTGTACATCTCACTATATACTTCATGAGTGTTAGAAATTATGCTAATCCTTTTTAATAAGCTTTAGCAAATCAGCAGAGCTTGCTTCAAGATGTGTGGGTTCTACTGTCCCACAAGGTTGTGCCTCAAAGAAGAGGAAGGGACACCTTTGCACGCTGCTAGAGCACCTCATCTCACCTATCCTCAACTTTGCTGCAGAGCCCTGGAAATATGGCTGATTCCCACTCATTAGAAGACATGTTGAATTAGCTATGTGATGCGTTTATGCCTTGGGGCAAGTTCCTTTCCAGCACACAGTGCAGGAAGATTCCAACTGAAGAGGAGAATAAAATTTTTATGAACTGGGACTTGAGCACTCGAGTGCTGTAATATGCTTTCAGCTAATTTCATCTTTAAATACAGATAATGAATCCACTTTCAGATAAGAAGCATCATTCATTCTGTATGAATGCAAGTATCTATAGGAAGTGTGTGACTTACAATTTGGTCATACCTAGGATTNAAAAGCTGGTGCACTGATACAAGACAGTGTGAAAGCCATGTAGAGCGTGTTAAAGATCATGAAATGCTGTAACGCTTTTGGAAAAATCAAATCCTGTGTCATCCTATGCTGGTTTCCAAAAGTAGGGGATGGAATGGGTGTTCATAAAAAGCAGGTTTTCACTGAAGAAGATGGGAGTGTGAGCAAATGGCTGGTTTGCCAGTTCTGAACAAAAGCTCTCAGGCAGTGGCTGAGGTATGAAATGTTCAGATATTTAAAAATTAAAATTTTTGTTTTTGTTGAAGTGTACCCTTTGGAGAGCCAGCATCTTTCAGGTGATGAAGTAACGAGAGGTGTAGTTTACATTACACACAGTTTCGCTGCGGTGGGGAGCTAAACAGAGCAGCTGAGAGGATTTAAGGGCTTTGTCTGATGGCTTTGGCTTTGCATTTACCCCGGGAAGAGGCAGTAGAAGCCCTGTGCTCCCAAAGATAATTGCACATGGCTCAAACCCCCTTCACATAGGTGTGCCTGTGTTTTCCAACAGCTGCAGGAAGCGATCAAAGCTGGCAAAGGTGTGACTTCTGCCATCGACCTCTGCCGCTGCCACGGAAACAGAGCACTGGCAGCGCTGGAGCGATTCCCTCCCTCGGAGGCCAGGGATGCCTTGGCCAACATTGTCTACGCCGTGACCAGGTTTCCCTGAGCTGCCCCTCCGGGAGGAGCATCTCTCCCTCCACAGGTGGAAGCAACCTGGCAGGGACACCAGTGCTGCCTCACACCTCTGATCACCTCATCCCATCCCGGCAGAAGAACGCGTGCTCGCTGCCGCCGCCACCAGCAAAATTCGGGAGAGGAAAGAAAAAAGGTCACAGACGGTTTTCACTTGTCGTGCCAGAAGCGCACTTGAGGCTGCACCGGTAGAAATAATTAATGAGTCCCGTTTCCGTGACCTCAGCAAATGGACAGGAAATAAGTTGGTATTGATTGGGCACCAGCGGGGACGGCGCCAGGGTGGAGGCCGGTGGTTTTCCTGCCAGAGGGAGGGATACAGGGAGGGAGGGATGGAAGGGCGTGAAGATCCAGGTGTCATGAGAAAGCCGCTCAAACCTGCCCAGAGAGAGCGAGCTGCCGAAGCCGGGAATTCACATACCCTTATTCAAGGGGAAGGGCAGTTTGGGGGATTAGTGGGGGAAAATCCCTCTCTGTCTGCGCACAGTTATGTCTCCTCACACTCTTTTTATGTATTCAATTGTAAAATTACCCTGTGCCTAATGAGTTCTGTATTTGAGAAACTTGCTGAGAAAATGTGTCAAGCATGGTAAGTAGGAGCTTTAAATATTTAATCGAAAAATAATTTGACTCTGTTAAGGGAACTGAGTGCCTGGAGTTTATACTGTGCCTAAGTAGAGTGTTGCTCTGGGTCAAAGAATGAGGTTTTTCCAATTCTTCTGGGGGAAGGAATATCCCATCTTCAGATCTAGCAGTTTGTTCCAACAGTCTTACACAAAAGAATTTCCTATGTTTGTGACACTTGTGTTAATTTAAGCCAAATAAATGTTAATTTGTAAAGCTAGACATCAGCCTTTGGCAGAAAGGAAGCAGAAATGCTCCTCTGTGAGTAGTCACTGCTCTGAATAAAATGCTGAAAATACTGGAGAAGTTTTGAACCTCAGTGTGTTGGATTTTCAAGTCCAATTAGAGACAGCTTATAAGGTGTATCAGAAGCCTGCAATTTGAGACCGTCTCTGTTTTGTTCATAGGAGATGATTTTTGTGGTTTGCATGCATGCAATCTGAGAATGCCATTGACAAGAAGGCTGAGTTTACATAAATGATCTAGATTGAGACTCAGCTACCTTTCTTCCTTCTGTGGTGTAATTACAGCCCAATCTGGAGACAGCTAGCACAGCAAACAGATTTCATTACATGCCTCACTCAAACACTAAGTGAAGTTATTTCTGTTAAATTCTCTCCTCCCTCCTTTTCCCCCTGCACTCCCTCCCCATTGCACAGCTTGTTTGTCATAGATCAGTGTGTTGCATTCCACCAAATGCAAAATATAAATAAAAACTTTATCCTCTAAAAAGATACTAAAAATACATCCTGTGTAATGTACATAATATTCTGTGTACATTCTGCCCACGTTATACCATGATATTTTATGTATAATAAGCAACCTTGAGTCACAATCTTTGTTTAGGAGCAGCATCCAGAACTCAAGACTCACTTTTTTTGGAGAATGGCTTCAACACCAGATCCCTTCTTACTTGCACTTTCTCTCTTGCCGCCCTGGCATTTTCTCTCTTCCCAAGGCTCTGGCGCTTCTCCCTGAGTTACTGTTGTTACTGCAGCAGGAAGGCTGAAGACAGAAGAAAAGCACTGAGAAGCGTGGTTTATTCCAGGCAGTAACCCATGAAGTTCCCTGAAGTTCTCCTTATAAAAAATGTGCTTGAAAGAACTGAGTTCAACCAGAGTCATATGTCAGCTTTCTTTGGCTCTTGTTTTTACATATTTCATAAAGTAAGAGCCATTCATCATCTTTTCTTTGTCTTGTATCTATGTTAATTGGTTTATAATGATTTAGGGCTGCAAAAAGCTTGGGTTGCTGGAGATATTCTGCATCACTTCACCTCAGCTGTTTGAAAAAAATACCAAACATACTGCAAAACTATGTACACCTTGTTTATTTTTTCACACAAATACAAGTTTTTATTTGTACTTGTTGCCAATAAAGGGAATCACCAAAAATTAATTACTTTTTTTTTTGTATTTTTATCACCAGAATGTTCTAATTGCTCCTAAACAATTCAACTTTAATTCAAAAAAATACCAAACAAACAATGTGAATTGTCCCTTATCAATATTATCAAGTAATCTTATATTTAAGGTATTTGCCTGTAATTCTTCAGAAATTTTTGTTGTTTTGTTTCCTCCAGGTAAATTACAAGTGAAGTATTGTTCCTGTCTGTTCCGTCCGGGTGAATTAGTCATTGCTGTGTACTAATGTACTCCTCACACCTCATACAGTTTCTGAGCAATGTGTAACCTTAGGGCTGTTCTGGTCTGGTCATGGTCTTATTTTTGTCTCCTTGGTTCCTTGTCCCCGCCTACCTCTAAAGCAGGTCAGGGAGAGGGACACCTGTGGTCTGAGGAAGGCATTCACGCTTTTTACTTCAGTCACCTAGCTACTCAACCAGACATTCCGTGTGGCTACTCCTCCAAACTTATCACCAGTATAGAATTGCTGCACTATTCCACAGATGCACAAAATACAGGACAAGGTCCCAGCTTCTTTTTAAACCAAATTGAAATAAAAAAAATTTATCCTGATCTACTGCATCCCACTTGTGATTTAATTTGTCAGTTAATTCAGTTAACTTGTGAGTTAATTTTCTTCATAGTATCCCATTTTTTGCATGTGTAACTAAACTAGTGTTGCTCACCCACTGTGCTCAGCAGTGCTTGCACGGTGCCAAGGCTTTCTCTGTTCCTTACTCTGACACCCAGGGAGGGGTTGGTTGTGGGCAGGGGGCAGGAGGGGGCACAGCTGGGACAGCTGACCTCAGAGATAGCCTCTGCTGTACAAGATCATTCTCAGCAATAAAAACTGGGGGTGGGGAGGGGGGATGTTCCAGGAGTTCGTTGCCTGGGGACTGTCTGGGTGTCAATTGACTGGTAGCGATTGCTTTTTCCTTACTTGTTTTTCATGGTTTTGTTTTCATTTTTTCCCCTTTTATCTATTAAACTTTCTTAAACTCAACACACAGATTTTCTCACTGTTGCTCTTCTCTGGGATAGATTGTGGAGACACTTCTCTATCTGTTAATGGTTAGGGATTTTTAGAAGAATCTACTAAAATTGTGTCTTTTATTGGTAGCATGAGTTTCCCACAATATTTTTGACCTTTAGGGTTGTAGTCTCAAATTGTTTCGGGATCAGAAGTAGTTCAGTAAAAAGTTCTTTCTTCTCTGGTTTGAGAGTTTCCTTGCCCCTACTCAGGCTCACTGAGCTGAGGCAGCAGCAAATACCAAGGAGAATAGGCTTTAATCATAAGGCACTCTAGTAGATTACTTTATACTTTTCAGATCCCCCTCACCTGCTTGCAAACACTCTTCGAATGATTTTGCATTTACTTTTAGTAAAGGAGTAAGTCATGAAAATACAAAAACCCCTTGTTTGCCTGCCTCTGGCCTCATACTGCCTCAGCTGGATAGAGAGGAATGCTGCTCCCTGTTCCTCTGTGCTGGGCACAGGGGGAGGGATGTGCCCCATTGAACTTGGTTGGGTATGTCTAACCCCAGATGTGCTTCATCCCAGCCCAGAAAATACCTCTATGTGGGACTGTATCCATCCTTTGTCTATACAAAACTAAAAACCCACAGTACATCCCATGGTGGGGGGCACTGTTTGAGCAGCTCTGAGGTGCTTAGCTGCCATCCAACACAATTCTTTTTGGTACCCAGGAACAAATAGGGTTCAAGATAATAAAATGTTATACCAGAGTGTGCTAGAGGGAACCTTTTATGCCTGTTTAGCTATTGCTGGTCGTGATGTTGACTTACTCTCGATGCAGGTTTATTTGTTCCCTTACCCACTCCCTGTCATGCTCAAGAGTAAACGATTATTTGAGAGCTTGTTGAAGGCTAGGTTTGTCTTCTGCAGCTTGCTGTGCTGTGTAGCACTTGGTTGTGTTTTCCCTTGGAGAACTATGATGAAAGCATTGGCCCTGAGCCTAATCTGGTATTTGGGCTCTGCATTGCTGCTGTCCCAGTACTTTGGGAACCATCTCGTGGAGATAATTAACAATTACACCTTTTCTCTCTTTTCCTCTGAGAGACAGATTGTGGAGGAAATGACAGCACCTTCCCCTTTGTCTCCTGCAGGGTAGTTGCTTTCCACCTTGTTACAATGACTCTTCAGTATTTTGAACATCCTGAGTAATCACAATGTTCACATCAGTGTGTCTGAAGAATCTGTATCCAGCTTTTTCTAGGATTAACTGAATATTTAGGAATATCATACAGGGATGCACCCTGAGATTGTGTGGTCATGGGTGGCAAGGTATCTAGAACAGTTTTTACCTCTGGTGGTGTGGGACCTGACTGCCAAACAACTGCAGGATCCTGAAAAACTGACAGTACACTTGAGAAAAGGATGCCCCGGCTGTGCTAAAGGGATGCAACTTCTCATGCTGTGCCTGGCCTGGCCTAACTCTGCCAAGAACTCTTCAGCACTCTTAGAGGGTAGAGATGGTCTCTGTGTCTGAGGCACACAAAAAGCACCATGGCTAAGCCAGGCACCCACCTCTCAACTCTTATCAGTTACCCCTATAGTCACAAAGAAAAGTTGGAGGCAGAAGTCAACTGCCTCAGTCAGGGAGAAAGCTTCTCCCAAGAGGGAGCAGGAGGAGGATTTGGAGAGGCAGCCTGTTGTGCAGGAGAACAGTCACAAGAACAGGAGGGGAAAGAGACAGAAATCACATGAACAAGGCAGAAATCATCAAGTCCTTATCCCTGAGTAAACTGAAAGATACACATAAATATTATAGCCATCATCCTGATGAGCTTATTATCAGCTGGCTGATGCAGTGCTGTGGTAGTGGAGCCAACAGTCGGGAATTAGAAAGCAAGAAAGCCCAGCAGCTGGGATCCCTCACAAGGGAATGGGGCATCAACAAAAGGATTGGAAAAGGACCAAAAATCAGCAGCGTCTGGAGGCATCTTGTGTTGAGTGTGAAGGAGTATCCCCTTGAAGAAGGTCTTCTAAACTATTAAGGCAAGAGTGAGTATCCACTGAGAGTATCCAGTCTCTCAGGGAATTAGCAGTGGTAGAGGTGATCTACAGCAGCCTGGATAACAACCAAGCATCTAAAGACCCAGATGAAATCCAGTGCCTGTGGTCCATGCCGTAGAAGTTTGTATGGAGGACAGTCATTGTATGCCGGCACCTGGTGCTCGTGACTTGGCCAGACATCAAGGCCCCAGCTGTGGGTAGATTGGCCAGTCTGCTCCAGCAATTCAAAGTGAATCTCCCTCCCACTCACCCCTGCAGGCCTGTGCCTCAGCTGGGGAGAGGCTGTCCCAACAGTTCCAGCTATTCAAAGACTGCGTCTTCATCCTCCTCCCCACCAGCCACCATCTAGACTGACAAGGGAGCTGTTTTCTGCTTAAGGGGGAGGGTACCATGTGCACATTTATATGCCATCCTCTGGTTCTGTCTGCATTACCATGAGGAGAGCATGAGGCAGTGGGATGCCTCAAATGTGGAAGCTGGGGTATGTGAACTGCTGCCTTCTTGGTGGCCAAAAAGGGCCCAAACAGGAGAATTGCCACTCTGGTTGGTATTGAGCAGTTCCCCAGATAGTGCAGAAGGACTGATACTGCCTTGGACCCCAGTGTGGAACTTCTGGTTAGCAGAAAGAGGATCAGGTAATGAATACACCATCCAGGAATTGAGGGGCCCTGCCTCTGCCAGGAGAAGGAAAGGGATTACCAGGTTTATTTGAGTGCATGAATTTGATGGCACACCTGATCAGCTGGCTGTGCTTCTTTTAATGTAACCCTCTCTTAATGTAACCCTTCTCTTAATGTAACAGTGTGCCTTGCCTTATTGTCAAGAAAGAATGCATACGTAGCCCAGATTTGACTTAGTGTTGAACCTGACAGAAGTTGCTAAAAGATTGAAAAGCTCTTTTTGGCTTAATGGAAACATTAGGGAAGCATTCACTGGAGCTGCCAGGGAGTGCTTCTTGCCCCAAGCAGTGCTAAGGATGCCAGACCAGTATTCTCAGGGGTACACCTGCTGGTGAGATCTCCCTGTGGCTTTTTCTTCTGAGGGTGTTTGAATTTTCATCAGCACAAAGGCTAACTCAGGCAACTGTGCCATGTTGCAGATTTGTCAAGGAAGTGGCTTCTGGGTCAGAGCACTGGCTGTCACTACTCTCATTAGCTACTTCAATCTCACAGAAGAGTAAGGTATCAAACTTTTTTTATTCTTTGTAGTCTTCAAAGTCTTTTACCTGCACAGTGTCTTACAAAAAATAAAGAGCTAAAGCTTTTCAGTCTCTCAAAGCAGTTCAAAGGAAAGAATATTTCCAGTTCTGAAAGTCATCTGTTCTAATGGTCTTTGAATTAAATTATCCTCTTTTTTTTTTCACCCTTCAGAAACAAATCCCTAAAATGCATTAATTATTTACATAATTAGCATTCACGTGTTTCTCTTTTAGGCTAAGCCTGGTTTTCTAAAGCTAAGAGAAAGTGGCCATTAAGCTAAAATTCTTAACAGCGAATGCCTTTAAAATAACCAAAAAGATAAAGTACAGAACTTGCTCTGAGTTGTGAAGGGGAGAAGAGGGTGACAAACAAACTGGCATCGATACACCAAAGCCTCGTGCAGTCACCTTTGTCCAGTCCTTCATGCACTCGCACTTGTGCGTGACTCTGCCCGCAGCTCCCGACGATGCTGCCGTGTTACCAGCCCCCGACAGCAGCCGGAGAATGCTCGGGCTCCCCCCTGTGTAGGAGATTCCTTCTCTGCAGTGCGTGAAGTTGACTTAAATTCATGCCTGTTTGCAAAATGCCTTAGTCAGTGTGCATCTCTTGAGGAAAGGCAACCTTTTTCTCCAAAATGGAAAGAGCAAGAAGGCAGTTTACCTACTAAACTGGAAAGCAGTGTTCTACCGAGTTCACATGGTGAAATTGCAATTCTGTCTGCAGGAGAAAAGAGGGATCGCATCATACAAGAACATTCCTCTTGGCTAATAGTGACAGGCAGGTGTCCCACTAAATAATAACTAAAACAGCAGTTCTCAGATGTATCTGATTTTTAAGAAAATTATGTATTAAATTTCATTTGAGGCATATTTTGATATATTGTGTAGGAGAACTGCAATTTTGCAGCAACATTATAAAAAAAAAAAATCTTACTTTGACTTTTCCTTCTTTACCCTATTCCAATTTGACTTCCTCTCTTCACCCCTTGCCCCAAATACCAAAGAGTGAAAACACTCTGCTTTATTAGTAGAACAATGCTCATCATTCTTAGTTTTAAAATTGTACATAGAAGTGAGTATTTTACTTGCATAAAAACAATATCTTAAAACTAAACTTTTCTATGCCTTCAATGACTACAGCAAATGACTGGTCTCAATTGCAAGATTCAAATCTTAGCACTTATTAAATGTCAAATTATAGAAAGTAAATGTTATGCAGAAGCCATTAAAAAGATCTCAACAAGTGCCAATAGATTAGATTAATTTTTTTCCCCCAGAAAAAATGTGTGAACCTTTATTTTAAAAAAACTTTACTCTCTGCAGAGGAGCATGATGGTTTTTCTATGTGACCAGCTTATCCGAAACACAGCATGGTTAGGAAATGAGGCATTTTTCCCTCTTGGCTAGTTTTGATGAAAGCTCTCCAAGTTGCACATTGTGTCTGAACATTTCTTCATTCATAGCATGTGCCCATCGAAATCTGTTTTCTGTTTGCAGCATTTCAGCTGTACTATTTATAAGCTCGTTGAACAATGCTACTAGAGGCTGTAAAAGGTGTGTATTTCATATGCAAATCACTAGCAATAATTTTCTACAATTACATTTAGTTGCTTGCATCATTATTTTCATAAAAATGGGTTTAGCAGGAGAACATTACAGAAAAAAAGTCTGTATTAGTAAGATTTATTTTTAATCAAACCGTTTTATTTATATCCAAAGTATAAAAACTGTGAATGTCCCTACCTCTGCTCACATCATGTAAGACCACAAACAATATGCATGGCTTTAAGATGGAATATGCTAAGATATCTTTTAGATGGAATATGCCAAGCTATCTGCACAGAAAAATAAGCAGGGTCTAGTAATAAGCAGGTCTAGTATTTCTTAAAGATGACTGCTGCTGCTAAAAGTGGTCACATTACTGATGATTAGAAGTATTTCTTACATAAACTTTTATGAAAAGTAATTGCTTTCAATCACATTCTATTGTAGTAATAACCACTAAGCAGGTGGTTTTTTTTCCTTCTTGTAAACCCAGGTCCCCACGCCTACAGTTTTTATTAAAAATTCAATCCAGATTGAATTTTCACTTATATCAAAGGGAAATTCATGTTGAATAAAATGCATTCACCTTTTTAATTCATGATTGTTCTCAAAGACACTGCTGTAGGGTATGACTAGGTTATACTAGATGGTTATAACTAGGTGGATTAGAGCATTGAGTAGCCATGAGCCAGAGATCCATATTAATGCAAATTCAGAAGGGAAGATTCCTATCCACTCAAAGAGCAAGGTTTCCAACAGTAGTGAGGGTAAAGACTGAGAAGGGAGGATCCCTCACTGCTTCTAAGACAGTGACTTTTTTTTGTGAAAAGGACTACATAACATGTTGGCCATGACAGAAGCAGCTGGACCTCAAAAAACCTGGAAAGGCTGTTTCAGTTCCAGAACCTGAAACAAAAACAATAACAACAAAAAAAAGCTAATTCATACAGCTGAGTTCTCAGAGAAACCTAGTTTTCTACATTGCTTCACAATTCTTTTTGTGTAATATTCTTGCTAGCATTTGAATGTACATGTCTAAGTGAGGTATGAAATTACACAACTGGTCCAAAATACTTTCTCCATATAATGGTCCAGATATGGAACTGAGTGTTAAGCACACAAAGGAGAGTGTGCTGTTTACACTTGACTGGGAGACGTGGACATCTCTGGGAGAAAGGACTTTCCAGGCTTTCTTCTGGATATAAAACAAAGCTTGGCAAACAGACCTTTATGGGATAAATGTTTGATCGTTCAAGGTTAGTTATAGTGCTGATAATAGGATGACTGTGCATTAAGTGAGCA
Organism: Toxostoma redivivum; assembly: GCA_013397375.1. Taxonomy (NCBI): domain Eukaryota; kingdom Metazoa; phylum Chordata; class Aves; order Passeriformes; family Mimidae; genus Toxostoma; species Toxostoma redivivum. The sequence continues at coordinate 771,458 of VXBI01010137.1, read as the reverse complement.
TTACTTCTTTTTAAATGCAAAGCTGTGAAATAGCGCACAATGGCACAGTTCTTGGCTGAACTAACATAGAGTAAAGAGAACTGCGTTTTCATTGCCAAAAGATTAAAAGAGGCTTATGCTTCCAAGAGTGAAGTTGCTCAGATTTGTCAGTTTTTAAACAGTTACGGATGCAACTGATGCCTAAGTAAACTGCTGCAGCACAGAAGGAGAATTTAGGTTGCTCACTGGGTTGAGTTACTCTATTCTTGAAGCTCCTTTACATTTCTGTTCTACTCTTCCACTTCGGCTTTGATCTGATTTTTATTTTAAGCTTTTCTATAAAATTCTTCTTCCTTTAGTGCTCAAGTGTTACATATCTGCTGTCTTGCCAGCACACTCTGGTGCTAGTTCAGGGTAGAAAAGGGTTTTCTTATAATGAATGTTCATTTTTGAAACTTTTTCTCTGTGAGCTAAACTTCTAAGAATTCCAACCCACATGCACTGGGAGATGAACCGGCTTGTTTTGAAAATCCAAAGATGCCATTTATATTCTCTATTTTGATATCCTTGATTCAGCAAGCAACACAATTACACATCTTGCCCATCTCTGTGAAGTTTAGCTAAACAGCAAATTTTGAAGTTTCCAGTGGCATTTATCACTGTATCTAAGAACAAGAAGCAGTGTTGCTATAAAATTCAAAAGCCACAAAGTATCATGTAACAATTCTGTTTATAAAGTTCAGATGTCTGCCACTGTTCGTCTCTCCCTGGGTTACAGCAATGTATGAATATTGCCCGCAGCGTGTTACTTGTTCACTATTGTTGCCTGTGAGCCAACTGAGGTTCCAAATATTCCTGTACAATGTGTCCATACATGTCCTTTCAGTCGGACTGGCTGTGAAGAGCATGAGAATATGCAAAGTTTATTATCAAGTTGCCATTAAATATATTTGCGTTTTATAAATTTTGAATTGCAGAACACATTTTACTGCAAGTCAGATGAGTTAACTGGACCGATGTTTTAATGATGCCTTTCAGACCCTTTTAATTCAAGGCAGAAGATTTTGGAACCTGCTGGTTTTTTGGTTTTTTTGTTGTTTTTTTTTTCCCTTGCATATTCAGTCTCTTTGAAGTTTATTTATGTCAAATACATGCCTAAATAATTTAAGGTGAATTGCAAGCTGTCTAATTTAAGCATTTGCCCGATTCGTGTGAGTCAGTTCCTGGCTCCTGACACCGCAGGAGCTCCGAGTCCAGCAGGACAGCCGCGGACCCCCTGACGTCCCTCTAGAGGGCAATCCTGCCCGTTCCATCCAGCCCGGCTGAGCCCGAGCCAGCCCGGAGGAACCCGCAGTAAACATGAGACTCCATCCACTTGGCTGTCGCCAGGGACAAGCACCCTTCCAGCAAAGGCTGGAACCACATTCAGGTTAAGAAATTGCACTGTATTGCAGGAAACAGCCGCTTGGCTCTGGGCTGCCTTGCAAGAAAGGGCACCTCCCCTGCCTGCTGCACACGCATAGTGGCCACAGCACAGGAATCCCTGACAGTCAGCCCAAGAACAGCAGAAAGAAGTCTGGTTGCCGGTGTGGGCTTGTCTTTTTGCACAGGGGGCTTGTTTTCCGACTAGAATCTTAACATAAAATGTATATATGTTTCAAGGAACTGGCTCCACACCCCACTGTTTCTCATCTCCTTTCTTTCCGGGCTCTGTGACTCTTGCATCTGGCTGCACGGTGGCCTAGTTTCAAGATGTGGTGAAGTGATAGACGATGTACTAGTACCATAGCAATACTTTTTACAGAATGAAACTGCCAAAATTAGTTCCTGCTGAAAGTGCTTTTGACATCTCATGCCACATCTCTGCCTACTGAGTGCTGTAGGCTATTGCAAAGATCTACAAGAAAGAAGCCTTGCTGAAGGTTTCAAGTTGGATTCTTGCGTATCCCAAATGTTTGCAGCACAGGAAGCAAAAAGGCTTCTAAATTTAGGTTCATTCTTCTGCTCCTTGTAGTCATACCAAGCACCAGCACACGGAGCTGTTCTGAGTCCCAGCTCAGGGACATGCACTGCCAGCTCTGCCACCTCCCTGCCAGCCACCGTGGTTCCTCACCGCTACCCAGGGGAAATCTCTAGCCAGCTAGATCCTTTGAACTAACTCAGAGAAGGCATTCTCCGGGGAGAGCTGGCACCTTAAGAGTTTCTACAAGTAAAGATCTAAAGAGTTGCCATAGTCCACTCTTTGAGAACTCCATACAAGTGCAGACAGTGCTTTCAGCTTCCCTGGGGTTCTGAGCACATTGGTGTTGGTGGTATGACTGAAGTCTTGCTACAGTTTGGTCAAGTCAGCAATGGCCCATTGTATTCGAGAGCAGTGGTGATTTATTTTACTGAAGAGTTCTCTTGCTAGAACACCACTACTCCCCTCCCCAGTGACCTGGAATTTTTCAGAGATTGCTGCAGTGTCACAGAGTGGCTTTTGAGCCAAAGGCACAAAGTGGGGGGCAAATGAACATTTGAATAAATGAGGTGTATAGAACAAGTTCAAATGGTGAAAAGAAATGGGACTTGTCTGGCTGAGAAGCCAATCTAAACTTGCTACCTGCATTGCCTGGAGACAACTTGGCTCACTCCCTTTCCATTGAATACTGTTATTGCAACAATATGCTCGTGCTACTTTATGCTTAGCTGAGGCCCTTCAGGTCTCCTCCTGGGCTTGAGTCCCTAGTAGCTACAATGCCTCAGGCCAGCACTATAGAGCAGAAATGAGGTGGAGTTCAAACTGGCAAGGTATTTTCTCAAGGGCTCTGAAATTGAGTTTGGGATTCCACTGGCTTACTCTTGCCTTATGGTTGCCTTTCCTTGGTCCCACTAAGTAAAGCACTCAAGTAAAATCCAAAACCGAGATATAACACTAATTAGCAGCTGGGCCAGGTGTTAAAACATGGTACCCTTTCTAGAAAAGCCTCAATTAGCCTTACGATAAAGGGAGGGGGCAAACCATACTGTAAACTGTGTTCATAGCGCTAACAGGCTCAGAAAAGTTCGCGGGAAGTGCTCTTTACCTCCAAAGAGAATGATGTGCTAACTGCAGAACACTTGTCTTGGTAATAAATGTATCCTTCGTTGGAATGATTCATCGGAGGAGTTATAATGCTGGTAGGGCTCCCCGCTTTTAAGGGCTCCTTTTAACAGCTGTCTATCAACAGCAATAATGAAAGGAGCAGTCAAAGTTAAAATCAACAAACTATTATCTGTTGGGATTATTCATGGAATATGACACTGTAAACATACCAAAAGTCCCAAATGCTAAATTTAGAAGAGCGACATAAGTGGAAGAACAAAATTTTAAAAGAACTGCTTCTAAAGAAAGCACCAAAAATCTGAAATGGTGAGGATTTTTTATTTTAAGAGGCAGTCTGTATTGTTCAGTTTGGAGGAAACAACATGTGACTAGGAAAGTGCTGAGCTATTTATGAGGCAGAAGATTAATCTGAGATTTTTTTCCAGTTATTTCTCAGTTGACTTATATGTCACTGTATTGCTTTGTCTTTGTACTGCTTTTGAATAAAAAAAAGTTTGAAATAACAAACTTAAAGTTTATTTATCTCTTACATTCACATCACTGCTCAGAGCTCACGAGTTCTACCTTCACATTTACTTGCCGCTTGCATGGTGTGTATTTGCCTTGTAACTTCTAGCGGATACATCCTCCACGCTGCACAGAATCCATCACCCTTCATGGCAGTTATCAGCCCTCACCTACTTATTTTATAATAAACACCTTTTAGAAACATCTTTAGATTAAGCTTATTTTATTCTGTAAGGGGGGAAAAAGTAAAGCAATTACAATATAATTAGAGCACTTGGCTGTGTATTTTTATTAACAGCAAAATTAATCTATTTATTATGAATGGCAGCACTGGCCGAGTTAATTGTGTAAGTAAAACATTTCACGCAAAGCTGCCAAGTTCCAAAGGTATGTTACATATAACCAAAAAACGTAACTGCCAGAACTGGCCATAGGTTACAAAACTAGACTTCGCTCTCACACTTTTTTTTTTTAAATTATAATTTTTTAATCTCTGGGAAACAGTTTGGTTTTCTACAAGCTGTTAGTCGAAAGGGCACGTATGATTTGGCAGACTAATGTAATGTCTTACGTGCTCCTGTCAATTTCAGGGAAGATACAATCTACAAGGATACTTAATTAAAAAAGAATGCGATGTCTGTTTTTTAAATCACTGCTGCCATCTGCCCCCCAAACGCGGAGCATGGAAGCGGTCTTGTGTTTAACCAGCGTGGGAAAAAGCCCGGATCAGAATTAAAGAATTAAACTAACTTACTGAAATAACTTTTTTTTTTTTTTTTTTTTTTTTAAGTACAGGCTTAAGCCTAACGCGGCACCAAACACCGGCGTTTCCTACTTGGCGCTATGCACAAAACCCGCGTTAAGGTCACATAAAGGCGGGCGGGCAGCGCTCCCACGGGTGCCGCCAGCTCGGGGCAGCGCCGGGGGCCGGAACCTGCCGGGCCGGGCAGGGGCTGCGTGCGGGTGCCACAGTGTCACAGCCCGTGTGTGCGAGGAGCGCTCGGCGCGTCCCCCAGCTCCGCCCGCAGCGCTGCCCCGGGCTGACCCGCGGGCACGCCGGCGTGGGGACGGATTTACGGGATCGGTGCGCTCGCGGCCGGGGTCTTGGGAGCTGCCGGGAGGTCCCTCCGCCGGCGCGGCCGGAGCGCGGCTCTGCCCGGGGATGACCCGGATCCCCCCGGTTTTGTCGCAGCCTGGCGGTGGCGGGACGCGAGTGGCGGGTGGGTGTTGGGAAGGAGCGCGGGGGGGATGCGGGA
>VXBI01010137.1:735355-765708 GCA_013397375.1 Toxostoma redivivum | reverse complement strand
AGGCGGGCGGGGGCTTGGGCTGGAATTCGTGCCGCTCCTTGCTGGGTCGCGCTCTGAGGGGCCCGGTGAAGGGCAGTGCGGGGGATCGGGCCGCCCCTGCCCCGATCGTCTCCCCCCTGGGTCACCCGCGGCTTCCCCTCTCCCGATCACCCGCTGCCTCCACCCAGATCACCGCTCCCTGCCCCGATCACCGCCCGCACCCCTGCCCTGGTCGCCCGCTGCCTCTACCCTAGTTTTCTCTGCGGTGTGTCCACACAGCCCTTTGTAAATAGAAGGGAACAAACTCTGAACCAGCAGAATGCGAGCCGGCGGCAGGCCAGCAGCCATGTGACGGCTCCCACATAGCGTTGACGCAGTCCCGGAGTTTTTTTGGGTTGAAGTGTGAGTAGGGTTTGTCGCTGCCACCTATAAACACAGTGTATGCCTGACCCATGGGGCAGAGACATCTAAGCAGGGAAAGAGGAACCTTTTCCCTGTTTCCACCTTGAATGGTTTGCATCTCACAAAACAAATAATTATCCATGTATGGTGGTACATTTTCATCTTCTCTCCTGCTAAATCAAACTCAGCACTCGACCGACTAAATTTTTATCTTTGCCAAGTATTTTTGTAGTTTAGGTAAGTTCAGTGGATAAAAATAAACAAAAGTTGAATGCAGTTTGGAGGGGAATTTAAGCTGTCTGCACAAATTTCAGATGGAACAATATTTTAAAATAAAAGCAGAGTGAGAGGGGAGAGAGGAAAGCAGAATGTTTTTAATAAAGCAGTGGAAAACACATGATTGAAGAAAAGACAAATTCATGCATTACTGCTGGAAATAAACCAGGTTAGTGTTTTGCTGACCTCTGCAAGATTAAATTGCTGTTTGGTAAAAGTACAGAGGACTGATTGAGAAAACTTCCGTTTTAGGCAAATTGTGAGAAAAATTAGACGAGTGATTTTGGGGTTTTTAAAAATTTTTTTTAATCTGCATATTGAACTTAATTACAACAAAAAATGAAAGACCCAAATTAAGAATATGCCCTCTAAGTCCTATTGGAAAAATGTCTTTGTTGCAGGCTGGCTTCAGTGGAGACTTGAGGCTCCATGTCCTGCTCCACAGCAAAAGAGGTTTTCAAACTATCTTAAGTATAGGGATTTTTATTGTCCATAAGAGTAGTGCTTCCAGCATCATCTGCTGGTTCCTAAAAATCTTCTTCTTTGTGGTTTTAGAACTTACTGTTCATGTGTTTATCGTCAGAATGCTTGTAATGTTGGAATACTGTTTTCTACAGTACCTAATATTACTACTGTCAGTACTGGATATCAAGAACAGATTTTATTGAGAAATGATGCTGCAGCACCCTACTACCTCAAAATGGATAGAATAGTAAGCATTTGCTTTTATTATTTGATATACTGCTACTTGCATTTTGCTCTTTGCTCAGTTAAATGAGGGAACATTCAGATCTCAGTTTCTTTTAAGATGGGTGGTCAGTTTCAAGTAAGTTACCTGTTTTTTGTTTGGTAGGGTTTTTTTATTAAGGTGGTTTCAGGTATTGGACTTCTTCAACCCTCTGCTTCTTCAAAATTTATAAGGCCTTGTGAAAATTATGTAAAATTTGAAGTCAAATCACTGGTCCATAGATCTGAACAAAAGGCAAGCATTGCCTCTAAGAAATACATTTTCCGGCTCAGTCTTGGAGTGGTATTTATGTCTAATTTAGTTGAATTGAATTTGAGTTGCATTGTTTTTTACAAATTGGAGGAATCAAATCTACCCTGAGGATAATTACAATATTGAAATTATTGAACCCAGTGCTTCAGCTAGGAAATAAAAGATGCAGATTACTTGGCTCCCAAAGCAGAATGCAGAACTCCCAGTTCTCTAGGTTTGCTTCTCAGCCCAGCCAGGAGAGCTTTCCAAGAGACAGCGGGGAAAGCAGCATGCACCCGGAACAGGAGGCAGCTCCTGGGCAGCCTGAGCAGAGGGCACACGCCTCCAGTCCTTTTTGACTCTGGGACTGCAGGGCTGGATGTTGAGAATTGTTGTTTCCTCTCATTATTTCCGGCTGTTCTGTAGGAATCAGTCTTCTAAAACGTTAGGAGGGACAGAGTTCCACACCTTTTCCAGGCAGTTAGAGCAGCCCTCTGCTTACCTGCTGTGTGGGACTGCTTCCACCTGCCCACACCAGCTTTGAAGGTTCTGGACTTCCCTTGGGAAGCATTGGTGGCTTTCTGTGGTTCACTCAGTGCATGTTGTGAAATACAAGCAGAGACTCAGAGACAGGGAGCAGGATCTCAGTCACTTGAGTGTTCGCTGAGATTAATTGATTAATCATTGTTGCTTGCTGAGAATGAATATATTGAATGAATACAGTGGTTTTGATTGGCTTTGGATAAATCATACTCTAAGTACATAGTGTAATACCATTGCAATTTTGTGATAAAGTCCTGTTACAGGATGGTATGTGTAAGAGGAGGTGCTAATTTTGGCTGTTAAGCAGCAGTTCAATGTATGCATCTTGTAAAATTTAGCTAGTGTCATCTCCTTAAAAGATCAGCTATTTTTCTGGTGTTCCTCTCATTTAACTTTATTAGGATACCTGTGCTGTAAGAGTTTTCACATGCTGAAAACTAAGGAAACTGAGCAGTTTATGCCACATATGTTAGCAAACGCATATTTAATGTTACTAGCAAACACGTATATCTTAACATTTGCCCAAAATGTAAAAGAACAGTTGACCTCTTCAGAAACAACACTCAGGAACACTTTTCATTATGACCTGAGTTTTATATATGAAGCAATGTACCACCATGAGGGTTAAAAGGGAATAAACTTAATACACAATGTCTCAATCCCTGTGTTTTTAATAATATTCTTGTAGTCAATAATGAAGAATTAGGGACATTCCTGCCAACCTACAGGAAGAAGCTAAAATACTTAGTGGGACAATGTGCATCCAAGAAGGAACTTCTACACATTTACCATGCATTAGTGAACTGAACAGTACAATGTTATGTGGAAGTTAAATCCTAAACAGCAAGTTTCTATAAAATTGATAATCATCATTATTGTTGTTATTATTTAGTATCTTATTTAAGGTAATTACTAATTTTCATTTATCATTGCCATTAACAGGTGTGATGAATTGCTTTCCACATGCAGCATGTGTGCAGTTATATAGTTTCCTATGTGGTTTTCACACTATTTTTTTCATTTGTCAGAACTTAGTATGTTAGATATGGGAGTTCAGAGAGTAAAGTGTTACTTCTTTAGTTACAAACAGCAGAACAGCAGTATTTTTTTCTGGTGGAATTTTTTCATTCCATTTTTAAGCCAGAATGTGAAAGTAGTCAGTCAAGCTTTCTTTAAGAATGATTTCAAAGGCAGAGAACTGCCTTCATCTTACATTATGAGCAGGATCTTTTCTCCCTGCATTATGCTTTTTTAATTGTTAGAATGATTAGAGGGGTCAGGAAAGCATCCTCCAAGACAAATACATGAGTAATTGTTAGGTGGTAAACAGGAGGAGAATGAACATTATGGAAAGATTTAACTTATAAATCAGTTAGGATTCAGTTTTGTTTTGTGTGTCAATGACTAGGTACACCTTAATGATACTTTCAAGTAGCAATATGCTTTATACTAGATGATATGAGACTGAAATACATTCTGAGTATGAGTTGCAATTTCCTCCCTTACTCATAAAATCTGTTGTACCCCAGAGCTTTAAATCCATGAGGCTTCAGTGCATATTTTGGGTAGGTACATTTTTGGTAAATAGATTGCATGTTTTGTTCTACAAAAGCAGCATCAGGGTGGTTGTTAACACTAAATGCACAGAGAAACGTTTCAAAACCTTGCTTTTAAGATGTTCTTCCATACTTTGGAACTCCCAGCACTGCTCTGTGCATTGTGCTTCTCTGTTAACCATGGGTAATACCATTTCAATGTGGAATGTTGTTACCAAAATGATACAACAGTGCATTTGAGTGTCACAACCTGGTACGTTTTTGGAATAGAGGCAGATGTCTAAGCAAAAGTAATCAAAGTAGAGAGTGTTAAGTCCCTTCATGGAACTGCCTTGTTCATTGCCTAGTCTGATGAGAAGGGAGAGAAGGATCTGTGGGAAGGGAACTTGTCCAATAGTGACAGACAAGGTGTGCCAGGACCCCCCTCTTTCCCTACTCCATTGGATATGGCTGTTGACGTAGCTGCTGCGGTAGGTGTTTGGTTTGTTTTGGAATCTTTCTTCCCGAGGATTCACCAGAAAACAAGATGTAATGCAACATCTGTCTGTATCCCAGCAAGATAAAGCTGCCAAGGCTGGTTGCTCTGCCAGTTCACAGGCAGGCCAGGGCTTCCAACTTCAGCACAGAGTGTTCACTCTTTCCTAGAACTTGCTAACAGCACTCCTCTACATAGCATTGCGTAATTATTAGGCTGAGGATGATAAGTATATTTATCTTACGTTTTGAAAAAAATACATATAAGATTGAAATATGTTTTGTATACTCAACATAACAAGAAACAACTGTTGGATGTTTGCTTTACTGTATGTATTTCTTACTCAATTGCTTTTTGTAGTATTTTGCCCCAATATCTTTTAGACCCTTTTTTTTTACTCCAGCTTTGCTTATTCTCACAGTCTGGGCCAGAATGCTACCTTAAAATAGACTTTGACACTGCTACCTCTTTTAAAGAGGAAATAATTATTATTTGTAAGTACTGATGCACAGCAAATAGTATTTTAACGAATATGAATTTTTTTTTTTAGTGGACTTGAAACAATCAACAAAATTGTTGTTAATCTTACATATACAGGCATGCATGCACAGACACGCTCAGGAACAGATGCCTACTTTCCCCCTTTACATAAATCCTGATTTCCTATGGAAGTGATGATGCAGTTGCTCTTTTGGTGCTCTTTGCTGGCTTGCTAGTCACTGTGACCCAAATTTGAAGTGAGATGGTGAAATAAATAAGGTATCATTAAATAGTTGAATCAAACCAGTGGCTTGCTGATATGAGGAGAGATTTTAATTCTTCCTTTTCAGCCCAAACCTTGTGCATACTCCTGAGCTGGGCTCTTTACCTTTATGAATTACAAGGAAAGTAACCCGGAAAAAAAGAAGTGAGTTGTTTCAAGACAGTTTATTAAGATGGAAGGTTAAGGTGAGCATCCATGTTTGACCAAGGGAGCAGGTGGGGCTGCGAGGCAGGAAATCAAAGGGACAATTGAATCCTGTCTCTTAACAAAAGCTGTTACTTTTTAGATGTGCTTAATTTTCTCATAATATCAGAGTTCTTACAAATCTCACAAAGAAGACAGAAAACTAGATGAGGAAAGAGATTATTACTAGGGCTCCCCAAAATGAAAAAAGTTGGAGCTCATGATTTTTTTGGCACCAGAGAGCTCAGATATGGAACACAGTCTTCCTAAGCCTCACTGGTTCTGACACTGATTTTGATTATTCACTTTTAATTGTGTTGTGGCAGCTTTTGGATAAAAAAAACCCCAAAAGTTAACACTGTATTTCAAATTTGTGAAACAATGTTTTGACTGAGTGTTATTTGACCTGAATTCAGGGTAGCTTTGGCCTTCCTGATTTTGTTTCCTTCATAAAGTTAACTGTTGCTTTGCTTTAATTTTCACTTTTTTCTAGTGTTAGGGAAGGGCTCTTCAGATCCTCATTTATCTTCTCATTTCAGTTTGATTTTATTCTCTGATAGGAATTCTTCTAAAGCATTTTTACTCTTTCAATAGTAGTAATAGCAGGAATTAGAAAGAAAATATAATTTAATATATTTCCTCCTAAATATTTTGTATTATTCCATCCACTGACAACTTTTAGTCTTCTCTTCTGCCTTTGTGGTTAACATTTTTTGCTGTTTTGCTCTGATGAAGCAGTCTAGGATTCTCTGAAAAATAATTTTGATTTCCATTTTAGAATATTTTGTAGTGATATTGATAGATTTGCTTACTGTCACCTCAGCCCTCACAAAAAGACTATATGTCACACTCTTTGAGCACTGGCACGTGTTGGTCTTGTACCACAGACCTCAGAGCCAAGCCTAGTGCAGCATGGAAAAATGCAAGGAAAATCCAGGCAGTGACTATCAAAGTATGCGGGATATCAGGGCAAAATACAAACCATTAGTACTATGGGATTTTCTTAAGGTCCAGGAAAGCTTTTTGATGGTGCTGTGAGAAATAGACTGCTGTAGGATTTTTCGTGAAGAGCTGTAGTGGCTTTTCTAAATCTATAAATACTGTTGAGTTAGTAAGACCTGGAATTAACCCATATCAGGGCTTATCAGGTGGTTTAAAAGTTGGTGCAGGCCACTTAGTTTCACGCTGTTATGTCTCTAGAGAGTTTGCAAAAGTTTTAGTGACATGATTATAGTACTGGTAAGCTGGCATAATTAATATGTGGATCAATTCATAAATGCAAGTCCAGAAATAGGGAATTATGGTGGGTAAAAGAAGTAGGTATCTGAGGGGTTTGTAGTAGCTGTGTGTCCAACTGGGAGAGACTTATTTTTATACGTGATGATGAAGACAATCTTATGTTATCCCCTTGAGGATGCCCTTTACAAGGCTGTATATAGGGGCCATGTGGAAGATCAGCACATCAAAGACTATCTTGGCTTCAAGGGTGGCCCAGTATAAGCTGATTTTATAAATCTATGCATCTTTTGTTTAGGTACCACCCATTGTAAATCATACAAAATGTAATCCAGAATGGAACCTCATAGTTACCATTACAGCCATCAAATTGCCTACAAATTGAAATTCTTATCTACACAGCATTCAAGTGTTTACAGAGTTTTTAAACAGTATTTTGAGATGTAAAAAAAAAAAAAATTATTCAGCATTATTCAGGAAAGAAGTACAGTCTGTTTTTTCCTCCACAACAGATTCTCTTTCTCTCCCCATCTCTGTTATTAATTTAATTATAATTCCCTCTCCTGGGCTGTATGTACACTTTTGATTGACTGGTTTTATTGACTTGCACTAATAAAGCAATAATATTCTGGGACCAGGTAAGCATAATGCTGTGTGTAGAGGAGCAGGAGCAGAGCATGACAGTTTGCCAGTCACCTGCTCACTAGTTGAGTGTCAGTTTGCAGCTGCTTGCCCTGTAAGGGTCAGTGATATCTGATTAAGTTGTTTGCTTTGTAGATCTCCAGAAATTGATGTTTGCCCCCAAGTAACTTGCAAAATAGGTTTTCAAGTAAACAGAAATACAGCTGAATTTTTCACATGAGAAGTAATACTAAAATCATGCTAGCATAGTACATATATTTGTTTTTCCCTACAAAACCCACATTATTTAGAGGCTGACAGAGAAAAATGACTTACTGTAGACCTATGTGCATTATTCTGCTTGAATTGATGTAATTTATATCAAAAGATCAAAGATTTTTAAACAAAAAACTTACTCCAGCATGTATGTTACTATTTATGATGAGTTTTCTTTCTGTGATGACTTTGTGTCAACCACAGGACAATATGAAAACATTTGACTGTAATAATAGTGATTTTTGTACAGACTTTAATACAGTTAACTTCCATTTATATACTGCCAAGACACTTTATAGAGAAGGTTAGAATGACTTTTACTTTTCTCTATACCAGATAAAGCCACAGAGTTTTAAATAGTTCCCTACCTGCTGTATGTTATCAGCAATGTAGTTTGCATGTTGACAAGTCTATAGATGGCAATGAAGGTTACTGAAAATAACTAGTTATTGCAAACATACAAACTGGAAAGACTGGGAGTTATCTGTGGGCTGTTAACTCGATACTTATAAATGAAAAGTAATTGCAAGTGGAGATGTAGATATTTCCTGACTCCAGAAGATGCTGATATTTATTTTTGTATTTTTGTTTTGTTCTTTAGTGAGATAGAAGATGAATTCAGCTGAAATCACTGATGATGATGAAGGTAAAATATTATACTTCATATAATTTTTGATCAGGCAGAAATGCTTGTTGATTTAAAACATTTGTCACCTAATAATGCAGTTGGATCAAGACAAATTACACTAATGTTTTTTAAAAAGTTATCTAATATAGTGCATTATCTTTATTAGTCATTGTTATTTCTGCTCTGCATCCTCCCTCCCCTCCAAAAAATCTTCCTCCTGTAACATTATTTGTTAATACTTTAGATTCTTCTTTGGACAAGAAACTGTCATTTAGTGAAAAACTGAATGATTTGACTTTGAGGTGGCCCCAGTATAGACTTACCGTAGAAGTCATAAAAAATAATGAAGTTCTTCAAAACACATTTTCATAAAAAGAAACAACCACAGAACATTATATAGTAAGGATGTAATGGTTTTCTGGAGAGGGTGTTTTATGTTTTATCTTTCTAAACCTTCTCTTTTTCAGTAAAAATTCCTAAAAAAAATGTGAAAGTAGAAACAGAAAATGAAGATGAAGCTCTAGACTGCTCAGTAACTTCCAGATCTGCTGAGAAACACTCACTGGATGGTGCAGTGACTTGCCTACAGGATTCCAACAAACGGAAACAGACCTCCCTTGGCTGTGATGGGTCAGGAGGCCAGCAGGATGCCTTACCCAGCGTGAAGAAGAGACGCTTTGCGCAAGAGGTGACTTCTCTATACATGACCGTGATTTTTTTGGTTCATATTTCCTAGGCTAAATTCACTGCTGCTATAAGTAGAATGCAGGTCTTTTAACTAAATTTGCGTTGGTAATGAGTTTGTTGCAAATCTGGCTAATCATAAGTCAGTTTGCACACAGCTGGGTATTCTCTAAATAACATGGGAGTGATCATATTTATGAAATACAGCTATAGGTTAATTCATTTATATTTTTGTTGTTCAGCAGATAACATAGGAAGGGGCAGTGATTTGGAGTAACTGGGCATGACTCTCATTACAGTTCCTCTCATGTCACACAGTTCTTCATCTGGATCCTGAGTGGTAGAATCAGGATTGTAATTCTTTCTTCTGTGACAAAGATTTAATGTCAGTGAGACCAGTATAAATTAGTGTATTATTTGAAGGATAAAAATGCGGGGATGCAGAAGATTTCCGCCATATCAAGAGTGGAATATATTACAGCATCTGGTGTGGCATCTCACTTGGGACAATCCAGATGTTTCTCTAGCCAGCGAAGGAGATGCCCAGTCTTTTGCGTTATCCTGATCTTGTGTTTCACCTCTCTAGCAATGGTGGATTTTAATTAAGCTCTGTTGAAATTGAGCAAGTTTCTTTTAATCCTTGTTCTTTTCAGTAGGGAAAGCAATGATCATCTGTTCCTAGAAAAATCTTCTGCATGTGGGAAAATTCGTGTGATGTTGTCCACTCTCAGTCCCTCCTTTCTGAGATTAAAATTCTCTATTTTTCAGCTCTTCTTCAGGAGTCACCTTATATTTTTGTTATTCCATTTGAGAGTCCAGAAAGACTAGTGTCTGGTGTTGGATAGTCACATCTCTCCTGCTACCCTCTAGAGCAGTATAATGACCTCCTGTTTTTCACACTCAGCACTTTATTAAAATAACCTAGATTCAAATTCATCCTCTTTTGAATAACTTCAGGCCCTGGGTTATATTTAGTTTGTGACCTATCCTAATGCACATATCCTTTTCTGCTCTTCTGCTACCTAGCCACTTATTCCAAGTTGTATTTGCACATTTCATGTCTCCTTTATAGCCATAGTTCTCTGTGATTCTTTTTCTTGACTATCATCTCTCTGACATCTTAGGCTGTTTTTTCCCCCTGAATGCCTGTGGTAGGTAGGTTTTAATCTTATTACACGGTTTCTTTCTTTTCCTTTCTCTTTTTACAATTGTTTTCCTTACATTCAGATTCTTAAAAGAACTTTATAATGGTCTCTGAACTGTGCTTGCTTTGCATTTTCCTGTTTGCAATTAATAAATTTTAAAATTTAATTTGAAATTAATTATAACTTTGGATTTATAATATCAGAAGTTGACCCAGTAATAACTATGAAAATTCATTCTTGACTCACCCCAGTGAATCAGTATGTTTGGTTAAATAAGCAACCAGAAATAGTCCTCAATCTTAACAGCATTTTGAAAGTTAATTACTTCTCTAGTACCAATATTTTGTTTTAATTGATGACTTTATTAACTATTTCTATTTAAACAGTGGAAAAATCTTAATTATTTTAAAGAATGTTGTGCTTGTAGGGTATTTTTACTGCACGTCACATATCTATGTATAAACAGATATCTGTGGTATAAACAGAGCTGTGCTTTTGGGCTGATAACTATATTACTAAATTGCTTTTTATCTGAAGACTTCACTTTTCAAAAAATTTTGAATGCCATAATCAGGAATTATTTTTTTGTGATTTTCTTTTAAAAAGCAGTGTGTAGAAGATTGTAAGTTTAAAGAAGTTATGTGCAAAACTTTTCCATGTTCTCATGTATCTGAAAGAATCTATGTTTCTTGTTAATGTATTTATTTATGTTTTGCTCCCGTGCTTGAATATTACGCACTGTATTTTTACAGATATTTAGACTTTGTTTATTAAGCATAACAAAGGTCATAAATGGACTCGAGCATTGAACAGAATAATAACTAAACAACTTGTAAAACTTGGCTTAGGATTCCAGGAGAGAATGTGAGAGACTATTTCACAATTTCTTGCTTTGGTCGATGTTTTGCAAAATACTGCACTTTGCAAATGTTCGTAAGATGTTTAGAATCTAAAAACTTGCTGTGCAACTGTAGTATAAAAACCAGCACTATCTTATACACATTGAGTATCAAAGAGCAATATCTTTGCTTCTTTTTTGATAGTATATTAGAACTGATCATCTTAAATGGGTGTAGTATTATCTGAAATTCATGGATGTTTAAAGATCAATGTTAAAACTAATTAGTTAAATTGGAGAATTTACAAAAGCCATGTATTTATGGTATGGATAGTGCTGTTCCCAGATAGAAACTATAGACAAGATAATTAAAAGCAAAAGAAAGGAAAACGAGAATGAATCTGAACTAAAATATCCTTAAATATTTTTAAGTCCCAAATGTTTTGTCATCTGCTACGAGAACACTGGCTGTGTATTTCTGAAATGCAAATGTTCTGAAATGCAAATCCATCCAGCAGCTGGGTCCGGCCACTGGGAGCTGCATTAGTGAAGGCAGAAGTCCATCTGCCATCGTAGTGAAGATCTGCTGTAGTTCTTAGCATGAGCACCGTGCCCAAAACTGAGACTGCAAACTTTGATGATCTTACTGTCAAAATAATGAATTCATGTTCTTTAATACACACTCTAATACTGATTTGGCCTGACTTTGTGTGTGAGGTGCACATTAATAGAAGTTACCATCACATTGCCAAGTTTTATTATATAATTAATTAGGGAAAATAAACAGCAGGAGGTCAAATGAGAACTGGCAGATACCTGGTGGCCAATGGCAAGCTATTTAGTAGCAAGGTATTTTAATAGTAGAGAAGGAATTGAAAGAGTCATATGCTGTTTCTGAAGGAATATTTGGTACATTCACAGTTAACAGGAGTGTTAATGAAAGAGCAACTTAGGTGGTAGGTCTCACTGGTTGTGTAAGAAATGTTTTGTTTTGTTCTTTAGGTCTAAAATAGTAAAAAGCTTTTAAATTCAGTTTGGGTGCCTGGCTGGGGAGTAGTATTGTGCTTATTGTCAATGGAGATATTCATGGCATGCTTTCAGGTGACCTTTATGTGGCAGAGCTCTGTTGCCACCTGGAACTACCTCAGTTTCTTCACTGGCAAGTACAGATTGTCTATGACAACTTCAGTCCCAGCTTAGAAGCCTTTAATTATGTGGGGGCAATGTGGATTTCAGTCTGCTTGCAGTTCAGTCACCGTTCTGGCTTTATTAGTAGTGGGACTGGAGTGGGACAGTCTTCTAAATGGGACCTAGAAGTCAGGTGTCCTAGGCACCATGACAGCCAGGGCTTCTGCACACTGAAATACATCGTCTTGGCATTACGTTTGCATTTGATCATCTCTCCACACATCTTTGGATGTGCAAACTCCATGTTTCATATATAGGGTAATGTGATGTGAGTGAGAGCAGAACTTGGAAACGGCTTTGGTTTAATTGAACGCTGGTTTCTAAAGTTGGAGTGGAAGCCAGCTTGTTCTTTCTGAGTCTTCTTTGAGTATACATTGCATTAGAAATTAAAAAATAATTAGATTCAGTTTGTCACTGTAGTAAGCAGATGCCAAGTGTGAGTACGCATAGGGACCACATTGATTTCATGAACTATAGTTCTGTTTCTTAGGAAAGAAACCTTAATTCAAGTTCCTCACTGTAGGACAAAATGGGGTCTTCACTAGAATTTCAGATTTCTTGTGGCTCTCAGCTCAGACCTGAAGTCTGTTTCATTTGTTTTAATACTTGAATGCAAATTCTGTAGTTTTTTATCTAATTAATGTTTTACAGAACAAACCAAGAAAACTGTTTCAGTATAGAAGCATTTACAAGTGGGCGTGTCTTCTCATGTTTGAGTTCTATATGTTGGATTTTGATTCTGTTGTATCTGCTTAATTTTTAAGAATTATTTGTGATATCCATGTGTTTGCAAAAAAGAACCCAAATCACCCAAGCCCTGCATATCTGCTGTGAGATGATGAAAATGCTTGGTTCCAATTTCAAGCAATGAGGAATAATTACAAATAATAGAGAACATTAAGTCCTTAAGAATTCATTACTTGTTTTATGTAATTTATAAATTAAATAAATTTATATAGTTTAAATAATTTAGAAGGGTAGAAATCCATGAGTCTAAACTTCCTTGCCTTTCAGAATAAAGCAATCTTCTGTTAGGCTTTGTTTTTAAAAAGATATAATACCAAAGTACTTTCCACTTTTTTATTATTTAAATTGAATACCTTTTAAAAATTCAGTCATTTCTAGGATTTGTTTAGTAGTTATGCATCATAATAAAGATTTCTTTTAAAACCTGTATATAAACCTTTCACATCAGCAAAAAGGGAATAAGCGTATTTTTTGTGGTTTATAGCCTTTGTGACATTTTCAAAAGCTAACCTAAAGAGAGTGCTGGAATGTTAAATGCAGTTGTTGGAGGCAATGGCAAGGTCACAGGACTAGGAGTCAGAAAATCTAGATGCTATTCTTGGCTCTGTTGCTGACTTGTTGCCACCCAAATTCTCTACAGCCTAAGATCCTCATATACAAGGTGAAGCCTAATGATACTTAATTTGAGGGATTAATTAGAGCTCTGTGGGTAGAGAGTACTAAGAATTATTATTGCATTTCTATTCCATGGAGAAAGCCATGAGCCAAAAAAGGAGAATAAAAAGGAAACCTAAATAATACCTGACTGTATTTTTATTTTTCCTAGTGAATTTATTATTTTTTATTATTTAACACAACAAATCCCTGGGGAAAATTTTACTTTGCATATTTATGTAACAATGCCTGCTTAAGGAGCACATATTTATAGCTAATATCTTTAAGGCAGTCTTACTAATACAGTATTTATTTATTCATTTGAAGGGCTCCCTTTCAAACATGAGGAACAGAGATGCTGGCTCACCCACTCAGGTAAACACAGAGCAGCCAAACAAGAACAAGAATTCTAATGTAACATGGCTCTGTGAAGAAGAATCCTTCAGTGACATAATCACTCCATCTTATAAAAAACCTCTCTATGGCATCTCACACAAAATCACAGAAAAGAAGAATCCACCAGGAGCAGAGCAGTTTGCTTCTTTTGAGTTGTTTGAAAAAATCAACCCCAGCAGTCCCTCGCAAATTCGGACTTTGAACGATCAACGCAAAAGAGACTCAGCCACAGCCATTGCAGTAGCAGCAGCCACAGCAGATTCAGAATCAAATATATATTCTTTGATACAGAAAATGTTTTACACGCTCAACACCCTCAATACCAATATGACTCAGCTTCACAGTAAAGTTGACCTGTTGTCTCTGGAGGTTAGCAGAATTAAAAAGCAGGTCAGTCCAGCAGAGTCTGTTGCTGACTTCAAGCCTCCCCCAGAGTACCAGCTGACTTCTACAGAACTCAAACAAATCATGGATCAAAGCACGTCAGGCGGAGACCTGGCTTGCCGCTTGCTCGTGCAGCTCTTCCCAGAGCTCTTCAGTGACGATGAGTTCGGCAGGAGCTGCAGTGCATGTGGCTTTCTCAACAAAAGGAAACTTGAATCTCTTCATCTGCAGCTTATTCGAAACTATGTGGAAGTTTGTTATCCTTCTGTGAAGAATACAGCTGTGTGGCAGTTGGAGTGTTTGCCTCAAGTCAATGATTTTTTCAATAGATTTTGGGCTCAAAGGGAAATGGAAAACAGTCAACAGAATGTGCAATCATCCAGTTTTTATGAGACTGAGCATGTCGACTCCTCTCATTTTATGGAGGTTAAAGAGCAGGAAGAAGCTTTGTCCTTGGACAGGAATAATGTCATTGCCTCAGATTACATGCTGGATGCTCAGGATCTCAATGAATTTTTAGACGAAGCTTCTTCACCAGGAGAGTTTTCTGTTTTCTTGTTACACAGACTGTTTCCGGAACTCTTTGACCACAGAAAATTAGCTGAAAGGTACAGCTGCTTTGGAGACTCTGGAAGACAATTGCTGGATCCTCATCGGCTTCAAATAATCCGTAGGTACACTGAAATTTACTTTCCAGATGTGCAAGAAGAAGAAGCCTGGTTGCAGCAGTGTGTTCAGCGAATAAATGATGAGCTTGATAGTACGTATATGGATGGAAGTGAATGTGACCAGATGAGAGATGACTGTTATGATTCTTCTAGTTTACCAGATGATGTATCAATCATAAAAGTGGAAGACAGTTTTGAATATGAAAAGCCTGGCAGACGGTCAAAAAAAATTTGGCTTGTACCCATAGATTTTGACAAACTTGACTTTCCCCCTCCTGATTTTGATGTGCCTGTCCCAGATTACCTGTTGAACAAAGAACAGATTAAAAGCATATATGAAAGCAGTCTTTCCATAGGCAACTTCGCATCTCGATTGCTTGTTCTCCTATTTCCTGAACTGTTTACTCATGAGAACTTACGGAAGCAATACAACTGTAGCGGATCTTTAGGCAAGAAACAGCTTGACCCCACTAGAATTAAATTAATTCGACATTATGTGCAGATACTGTACCCCAGAGCAAAGAATGACAGAGTGTGGACATTGGAGTTTGTTGGGAAGCTTGACGAGAGGTGTCGACGAAGAGACACAGAGCAAAGGCGCTCATACCAACAGCAACGGAAAATCCATGTGCCAGGGCCCGACAGGAGGGAATTTCTCACCTATGCAATAAATCCTGAGAGATTTCGGGAAGAATTTGAAGGGCCACCACTGCCACCGGAAAGAAGTAGCAAAGATTTTTGCAAGATACCACTCGATGAACTTGTTGTTCCTAATCCAGACTTCCCTGTGCCTTCTCTGTATTTGCTGTCTGATAAGGAGATAAGAGAGATAGTGCAGCAGAGCCTGTCAGTCGGCAACTTTGCTGCCAGGCTTCTCGTAAGACTATTCCCTGAACTCTTTACTCCAGAGAATCTGAGACTGCAGTACAACCATTCAGGTGCTTGTAATAAGAAACAGCTTGATCCCATCAGACTGAGACTGATCCGTCATTATGTGGAGGCAGTTTATCCTGTGGAGAAAATGGAAGAAGTGTGGCATTATGAATGTATACCGAGCATCGATGAAAGGTGCCGGCGTCCTAACAGAAAAAAGTGTGATATACTGAAAAAAGCTAAGAAAGCAAAAAAAGTGACAGGCTCTTTAACCTGCTAAAACTTTGACCACTAAATTATTGTCAAGAGTATGCTTTGGTTTAGACTGAAGAGCCTGTCAGGCGCTGAGGGTTCTCAGCACATGGGACAGACAGGAACTAAATTTGTTGTGTTTCAGTGTGTGTGTTGCGTTTCTGTTGGCACCGCAGCAGTGGGAAGTGGCTGACTACATTTGTACATGGGTAAAGACCATCAGTGACAGCTGTCAATGACTCACTAAGAGCATGATGTTCACTGGTGCAAATACATGTATTGAAACTATCGCTCCATTCCCCATTTCTGCATCTTCCTTTTCTATCACTTTCTAATAGTAAAGATTCTTTTTTCAATGGTTGTGCTTTTCAAGAGCAGTTTTTCATTATAGCATTATAAACAGTATTTTTAATTAATTCAGATTTTAAAATGTGTAGACTAAGCCTAATTTAAATTTGAAAGTGCCATTTTCATTGGAAATCATTGGAATACTAGACTTTGCTTCTACAGTAACTGCAGCTTCACACTTGTTTTGTTCTTCATGATATTGAGGTACTGAAAGTTATAATACTGTGTCAAAGAGTGGGTCAGAATAGTGTCATTTGCATTTTTGACTGTTACATTGACTTTTTTTCTAAAATCAAGAATTTCCTGTTGAAGAATTGAGACATGAGCATAGACACTGTATGAATGTGGGGTTTTTTTTATTGACACCTCAAGCTTGATCCTGCCCCCAAGTTCTGTTATTGTTTTGTCCAGTGTAACTGCTGGAGTGACTGAGGATTGCTTGTCTTGAGTAAAGCTAGGAGAACAGACCCAAGCCTGTACCCATGGAATGTCTTCCCATCACCTGCTTGCCACCCTGTTTGTAAAATAGCAAAAGCAACAGCAACATCAAAAAGGCCTGAAACAAGAACTTTTAAAAATTTTAGATCTTACTTTCTTTCAAAATCATGATTCCAAAGGTTTCCAGTGTTGACATTGAGCTGCATATATAATAAGTATGTGCAAAGATTGGTTTTGTGGTGAAATCCAGTGTTTCAGGGTCCCAGCATATGAGCTGTGGTAACTTATTCTTTCCATGAATGCAGCAGCATCTGGATATTTTGGGTGTAGGGATATGGAACTCCCTCACTTCACCAAATTCTTTTAGTGTAATTAATAGCTATTTGGAGACAAAAGTGTGTATGTATAACTTAGGTTCATATGGTCAAGTTTGCATCATTAATATGTTAAAGTGTAGCAAAGACCACCAAGAACCCAATATGAATTTGCTATATGACTTGTCACTGGAGAGTGCTACTTTAAAACTAGTTTTCTCTTTCTTTTTAAAAAAAATTTAATACTGATAGAAAATGGTGAGAGAGAGTCAAATATGAATTCTTAATACAGTAAAGATAGTGGTTGCTTATGGAGCATCACTGGAACACCTTGGAGCAATTGTTGATGTTCTCTGTGGTCCTTTTCTGTTGTTTACTTAGATGGGTCATAGCAAATTTTAAGTCAGTTCCAGTGTAATTTTCTATTTTAGCATTTGTAAGGAAGTACAAAATATTTGATATTTTTACTTCAGATTTTTAGAATTTATTGTTCTTAGACTCATGGATCCCTTTAAAAGGAAACGAAATGGTTTTTCCTGATGGCAAGAACTAGTAAATGTGTTGTGTTAAACTGGGAGTAAATCATAGTTTGTAGTGTTTGCTCATTTTGCCCATATGCTAGAAACATTCTCAGAGAATGTATGAAAAAAGTCATGAATGTACTAAATAACACATTGATACTGTTTATATTCATTTAAATGTTTCCTGTTGGTTTAAGTAATAGCAGACCATACAAAAAATGGATATAAGAGCAAATACGGCTATAATAAATTGAAATAATTTTACCAAAGATAAAGAACTGATACCACAATGTCTGCATCTGTTCATTTTAGTGCATAAATTTATCAAATTGAATGTATCAGGAACCAAGAGTCTCTTGTCATTGTATGCTACCTAGAAACTCTGTGAAACATGCACTTTTATGGGATATTTAAAAAAACAGAAGATCTTAACAGCTGTTTAACTTGTGGTTGCAAATGGCTGGCTAAAAGGTAAGAAATGCAATTTTATTTTCTTATCTTAATGTCATACGTTTCACCACTTCATGATGTCAAAGCTCCCAGAAGAACTCAATATATATTGAACTTTTTTACAAGGGATAGGTGTTACTAGCTAGCATGCAAATTTGAGACATACTGGCTTTTACTGTAGATGTTGATATTAGATCAAGAAATCAGTTCATTGATATTATCTAAAAAGTAGTGAAAAAAACAGTTTGATAACTTTGACCATAAAAATGATAATTTTTGAAACTCGGTATAAAACATTTTTGTTGTGTTTTTTCTCTTCTTATTGCTGTGTACATTCCTTTTGTCCAACTCTTCACAACCCTTTCATGATTTGTTTGATTGTATGATTTATAACTGATATCAAGAAAATACAGACTTATAAATAGTGGCATAGTTCACTAACAAAACCTCTTGCAGTGCATCTGAAGTACAGCCACTTCATCCAGTTGGTCAGTCTTGTAAATATATTAAAGGTATATTATTTTCATACAAGAGGAATGTTGTCTGGTGATTGTTCAGATACAAGCAGGATTATTTTCCTATAAAGTCTCTTACTAAGGTCTGAGATAATCTTAGCTATTTGGACAAATACATAAAGGAAAACACCCCAGTTTGCTGCAGCCATTTAAAAATATTTTTCTGTCTTTCAGATTTCTTCTGTTTAAAGGAAGAAACTTATAATTTTTAAAGTGAAACTGTAATAAGAGTGTTGCTAGATATTTAAGTGTTGGGTGCATACGTAGCCATGCACACTGACTTCCTATGGATAAGCATTACTTTCTACTTACCCAGTTAAGGTGGGTATCAAGTGTCTCTACTTCTTACAGTGTAAATATATCAGCTTTCAATAAGTATTGAATAGCCCATTTCTAAGCTTTCTAAAAGAAACAGTGTAGTATGTATCATAATTCTCTATTTTTGCATCTCATACATTTTCTATAACTTGAACATTTCCTTAGAAGTTCTGTAAAAAATGTAAAACAGCACATCAAAACGGAGGTGATGCATACATCAGTTTATTGCCTGTTAAGTGTATTCAGGTGATAGAATCAACAACAAATGTGTTGGCAAATGAGAAGAATCTTCTTGAAATCACTTTGTTAATGCTGATGCAGTACAGCCAGCAGTGTTTCATGTTCTAAGAAACGTTTGTGACTTTTTAAATTATCTTTGAAATGCATATAATTTATTTCTAGGTACATTTTTTAAAATCTGACATTTGTCTTTTTTCAATTATTGTTTGATGTTTATGTAGTGAGAAACACAATTGTGTGCTCAATTCTCTACGAAGGCACACCAGGTCCAGTTTCATGCTTGAAGGGGCTAAGATGAATTCTACGCCCCCAAGAAGCCCAGAAACTGATGTGCAGGTTTTATTTATAATTTATTTTCATTCAGATTTCGTTTTGCTGATTAAAACAATGTGGAACAGCTGGAAAATTCAATGTCTTAAGCTTGCCTTGAGGACAGCGCATAAATTGACAAGTGTTCTTACTTACAAAAGTACATTTTAGTTGATTGCGCTTAAAATTTATGGAAGAACAAATGTGGCAGGTTTTTCTGAGTAAATGAAACAAACTATACATCACTGTTGTTCAAACATTTCTTACTGCTTTGGTTTGAATTTCTGATTTTTTTTTCCATTATTACTGCAAGTCAGCACCAATGGAGTTACAGATTTTTCCTCAGAAACATTCTGACAGTATCTTTTTAAATGTGCCTGAAGTTGATAAAAATGAGTAGATGAGGTTATGGTTTAGTTTCCTCTTAATTCTCTCTTAAAATTGACTTTGCTAAGAAAGAACAAGCAAGAAACACATATTTGTCTTTATCCTTTCCTATCTACCTTTTTAGTTGTAGTAAATGTTAAGACAGATAAATTTCTAGTGGTATAATAGTGCTTTCAAATCCTCATTTTGCCCTAAAATTCATTCATCTAAACTTCTCACTGATACTAATAGTCTTAATTTCTTACAGAAGTGTCTCACAGAATACATAATACCTGTCTTTGTCAGAGCTCACATAAATCCTGTTCTAAGACATCATCTCTTCTGCAGCAGAGTGACAGCTGAAGGAGGTGCCCTGGCTTTGCCAGTTCCAGTGCTGGAAGCAGATGACTCCTAAAAACCCAAACCTCCACATTCACATTTTCCTTGTACCTCATTTGACTGACAGGAGATTAGCCCTTACACTGTATTATTTTTATCCACCTTATTCCTTTTCATTTTTGTCATTTTCTGGATGCTGTCATTTCTAGCTAATGACCATGAAAGCCTGTGATATGAGTAGACCACTTGCTTTCTCCATTTCCTGGTCTTTTCCATCACGGGACTATGGTCCCCAGTGAACATTTTTCTTTGATTAACAATTCAGAAGGAAGAACTTTGATTCCCATGGGAAAGGAAGAACTGTAATAGAAGAGAAATAAATCTGTTGTTTTCCCACTTCTCCCCTTTCTTACTCACACCCAAAGACAAAATTGAATAGAACAATATTTAGCTGGGTTTTTAGCTGTTTCCCTTAATTTCTGTTTTAACATTTAGTGAAACTGACTTCCCAGTAATAAAATGGGTGAAATCACTACATGTCAAATGACACTAAAATTGATCTTAATAGATGGAAACAAATTATTACTGGATATTGGAGGAAGATCAGCTAATTAGTATCTGTACACACAGAACACACACATACACAAATGTCAAGTAATCACTCCCAATTTCCTTCACAAATTTCATTATTGCAAAGCGACTGTTTGTCTTTGTTTCCAGAGGCATTTGGAAGGCAAAATATTCCTTTAATCATTACTTTCAAGCATGTCCCAGTTTGGTTAGCTCATATGGTGGTGTGTTAGCAAGGTCTACAAATGTTTCCTGTGAGAAGAAAATCCTAAGGTAACTGTCAGCAGTGGGAATGAGTGACTTCAGAGGATTGTATCCTACATTTGAAATCTGACCCCTTGTGTAAAACCAAGAGTTTGGTATTATGTCATATAATGTTATCCCTTGTCTCTTGCTCCCAATCTCTCCTTGTTCCAGGAGTTCAAACAAGAGGGTCTCCCTCTTTGTAGTGTTTGTCTTTATGCAGAAGCACTGGAAACCAATGAATGGTAGCTACAGTAATGCTCAGATGTTCATGGCTCACACACATCCCTTTGCATTCCTTTCCCTTCCATGCGGGGCACTGTAATTTGATAGGTGCTGAAGGCAGACTGTCCTGTTCTGACATGTCATTACAGGAAAAAAACAACCAACCCCAAGAAACAAAACAACAAAAAAACCGAACCAACCAACCAACAAAACCCCAAACCCAACTCCCCACCAGAAACACTTTGGTGGTTTTCTAAGAAAAAAGAATCGCTTATTATGTGTGGCCAGAGGGATCAGGGAATACACCCTGCCTCTCTCAGTCTGTAGGCAGCAGAACTCGGAACTTATTCAGGAGTGGCAGGGTATGCCTGCTGTAGTTGACCAGGCTCTCTTCTGCCAGACCCAAGTCCAACTCCTGTGGGAGCAATTCCCGGCTATTCCTTCACAGGGTTCTCTATCCCTTGCCCTGCTCCATAATGCAGGCTGGCCTATGTGTAGCAGATGCTGCAGCTGTGTAGCACTGCTCCTGCAGCAGGTGAGACACACAAAGCTGCCAGGTAATGCTGCAGGCTGTGCAAGGGACAATGGAGTCCTCCACCCACAGTCTGACAGTGCCTGCCTCTTACAGGACCAGGCAAAGTCATCTGGATCAGATCTTCCATATGTACAAGAGCAGGCAGGCTGGACATTCCAGGTCCATACCTTGACTCCAACATGAAGTTGGGTTTGCCTGTGATTAATGCAGAGGTGGCTTGGACAGCAGAGTCATCTGGGGGGCCTCCCGTGAACCTGTCAGTCATTTCTCAAGCTGTCCAAGCCTCTCCTTTCCACCTCTCAGCAATATCTCCATGAAGCAGCCCTTTCATATGGTTCCTCCACCACACAGCATGGTTGATTCCCAGATCAGTTTATATGTGCTTTACATGCCCCCTGAAAGTCCTGCAAAAACTGGATGTGACATGCCTGTTCCTACACCTCCCAGAACACATGTTGCCCCTGCTTACCTTTCTTTGGGTCACAGTTTTAACTCACATGATGTTTAAAGGCTGCAGAAACAAGTGCAACCTGTTTAGCAGTGTCTGATCCTAATAAAAAGGTCTGATCAATAGAGAAGCTTATCCAGGACAGATCAATGCACCCAAGCAGAACCACTACTCACGTTCCTGCTGTCATAATTTTCCTCTGAGATCACCCTGCCTTATGACTGAAGCGTTCTATTTTGAAGCACATGGGTACAGTTCCCTTTCCAATCCTGAAGCCACAGAGGGCTTTCTCACGGATCACAAGACTCCTTAGGAAGTCTGCCTTTTTTTTCCTTAGCTCGTACCACTGATGGATTAATACTTAAAGATTATGAAAGCCTGTTTCTACCTCCCACTGTCAGTGAGGACCTGGTTTTGTTGGTTATCATAGAATAACAGAATTATTTGAGCTGGACAGGACCTTTAAAGATCATATAGTTCCAACTCCCTGCCATGGGCAGGGACACCTTCCACCAAACCAGGCTGCTAAAAACTCCATCCAACCTGGCCTTGAAGACTTCCAGGGATGGGGGATCCCTAATTTCTTTGGACAACTTGTTTCAGTGTCTCACCACCTTCACCATTAAAAAAAATAAAACAAACAAACAAAAAAAATCTTCCCTATCCAATGTAAATCTATCCTCTTTCAGTTTAAAACCAATGTCCCTTGTCCTGTCACTACAGGCTCTAGTGAAAAGTCTCTGTCATCATTAGGAGAAGGCTAGGTCTTGATTGGTTGTGCTTTTGTCTACTTTTGTTTCCGAAAGGCTCTTCCAGAAGCCAAAAATTAACACTTTTGGTGTAATACTGTATTTATATTCTGTCCAATTCAAGAAATTACCTTGCTAAGTGCTGTTTCTTATGTTAATGGTTCTCAGGGATGCAACTTCCCTGCTCATCTTGGATACCAGGAAGGTGTTGATGTTTTCCCTTCAGAAAGTTAATTTCTTCACATCCATATCTTAGCTATTCCCAAGCCCCAGAGCATTCCTGGCATTTTTTGAGTGGGGTCTTCCTCTGGTCCTGCATGCTCTGGTGTAAGCTACTACTGCTGGAGATGACAGGTGGTGTGTACATGCTGACAAGCATTTGACAGGTTGCTGACCAGCAGCTGGAGCTCAGTGACATATTACAACACACTTGTTTCTCTCGGTACCCCTGGAGATTATGGCAGCCACTTAGAATAGCAAGAATAAGTGGAATTGGGAAACAGAGGATGCATCTCATTTATTTCCATAGCAGCTGGTGCAAGCTCCAACAGAGTGGTGACAGCAATGGCCACAATGAAAGTACAGCCTGCTGTCTTCCTCCAGGTGCTGCTCTGCAGAGTCCCTTCACTTCTGCAGAGTAAGGATCACCAAAATCCCCTTAAGAGGACACTCCAGGATTGTGCCCTCTTAAGAACCATTTTTTTAAAAAAGGTCACAGTACCTGTAAATCAATCTGGAAAAAAACCCCAAACCAAGCAAAACAAAATGAAAAACCAAAACCCAACCAAACTAAAACCAAACCAAACCAAACCAGAAAACAAACAAAAATATCCCCAAAACCAAACCAACAAAATAAAAACAGCACACATTTTAGCTATGTCTGAAGAAAGCAAGAAATTATTTTAAATCCTTCACTCAGCAGCCATCACTTTGAAGCTATGGAGAGGTACACCCTGCTTAAACAGCTATTGAGTAGCTGTTGGCATGAAAGAAAATGTGTCCTGGTGCCTCTTCAGAGCTATCTTTGTCCTTCTGGGCTCCCCAGACCAGGTTGGGAGCAGACCCAGACTAGATAAACCATAGCTACTTGCTCCTACTGGCCATCTTCCCTGCAGACACACACCTGTGTGTGGCTGTCTAAACATATATGAACAATAAAAAATCTGCATGCTTCACAGTTCATCCAACAAGTTGTGTTGGAGGAAGCACATATTTAACGTCACCAATGGTTATTCCTGAGATGTCTGTCCCTAGTGACAGTATTTTCCTGAATTAATACAGACATGAGCTTCTCACCCCAGTATGGTCTGACCTTTACTCAGCTCCTTACAACACCTAAGTATTAAATATCCACCTAAATGCAATGGAACAAATACATGACAATCTGAGATTTCATCTTCCTCTGCATGGTTAGTTAAACAGTAAAAATCTGCAGTATGACACAGAGCTCCTCACTGATCTGTCTTCTCCATGAGAGCAGAGTATCACTGCCATGATTTACTCATAACTTCCTAACACACCTGGTGAGAAGACTGGCCTGGCTGAACAGAGAGCTTTGGCTGGAACTCAGGAAAAAAAGAAGAGTTTATGACCTCTGGAAGAAGCGGTAGGCAACTCAGGAGGACTGCAGGGATGTTCTGAGGTTATGCAGGGAGAAAAGTGGAAGAAACTGGAACTTAATCTGGCTGCTGCCATAAAATATATTTTAAAATGTTTCTATAAATATATTAGTAACAAAAGGTTGGCTAAGAGGAATCTGCATCATTTATTGGATGGGTGTGGGGGAAAATGTACTGACAAAGAAGGCTGAGGTACTTAATGCCTTCTTTGCTTCAGTCTCTAATAGTAAGAACAGTTGTTCTGCAGGTACTCAGACCCCTAAGCTGGACAACAGAGAGAATGTAGCCCCCATAAATCCAAGGGGAAATGGTCGTGCTGTGTCCATTTAGACTCAAGTCTATGGTCCTGAATGGCATCCACCCAACTATACTCACAGAGCTTGTGGAAAAGCTCACTGAGCCACCTTCTGTCATTTACCCACAGTCCTGCCTCACCACAGAGGCTCCAGGACACTAGAAGTCAGCCAGTGCGATGCCCATTTACAAGAAGGGTTGGAAGGAGGATCTGGGAAACTCCAGACCTGTCAGCCTGACCTCAGTGTTGGGGAAGGTCATGGAGCAGATAATCTTGCATTCATCGTATGGCATGTGCAGCACAACCAGGGGACTGGGCCCAGCCAACATGGCTTTGTGAAAAGAAGGTCCTGCTTCACCAACCTGATCTCCATCTGTGATAAAGTGACCTCCTTAATGAATGAGGGAAAGGCTGTGGATGTTGTCTACTTGGACTTTAGTAAAGCTTCTGACATTTCCCCAGCATTCTCCTTGAGACGCTGGCTGCTTATGGCTTGGACAGGTGCACTGTTCACTGGATAAAAACCTGTCTGTATGGCTAGGCCCAGAGAGTGAGGGGGAATGGGGATGATCTCTTCTCCCAGACAAGTGATTTGACAAGAGGAAATAACCTCAAGTTGTACCAGGTGAGTTTTAGACTGGACATTAGGAAAGATTTCTTCACTGAAGGGGTTGTCTAGCATTGGAACAGGCTGCCCAGGGAAGTGGTGGAGCAACCATCCCTGGAGGTATTTAAATGGCATATAGATGTGGCACTTACAGACGTGATTTAGCGATGGGCTTGGCAGTGCTGGGTTAATAGCTGGACCCAATGATCTTGTCTTTTCAACATAAACTATTCTGATTATATCATCCTCTGTCACCATGAAGTTTTCCTGCTTAGAAATATGCCACTACAATCAGTATCCTGCTGTATTCTTGGTATAGCAGCAGTATATGTAAGCATGGAGTTGGTACTTTTAACCTTTAATTAAGATTAAATAATGAAAAAGGAAGCAATTTTACATAATTGAGGGCTTTAGCCCTAACTATTTAATGAATACAGAGATAAAACAAAGAAAACCGTTCTGCTTGACATGATGTCATCTTTAACGTAACCTTTCTGATTAACAAAATTAGACAGCAATTAAATAGTGATCAAATCGGTCTTTATTGGTTCATTACTTATAAGAAACTTCCTGGAAATATAAGTGTTGGATCTTTTAGCTTACAGTACCACAAAACAAAGCTAACAGCAAAAAGTGACAGGCTTTATTGCATGATTATTGATGTATGCAGCAGAGCAAGATAACATTCTGACACAAGCCCTTAAAAAAGGGTACTGTAATTTTGTTCAACCAAAATTCGTATTAACAAAAAAATATGTTTTTCTGCAAAAATCTTATGCTGCCCCATGCAACCCCTTTTTACTTAAGTACATCCTGTTTGGGCACTTTTAAGTTTTTCCAACGCCTCAAAATGACTTTGTATTTTTCACTTTCAGTTTTGTCAGATAATTTTTTTAAGACTACCCGCATAACTACAGCAGCTCCTGTTTCTTTATCTTCACCTATTATGAGATCCAGTGTGTCACCAAGTTTCACCTGGAAACAGAAAGAGAAAATGAATGATTATAAACATTCCCGGGGGAAAACAAATCCCCGCAATCTTCCTCTCTTTCCACTTAATATTCTTATCTCACAGGAGAGGAGGAAGGCAGCCAATATCAGACCTATTATAGATCCTCCAGCTATGAACTTCTAGGAAAGCCGTGGCAATATGCAATTACATGTCTCACGACCTTCCCTGCCAAGAGCTTCACCCTCCATGTTATACAACTAACACCTAACTCGGTGAAAAAGGTTTCATGTATGTCTTTTTTTCCTGAAGTGTGCTTTCCACCAATCTTTTTCTATCAACACAGACACAAAACAGCAAAATGCAAGTTCTTCCTTGTGCCTTTAAAACAGTTTAAAGCGTTTCAAAGAACAGAGTGCTCAGCAACTGCCTGTGCTCCTCTCAAAGGTCACAGAAGCAGTACACCTCTCATAAACCAGCCTTAACTCTATGGGATCAGGAGCCAAAACTTCTCAGCATATTGCCCTTTGATGACAGTAGCCACCACCGAGGATCACCCTCACATAAAGAAAGGGTTGGTAGAAGTACATGTCTGGTGACCCTTCTGGCTCTCTCCTAACTGTGGTCCTGTGTGCTCAATTACAGGTACAACAACCTTCCCTCAGCTACCCCAGTTTCAATTCCTTTCTATCATCAAACTTTCTCTTTTTCTTTAATCATGTGCCTGCTCCACCAATATCTCAGATTTAATCATTCCTACTCCATCAACCTTGCATAGTGATACCATCACTTCCTTCAGCAACTTAAAATGTTCTGTCCTTGCTACTTTCTCCTGACTTTCAGCCTTAGATCTGACTCTCCAACCACACAAGTTTCCTGTCTGCCTAAGGGAATAAAGTTTTACCCAGGTAACCATGGTCACACCATACCCCCCAGGTAGAAGTGGTGTTAGCAATGCTGTGCATTCACCTTTGCCGTGATCTAGAAGGGTAAGATCATGCCTTAGCTATTTTCTTATACTATATTAAAAAAAATTAAATTTAAAAAGGTCTTACAGTTCTACTTTTCTTCCATAGTTTTTCTCCATTCAGCCTGAGTTCATTATTGTAGAATGCATCTTCTACTTTACTGAAGAAAAACAAGGTTTTATTGCAGTTACAATGTGCAGCAAACCAAATGCAATTGTTTCTTTGCAGAAACACAACACCACCATTCATGGGCAAGGCACATTTCTACAACTCTAATTTGTGTGTAAAGGACACCTTCACTTAAGGTCAGGACAGACTTGAACTGGAAGTAAAGGAAAGGGCTTTCACAGATATTAAATGAAATAAGAGCATATAGTTGCTCTGTGCCAGAACAGCTGTTTCTAGAGATCTGTCTCCTGAATATCCAATGAATAATGTCCCCTTTCCTGCACCAGCCAGTTTAATAATTTGTTAGTGATAAAGTTATACTAATATTCTGTTCTAAGAACATAGTGATATCAGACTTTTGCAGGCTGCATTAGATCAAACACTGTGATACAGATTTATAGACCGCACATTTACCTGGTGGACTTGAAGTTTATACTTACCATTCCCTATTTCTCCATTCATTAAATAGTGCATTATTTTACTCCCTCAATCTCAAATTAGACCTTTTCATAATACACAGTACATTATTGTGCATTTTCTTAATTTTAAATGAATAGTAACTGATACAAAATGCCTCCTCAGCAGTCTTAGAAATACTGCAGACAGGGAAAAGCAAAATTAGGCTGTTTAAAGGGAGGTAGGGTAAAATAAATATGAACATCCATGCATCCAAAACATATATTTAGAAAGTCAAAATAGCTACACCACAAAACCCCCCACAAATACTGAGTTATTCCAGCAAGTCAAATTTTAAATGCATGACATCTTTCTCACTAGCAAGTTGTTTCTTTAGTACTTACTTTCTTGCCATGTCTAGACCAGCTTTCAATATCACATCATATCGAAGAGACTGCACTACTTTTTCAAGATCCTTGTAATCTTTTATTACATTGGGGTCATTTCCAAATTCATCTTCCAAATTACTTTCATCTTCATCCTCTTCTTCCTCCTCTTCTTGCACGCTTTGTCTGCTCCTTTTAGAGCTTTTGCTGCTTTTGTTCCGCAGAGAAAGTACTGAGATATACTCTGGAGAGAGTCTTAGTGCACTGAGTCTGACTGGGGAAAAACTGAAACATCTTCTGTAGTTTACTGTGCTTGCTTGACAGCTACGAAACAAGCTTCTCCTCCAAATGGGATACAGTTTATTTGAGGGAAATTTCTCCCACAGTCCAAACCAGACATTTAGTTTTCTGAAAGTGCTGATGGGGAGTCTGAAGCCAGTCATAGCATAACCTAAAATAAAACAAACATTCATATGTAAAAATGAGCAAGTGCTTTGAGGGATTGGAAGGATTTCCCCACATATGGTATGACAATTACTAGAAAAAGGTGAGTATCCAGTTCTCCATACAGCAATGCATCACCTGGAAGCACAAGGCTTTAGGTGGCTTTATGATCTGACTTTCTCAAATGCTGGCCAACACTACAAAGAGCTAAGACACCAGATGAGAAACAAATGCAGAAAAGCCCAGTGGAATACTTCGTTTGTAATTCCTTTTCTGGTGTTCAACATTAACTGTCCAAACACATGTGTGGCAATTTCCTCCCTACATCTGAAATCCAATGCACAAAATACACAGAAACGCCGCTATCTGTGTCATAAAAAGCACAGGGAGATCTCTATTTATCATGAGTCATTGTCAATACAAGTAAGTTGCTGAACACTGCAAGCAAGCAAATCCAGAAAAGCCGAAAGCTGCTTAACCTCAGTTTCTGCTTGGACCACAACACTCCTGCGTGGCAAAACGCTGCACAACGTTTCTCCAAATGGGAACTGGCGCCGTGGCAGTGCTCGGGAGAAAGAGCAGGGCTCCGTGTACCGCAACAGGCGTGACACCACGAGTGACACCGGCAACAGCAGGCTCGTATGAAAGCTCCCCAGTGCTGCTGCTCCTCTCTCTAACCTGGGACAAAGTAGATGGAAACACCCCAGATGTCTTTCGACGCTCTCAGAAACTGATTTACAGTCCCTACTAGCTGGATGCTGCGCTGGCTTTTACTGCGATCTTACATCCATGGAAACACGTGTTTCCTGATGAGACTGGCGTTTGGTTTCCCCGCATCCAAGTGACCGCTGCCGAAATACGAAATGAGAAGGTATTTGTGGCCGAGAAAAAAAACCCTGATCAATGAGGGCAATTACCGGCCAAATAAAATAACCACACCTCCCCTGGCTTTTTTCTTGTATCAAAATACGTAAACTTAAAATATGTGACATATTGTTTAAATTGTACGACGGTACAGCGATCACAGAAGACACAGGCCTCTCCTCAGTTCGGGGGCAAACTCCAACAGTTATTTGAACGTGCAAACAAATATCATTGCTTCTTTTTAGCGGGTATTTGTGGCCGAGAAAAAAAACCCTGATCAATGAGGGCAATTACCGGCCAAATAAAATAACCACACCTCCCCTGGCTTTTTTCTTGTATCAAAATACGTAAACTTAAAATATGTGACATATTGTTTAAATTGTACGACGGTACAGCGATCACAGAAGACACAGGCCTCTCCTCAGTTCGGGGGCAAACTCCAACAGTTATTTGAACGTGCAAACAAATATCATTGCTTCTTTTTAGCGCTCGCCCTTCGTTTGTTCCGTGCTGGCCAGCGGGCACAGGCGGGCCAGGAGAGCCGCGGGCCCGCCCCGCACAGCAAGCGCGCCCTCCCCGCCTGGCTGGAGCCCTCGGGAGGGCTCAAGCAGGGTCGTCCCACAGCAAGGCACAGGACATGTGTCCAGTTGTTGAGTGTCTCCAATGAAGGAGACTCCACAGGCTCTCTGGCAGCCTGTTCCAGTGCTCGGTTATCCGAGCNGCACAGGCGGGCCAGGAGAGCCGCGGGCCCGCCCCGCACAGCAAGCGCGCCCTCCCCGCCTGGCTGGAGCCCTCGGGAGGGCACGGCCTGGCCCGGCACTCCCGCCCCGGCCCGGCCCTGACCGTGACCCGCCGGAGGGGCGCTCAGCGGCGGCACCAGGCGGCTCCGCCTTCCCTGGCGGCTGCCCCAGGAGGCCGCACGGGCCTGTTCGCCGCCCGCCCGCCGCCGCCGCCGCGGCCCGGCCCCGCCACCTCGGAGCCGC
>VXBI01010137.1:550865-735349 GCA_013397375.1 Toxostoma redivivum | reverse complement strand
AGCTGTAAAGAAGTTCTTCTTCATGTTCCGGTGAATTTTCCTGCGCATCATTTTCTGCCGGTTGCCTCGTGTCCTAATGGTTGGCACCACCGAGAAAAGCCTGGCTCCATCCTCTTGGCGTCATCCCTCTAGGTGCTTGGGGCTGCCTGTCCCCTTCTGCTCACTGTGCCCGTCGGTTTGGGAGCAGGCCCTGGAGGGGGCTGGGAGGGCAGCGGGTATCCTGCCCGTCCCTCCTTAGCAAGCCGGGAGGTTCCACGGGAGGAGCCCTCTGTGCTGGGGCCAACTTCTGCCCCGTCCTCTGCTGGAAGACTGGTCCAGCTGGCGATGCTCTCACGCCCCACCGAGATATGCTGGAGCTCTTTCCCATTATCATTTTCCTGGCTTTCTAGGGAAGTCTTTTCTGCCCCCTCATGCTCTGACCACATGTCCAAACCAGAAACACATGAAAATCTCTCGCTGGGGAAATCACTCCAGCAGGTGTGCAGGATTTCCGACCACAGATTGATTTGAAGGACTTGGTCATGACCATCTAATCCAAACCCCTCTGTGGCCTCCATTTCCCCTTATCTTTCCTACTTCCCTTCACATTACATGTCCCTCTTTTACTCTGCATCTCCATTACTCCTGGTAATTCATAATTCTTTCTCTTTGGAGCTCAGAAGCTAGGAGAGGTCCATCCCCTCTTCTGCCTTCTCCCAGATTTCTCTATGCTGTGCACCAGTCTCTTGGTGCTTCTGAATGCTCCAGTTTCTCAGCATTTGAGGAATCCTCTGCATCCATACAGAACAGGCACAGAATACAACCAGATTGGTAGCATCTTGCCGTGATGTAAATGGCTGCACAAGGTTCAGGGTAATTTTTGCAGATGGAAAAGCTTCTCGGCTTTACAGTTCTGCTTTAAAATGCTGGGCATCTCACCTGACAGAACAGCCGTCCTTTGGACAAATACTGGCAAATCTGAAAAGTGATATAACTGCTGAACAGCAACTGTGCAGTTAGCACGAGCATTATAAGCGTTTGCTTAATTTTACACCTGTATAAACTTTGTCATAAAATGTTTAAATGGGAGGTTTTTATGTCAGGGATATTTGATAATGGAGCAATTCACAGGCAAAGCTATTTCCCTTCCTTAGAAACTTCACTGGGAAGAAATCTCTGAACACCTTTGTGTATGTATTTTGAATGTTCCAGTGCCAAGTTCTGAGATTCTAACCAATTTCAGTTGAGAATATAGCCTCTAACTCTTCTAGCACTTCCCCCTATATATCATAAAATATACAAACATGCATAAATACACACAGAAGGGAAAAAAAGTTCACTAAGAGTAACTTTCTTGCATTCATAGTGGCACATAATGAGTAAGAACAGAAAAGAATGTCAAGAGCAGTGAGGATTCCCTGAGCAGAAATGCTACCTTCTCCAAGGAGGGAAAAACTCACAGCCAAAACCCAACAAAAACCACCTCCAGCCTATCTTTCCATACACCCCATTCTCTTAAAATCTTTTGGAAGTTTATTTGTCTCATGTAGGATTAAAGTCACTAACATTGCTAAGAGTGAACTTAACTTACTCTTAGTAAACAAAAATGTAGGTATTAATGCCTTTCTATGTTATTCAGGCATTATACATCTTTATTACACCATACTGGACAACAAGCTAAAGAGTGTGCCTGAAGTCACCCCATCTTTTATATTTTAAAATATGATGATATAGTGGTATCTTGCAGAAGCAGAAATTAATCAGATGCAGAGGAGATGTGACTTGGTTGTCATGAACAGGCATCACAAATCTGATTTATCTCATAATTTCGCAACCCCAAACAGAGACATCACCTCTGTCACACTTGCTCAATTTCCTAGTCCAGCTATGTTCCAGTTGTACTAGTTGGAAGGTACATCATGCTATTATTACATCTCAGTCATGAAAGCAGATGCTTACTAAGGTTTTTTGGGATTTTCCTCCCTCCCCCCAGGATTCATTCAGCCCTGGACTGTAGGAGAACTTCAATGTCTTCCAGGTCTTCTTGTTGTCAGATTCCCCCCATGCCACAGAGTGAAAGGACCATAAAAGCTCTTGGACAGGATTTGTACTACAGTTATGTGAGTGCTTGGGAACCACCAATCAGGGTCAGTATGTGCATTTTAAAATGAAAAAAAAATGCAAAAATGAAGTTAAGAATTATTAATTCTGCTTTAATTGTATGGAACTGTAATTATAACCAAAATGTTCTGAGAGGGTGAAGACCTCAGTGTAATTTTTCTCTTCTCCGTGTTTACCATTAGATGGCAGCGAAAAGCTCCTCTTAAAGCTGCCACGGGCTCAGGCTTCCCCTACAAGAGACTTTGCTCAGCCATACCTATCGCTGAGCAGGATGTTCTTTAAGCTGCTTTCAGGTTATTTGATTTTTTTTTTTAATATGTCACCTCCACAACCTACAGTCAAAATTTTCAGTTTTGGTAAGAAACAGTCATCATGCATTTCTGGCAGATTCATGGTAGTTTAAATTTTTTAAAAATTTTAAATTTTTTAAAATCTGATCAAGATATGTTCTTCTTCCCGTGGCTATTCTCACAGAACTGGGTTTTTTGTTTGTTTGGCTGGTTGTTTTTTTTTTTTTCAGTGGAATCATCTCCTCTCTAGGAAGGGTAATACCTCTCTTGTTTGATTTTCATTTTGTGTATTTCAGTGTACTCCCTATGCCATTCACTCACAAGGAGATTAGTCTTTTAGGTTTGGTAGCACAGAGAGAAAATTCTCAGTAGCTTTTGACCTGTATGTTTGAATTTGTAACTGGGAATTCCCTCCCCACTATCTAGGATTCTTGTTACCTTTGTTTTCCTGCAAGGTCAGTCAAGTGACAGCGCTGGATCTGCTGGCACTCATTGCATCTCAAAATAAAGAGCCCCATGCTGCCATTTGAGTGCTGTGAGTAGCTCTGACTAACATTCTGCAATGCATATCTCCCCAGATTACTTGTCTCTGCAGATTTAGCTTCAGCATTTTGTTGTTGAGACCACACACTTTTAAAGCTACACTGCTTATTTCAAGGTGAGAAGGTGACTGGACAGTATTCTATGCATATTTATGCTGCCTGGACAGAGTGTTCCCACAGGAGCATCACCTTTAAGTTTGTCCATATTCATCTGAATAATGAGCTTCCTGACTGCTAATTCACATCTTCCAGTGCCACATCTGTTGTAACTGCTTAGATGTTCTTTTTTCTTAGTCCATAGCCTAGAGACAATTCCTCTAGCTGGTTACTTGCATTCAATTTGTGACCAAATAGTCCTATCATCTCTTTCTCTAAAGCCCCTCTCTGAAAAACAAGCTTCCATACAGCAGAAACTCCCTTTCTAGCCCTTCCAGTGCTGTCTTTTCAGTTGACAAGCTGCTCTGAACTTCTCTTTCTGAGGCATTTTCCCTCATTATCTACTGTGCTATCTTTTACTATAAAACATGGTGTTTATTCTCTTTAGGATACCTTTTATGTATTCAGTTCCTATCCTAGTACACTGAGACTTCTGTTTCTCTTTACTTACTAACTTTTTGTGTTGCCTTTTCATCTCTTGTGGTAACAACTGATTTATGAACTTTTGTCCTTTTTTCCTGCAGCCACATTGACACCCTGCACAGAGAATACCTTTCCAGAAGTGAGCAAGGTTTCACAAAGCACCTTTACTTGCAGTTTACTTATTCCTTGAAAACCCACCTTAGACATTAAAGGTGGGTAATTAGGGGAGTAGAGGAGGGTGGATGAGTTTCAGGTATTGTTTTGTATTTCTTCAAGTGATGGAGATACAGCCACTTGTTAATGTAGCATTCTCTCTTTTTTCCCATCCTTTTCACTGCCTGACTAATTTGGCTTTTGTCTTCCTATTGTCTTTTGAAGTAGGAGGCCACACTGAGCCATAATAAGAAAGATGGAGGTGGATAGTGCAGATTGCTCTGACCAGCACTGAAGAAGTGATATGAGGCCACTCCATCAGTCAGAGCATGGTGAACCACCTAAACCAGAAATACATTGCTGGCCTTGCCAGTGAAAACTGGTGTGACATCAGTGGTTAAGCAAATGGGAGGAAAACAGTGAGTAACTTCCTTCAACCAGTCTGGTATTAAATCCAGCTACACCAAGATTAAAAGCTCTGCAGTTTCACTGCTAATTCTTTAATTTCCCAGTTTGCTGAGAGGTTTGCAATGAGATTTGTTTTGTTGTTTCACCCTCACTTTCTTGTTTGTTAATTTTTTGGTAGGAAAAGTTATTGTGCTGTTTCCAAAGACAGGCTTGGAGACTTTCATTCCGTAGTGAACCATTCAGGTCCTGCTGGTGTTGGTTGCTGCTCTAGGATTTATCTAGCTAGACTAAATGGTAAATGCAATAAAAAACAAAACCAGTCAATTAAGCATTCATTATTTGAGCCTTATTTATTAGCCATAAAACAACATAGTCCATGAGCACATGTTTAGTAGTTTGAATTTGTTGACTTCTGTGTTTCCTCTATATTCTCCTCAGATTAATGTCTTTAGTTACTAGAAAATAATGTTCTCTTTTCTAATTGATAGCAACTAATTCAAGATATACACATGCAAGTTTAGCATTATTAATTTCCAATGGGGAAATTTTAATTGTTCCTCCATCTGTGTATAATTAAAGTTTCCTTAAAACAAACAAACTAAGCCCCAAACAAAATCAAACCAACAATGTTTTGTGTCAGGTTTGCTTTTAAAAACAGAAAAAAGTCTGAAAAAATACTTCCACTTCCAGTGTGACTCAGGGACCAAGTTTTCTTGATTAGCATGTATAAACAGAAAAAATTATGTTTCAATGCACCTTTGAGATACACACACACACGCACACACATAAGGAAATAATAACAATAAGGGTGCAATAAGGAGGGATAGAATGTCAGAATAATATTACTTGATGTCAAGGCTGTCCTGGCCTTTCACAATGTCCAGCTCCAGAGGTGTAAAAGATGTGTAAATCACATAGTAGGAAGATCTGGGATGATTTATCTCCCAGGGAAGCGTGTCCTTGCAACACTAGCTGTTTTAACTCTGGGTGTTCTCATCATTGTGTGACCACTCCTTCTCTGCACCTTGCATAATGATACCCTGTGATAAAGTTTTCACCATTTAAAAGATACATGAAGTCTTAACACTCCAAGTGATAGATGATACATGTTTCCTTTCAGCAGTTCATCTTTTCAAATCCTGGACTAGTACCTTTTTCTATTAGGAAATGGGAAGAAGAGATGATCTACTTTACATACGTTTTAATTCTATTTGTTCTTATTTTGGTTTATAATTTTGTGTCTTCCCATCCAAATTTAGATGTTCCTGTTTACCAGAATTCACCATGGTTCATTCTCATTACTTTGTTATTCCTGCCTGTCCCTTACTCAGACTAGAAATTATCCAGAAAAGGTTACAAAAGAATAGCTCCTTCAGGATGCCATGCAGCAGTCATGACTAGGAATGAATTCTGAACCTGTGTACTCCATAAGACAGACTATCTGCTTGATAACCGTGGGAAAAAATCTGCCCTATTAACTGTCAAAGAGAAGGCAGTAAGTAAACAATGACAACAAAAAACCAAACCACAAAACCAGGGAAACAATAGAAAAAAAAAAAAAAAGAGTAGAAGAATGCAAGATTCAAATTGCAAGGTACGAATGTTCAACATGTCCCAAAAGAAGATAAAGACTTCCACTGCTATCAGAAAAATCCACTTCATATTCAGGGCTGAAAACATAGGTCTTGTAAAGTGTCAGGGATGGAAGAAATCCCAGCAGTCATAAACTAATGATGATCATTAAAATGACTAATAAGGATGAAAAGATTTTCAGTGTATATATTTTCATTTCTTGGAAAGAAGCATGGTGAAGTAGCAGTATAGTATGAGGATAACTGACTTTTCATTCCCAGGTAAGAGAGGTAATGCAGAATATTAAATCCAGTGGAAGAAATCACAGCTAGTGCTCAAGATAATGGTAAGGAAAACTTGGCTGCAATAACTGCAATTACTAATAAGTCTTATCATAGAAGGAAAATTCAGGGAGATGGGAAAACTGCTAACATTGCACTATTGCTCAAGAACTGGAGTGAGGTAATCTCAAAACTGCATCAAACCACAAACAAAACAAAATCAGTTGGGAAAAATGATTCCTTCTAAGCTGCATCAATGGAGTTGTTGCATGCTGAAGTCTCATTTTGAGTAGAGTAGGCTACTTTGGAAGACATGATCTAATTAAGACAGATTTGAGAGAGTACAAAGGGAAGTGACAAAAAAGCATAAAAATCCTGTGAAGAAAGCTTGAAGGATCTGAATCTGTTCCTCAAACTACAGGAAAATATAATGGCAAATGTCAGAGTGAATCATCTATACTCTTTTAGGAGTCAGTGAAGAGATGTCAGCATCTCCAGGAAGTGATTAATCTATTTCAGATGTCTGTGTTGAAATGAGATTAATTACGTCACAGAAGTACTTGTTTCCTTTCATCATCCATCAAGGGTTTCCAGGGAGACTCACTTAGATGTAGATGGCTGCTGTCATGCAACCTTTCCTTCTCTCAGAGCAAAGTGTCTGATATGTTTTCAACGAGTAAACACTTTGTTACAAATCTGGTCATCATTATTATCTGTGCACTTTACTACGCAATGCAATAAATAATTATAAAATATAATAAATAATGAATAATAAATAATAAATAATAAATAATAAATAGTTGTAATAGTTGCAATGCAATGCAATGCAAACTTGTTGAAAAGAAGATTTAAGAGAAATATTAAGCAAAGATAGTTTGGCAAATAAACAGAAGGTTTATGGGCTGTGGAATACCCTTCACTGATTTTTTTCTGAGTATAATGTTTAAACTT
Source organism: Toxostoma redivivum (assembly GCA_013397375.1). Classification (NCBI taxonomy): domain Eukaryota; kingdom Metazoa; phylum Chordata; class Aves; order Passeriformes; family Mimidae; genus Toxostoma; species Toxostoma redivivum. Next base: position 728,473 of record VXBI01010137.1, on the reverse strand, counting down.
CTGCATATCAGAAGATGGAATAAATGACCTTTGATCATTTTTACTTCTTCATGTCTATAGACCTGTTATCTGACATTATGCCTCATGGGTGAAGGAAAGTTCTGTCTTGGTTTTGTCCTATTCCAAGAAGCATGATCCCAAACACTTCCTGACCATGATTCAGGGGTTGGCCCAGGCCAGGGACAGCTGCCTACCAATAGGCAGTTTAGACTTAGCTTCCATTTTCTGGAGACTGGGAGAGTTTAATAGTGTGGACAGGGTTAGACATGTCAGTTGGCCCGAAGGCCAAAGAACAGGCTTTGCTACTATTTAATTTGTTTGTATTGATGTCACCCAAGAGTTCGTTTGACTTAGGGAGAAAGGTGTGCTTTCAAGCAGATCTGAAGCCACACCTAGTTGTGTAGGCTGACAGCATCCCTTGAAGTCAGAAGATCCATGGACATTAAAGCAGCAACCCTTACACATTTCTTCTTGAGACTGTTTCTAGAATCATGATTTTTCTTCTGCTCAAACTTCCAGGCTTATGATTCCAGGTCTGGAAATCATGGTTTTGCTTACTTCTATAGCTATACCTCTAACTAACCAGTCCAATACCTTTGTCTCAGATCAACACAGAAGGGAAACAGTGCCGTTGCTGGAATCTTGGCTCTGCATCATGGCATCAAGCCCATGCCTGAAGACATGTATAGTTGAATCTAATCAACATTTATTACCAATAAATGGAGATTTACACTACCACCAATCATGCCTTCCATTAAAATCTTTACTAATAAAAATTAATATGAACCCTCCACTGGAAGAGAAAATGAAATCTCAATATATATTCCAAGTTCTTATCCAAGACACATGCCAAACAGCTTTGTCCAGTTGTCTAAAATCAGTTTCAACCAGTCTCATCAGTATTTCAGCCTTGTTCTGCAATGATAGTGAAGATGCAACTGTAAGGGAGGTTGCTTCAAAATACCTGGCAAATTTTGATTATATGGATGGAGCTGCTGCAACATAAGTCCTTTCCACTAAACAAGCAACAAGAGAAGGGCCAGCCTAACTAATGAAATATTAGGAAATATTAAGAAATATTGACCTGTGTGTTTCTCAAGGCATAACCATATGCTAAAAATGGTTACCAAGGAAACATATGACCAGATGATGTCATCTTAGATCAGCATATGTGGGCTAGTTGATGAGCACTGCAAAAAATTGATTTCTCTAAATCTGTCTTTTGAAAAAATGTTGGGTTCTAATACATAATTACACAAGTTCATAGGTGTGTATTAACTAAAATAACTCGAAATATGACTCAGGTGAGTACTGAGAGCTTGAAATGGATGAAGACACTGAGAGGACCCACAAGGTGTAGTAAGTTCTAATATATAACTAGCAAGTTCTAGTCTATGCACAACCAAGGAGAGTGAAGAGCTGGTCAAGGGAGCACAGGATCCAGTGATTCTCATTGGCAATTGCTCCAAAAATATTTTAGATGGATCAAGATTAGCATCTAAAAGGTAAGAATAAATTAACGATTAAGTCAAGATTATTTCTTGTTAATTCCACTTAATGCTCTGTCTACACTAACTTTGCTAAAGCTTTTTATTTAAATGCAATGTGTTTGAATAAATTACTTATATGTCTTGTAGACTTCTCTGTCTCCTTTTATAGACAACTGTTGGGGTTTCCTGCCAGTCATTTTAGCTGATCCTGTTTCCCAATGCATTATGCAAAGCAGCACAAGTTTTGCTGCTGCTCACTGAACTGAGAGCTATGCTTATTGCAAAGTTCAATCAACTTAAAAGTCACTGGTGGAATATACGTATGAACTTACATTAAACTCAAAAGATCAAGTTAATTTTCTCCCTTCTCTTTGCTAACCTTTCTTATCAAATATTATTTATTTAACTGGGAGAGGTGCTGACCTATGGATAAAAACTGAAGGAAGCAGAGTAATGGGGATTTAACAATATTTAACATGATGTCTCAGCATGATGAGAACTCTGAGAGCACACTGCTATCAAAGGGTGTTTGATTGAGGGAGCGTATTGTCTTTTCTGAAAGAAAAATATCTGAAGTTCCTTTTGGCCACCAGATAGCAGTACTTCACTTCATATAGTTCTCAGCTCACAGCATTCCTTGCCTTGTCAAAAAATCCATTTATTGGATTCTGGACTCTCACTCAGATACATCATTTGCAGACTTCTTGATAGACTTCAGCTGTAAAAAAAAGATTTTGGAATTAGGAATGCAGGTGATTTATATGTTCAGGAGGAATCAAGAATATTGCAGCTTTCCTGAATGGGGAAAGTTGGTTTTATTAATCTAATGGAGTGTTAGGCATTATAATTTCCAATGACAAAAGTTTCAAAGAAAATCTAGGGTTAAAATATTTTTAGCATTTCTTCTTTGCTGACAGCACATTTCCTTATTTACATTAGTATTTCAGTAATATTTCAGAAAGACATTTTTTTGGCCTCCCAACATAAACTTTACAGAGTTTTACTGTTTCAGTATTTTATAATTTCTGCCAAATGTTTTTAAACCTTGGCATTTTTCTTTATTTTTAAATAGAGGAACAGATTTTTAGCAAAAAGAAAGATACCCTTATTTTCACTGAAATGTGTTAAAACACCATGCGTGCAATACACTGTATAATAATAATAAAATAATAATAATAATGGTCAGTTGTATCACGCTATATTGGTTCATGTCACCTTACAAGAACTATGCATCATCCTCTATTTTTACAGTTACAGACCTCAGGCAATATGCACAGGTAGAGAGAATGGGAAAGGCCATCTGACTGTTAATGTCTCATTCTCATCCATCCTGGTGTTGACATTTAAGCATCTCAGCTGCTGCTTCGACCTGGAACAACCAGTTATGATCCCTACAGGATCATGCAACAGCTGTATCACTTCCTTTTTTCCCAAACAAGATGGGAGAGATAATAATGGAAACCATCTTTGTCAGCTTTACACTAGAATATTCTTTGCTTTAGTTATTGTAGAGCCCTAACTGGATTCCCTTCATTTTTCATCTCCTCCAGGGAATCTGATGCCACAATCATGTGAGCTTTATTGCTGTGATTCACATGACTTCTCTCACAGAGAATTTCACTTTTCTGTGGTGTTAGGCTTATCACTGAATGAAAAGGTGACCTTCCCCCCCATATTTGTGCTCCATCTAGCTATGACAACCAAAACTGACTGTTGGCAAGAGAAAGTAGTGATAGAAATGTTTTCAGCATTGTCAATCCTCTGTCATTTTAAGTCCACCACAGTTCTCTTTTTTCTCTCCTTGTATCTCCATAATGAAAACCCATCTTCTGGCATCTAGCTTTCAGCAGACAACCAGCGAATGTTTAGAGACATAAGACCATCAATTTGATGGCTGTTCCCATAGTTACTCTATTGATAGATCATGTCACTTATAGTTAAGAACTGGACTATGACTGTGATCAGAATGAGGGAGATGTTGCTTCAAAAGTGCTTCAGACTTAGCATAGCCCTCAAAAGCTCTTTTACTATTCTTGGTATAGAATAAGGATTGATATCTTGGGTGGTACAGCTTGCAAAATGCCTTTATTTCTGGAAAAAAGAAAGAACTATAGCTTTGTCAGGTGTTCTGAAGGAATTAATGCGAAACTTAGTTTGGAACAAAATATTCTTGTCCAACACAAGAACCAGCACCTGGTTCTACAGTGCACCTCTCCACTTTCCCATGCTTTTGGACTGAGTTCTAGCAACACCCTTGGAAGCTCTACAATAGCAGTCCATCCCCTGAAGATGGCCGGTGGGTTATGTGGGGCTGGACTTGGGTATCTCCTCACACTTTTTTCTGAGATAAACACAAATCTATCCAATTTTGAAACCTATTTCAAGCAGATTTGTCTGAGCCAACAGAAAATCTTGCTTTTCTTTTAAATAGAAATAACTGCTTTGTGACAATAGAATCAGCACATCGGTGTCTCTTTTTTGTAGTTTATAAAGTAGACACAGATTATTCTTGTTCAGTTGTCCATACACTGAGACATCTGAAAAATTGTGCTCGGGGCCTCACCAAATCAGTCTTGAGCCAGGCAAGGGACGAGATACAATATAAGTACAGCATTTACTGTGCCAGAGGGTAGAACCTCACCTACACAGAGGCTACAGCTGGAAGAACGTTGTGTTCCACTTGTTACACAGGTTTCTTTAAAGAATAATGGTAATAATAAAATATTTAGATCCAAAGAGTGCTTGAAATTGCAACCTGTGGTCTGAAGCCTGAGCACTAATGGTGAAGCAGCTCTGAACAAGATGGGATCTTAACTCCCCAGCTTTTCTTCCACTGTTCCCGCCATTAAGAAATACTTACAGCTGCTTTTACCTTTCCTTCTCTCACTCGTGATTTAATTTTTTTTTTTAATGGAAAAAGCCTGGTGTTTTTATAAACATAAGCTTATGCTCCACAGCCCTGTGCCAGTCCTTCCATACCAGAACACGACGCCGGCAGAAAGGGACCAGCGCCCGTAGAGCCCGAGGGGCGAGCCGAGCTCCCGGCTCTGTGGGAGAGGGCCCGGCAGGACCCGGTGCCGTGGGACAGCCCGGGCAGGGGAGCGGCCCCGCGGGACCAGGGGGCGGCAGCGACTCGCGGGGCCCGGCGGGCACGGAGGGCGGGAGCAGAGGTGTGGGGCGGAGGAGGGGGAAGGCGGCGGCGGGGCGTCACGGCACCCGCGCCGCTATAAATGGGCCGGGTGCGGCGGAGCGGCGCATCCCTCTCGTCCGCAGCCACAGCGGCAGGAGCAGCACCAGCATCAGCATCGCGGCGGGACAGCATCAGATGGGCATGGGGACGGCGCTGGCGGCGCGGCTCGGCCTGGGGCTCCTGCTCCTAGCCCTCCTCCTTCCCACGCAGGTGAGCCCCGGAGCGGCTCGGCGCTTTCCCTCCGNNCCTCCCCGCCGCGGCGGGCTCCCCCCGAGAGGAGCTCCCGCCCGTGTGCGCCATCCCGGAGCCGCCGCGGCGCCCCGTGGGTGGCGGGCGGCTCCTCCGGCCCGGGGCGGCGGCGGCGGGCGGGAGGAACGAGCCCGGGCAGCCCCGGCTGCGAGCGGGGCGGGCATGGGCGCGGATGGGCGAGTCCGGAGCCTGGGATGGCGGTGGTGCTGCCATGGATTATCCCGGTCAAATCAAAAAAGATGAAGTTGGAGTTCGCCGCGGTTGGTTTTTTTTTTTTCTTTCCCCATGGGATCCTCGAGGGAAAGCCGCGGAACAGTGCGAATGGCAGCTGAGCATTCATTCCCCCGCTGATTAGAGGGAGAACTATCCCTCCAAATGCGAGAGAGCCCCTGGAAGGCACGCGTTTTGCAGCGGGACCCGGGTCTGACTGTCTCCCCGCCGAAGCTGTGGGGATTTGGGTCCCGTCCTGGGCTCGGTTCTCGGCCGGAGCGGGAGGTTTAGGGGCTGGAAGCAAAGGCGGCAGCCCCTGGTGGGTGCTCCGCTGGCCAAGCCTTGCCCTTGGCGCAAAGGTAATGGATGCAGGAATGATCCGTTTCTCTCTAAGCGGTCAAGCCGAGCGGGGCTCCCGGGCTGTTGTATCGGTGTGTTGTTCCTAGAAACCACCTCTTCCAAAGGGTGAATAACGCAGTATCAGAAAAATAAACAGCAACGGCATTGCTGGATCGTGTTCCCTCCTCCCCTCCCCTTTGTTTGCAAGGAAAGGCATTATCCCTTCTCCTTTGTGCTCAGTGGAGTCTTGCACTTGGCAGTGATGAGAGCAGGATCAGATCCTTTGGGTTACCGGTGTTTGTCACATTCACGTTGAGAAAACCTCTGGGGTCCCAGCTACTGTGACGCTGGGGCACTTGGACATAAGCCCGTTCTCTTCCACCAAAAAAAAAAAAAAAAATTGAGAAACTTTTTTTTTTGTTTTTTGTTTAAAACCAAGAAAACTAAAATGCATAACCAAAAGTGGAATGATGGTGGTAGTCCTTGTATGAAGACTGAAAAAAATTCCAGGGCGGGTTGGGACTTGCCTTGTAGGTTATTAACTCAGCAATTCACTATTGATCACTTTCAGACCGGTTTTAACAGAAACTTCAACACAGCGATTTTTATCCTGCAGTCCTAAATTGCTTCCAGCATGGTGCCGATTGCCAAAAACGCTAACTACCAGAAGCTTTACACCATTCTTATGTTTTTCAACAGTATGTGTTTTTAGTAGGAAATACCGAAAGAAAGTGCTTATGCAATTTTCTAATTAATTTAACATAGACTTCATTGCTTCAGTATTGATTGTATATTTCCCCCTCCCTCCCCGCCCGGCTAATCTATTTTCTCAGCAGCAGTAGAAACATGAGAAAATAAGGACACCTTTTTTGGACAGAATTACTTATTAAATTAACTAACTTTAAAAAAAAATGTTTTTACTTTAATTAACTCTAAGAGCTTACTGGAATGCTCTGGTAGAATACAAGTTTGCTGCCATGGAGTTGAAGCCAACCTTTCTGTATTATGCTCATTTTTGGGGATGAGCTAATGTGATTCTTGCTTTTGTTTTTCATCCTTGTGTTTCACATGCTCTTTTTCACTGGAATAAAGATACTTTAGACTATCTTTGAAGGCTTTCCTGTGCAAATGTAGGAAATAACTTGATATCGAGGTTGCACATGGTGCAAGTTTTTGTTCTGTCCCTATAATATGGAGTTATGGGAGGAAAAGGCTTTTTTTGATTGTTTGTTTTTTGCTTTCTGTCAGCATTTAAAAAACTAGCTAATACATGGTCTTTTTGCCGCACTTTTTTTTTTCTTTGTATGTTCTAGAATGCCAATAGGTTGTGATTTAATCAGTATGGTTTCATTGTTCTGACTTCTGCAGTTCAGTGCTACCACAGCAAGATAAGAGAGGCTGAAGTATTAAATCTGCTCACATAAAGCCCCACCATTGCTTCAAAAGAGGCCGCAAACTGCCCCAGAAACAGTATCAATAGGTTCTTGACCATTGTTTCTTCATATTTTTGTTTATGGCTTAGTCTGCAAACATAGACTACAATTCATGTAGTTGTTTGAAAGTCTTTTTTATCTTAAGATTTGCCTTTATGTAGCTCTACATTTACACTTCTTTTTTTTTTTTTTTTTTTGTGTGTGGGCTTTTTTGAAACGTAGATATCTTCTAGTTCTGTAAATGAGTTTAGAAAAATATTAGATTTAGTTATTTAACAGATCCCACATGTGCAATTCAAAATATCTTTGTTCTTAGCTGCACAATGAAAGGTGTGAGCAGTTGTATGTATCATTTGAGTGCTGTGGCTGAGGGGGCTACACCGTGCTCATTGCTACTAATATGTATTCTGATTTTTTAAAGGAGACAATATAACCCTTTTTGTTACTTCCCCTCCTCTCCACATTCTAGATCTGTGGAAACAATGGAACAAGTCCAACACCTTCAAACAATTCTTCAGCAAGTTCCACTTCTCTGTCAGCTGTCACAAATTCAGTGAACAATACCACCACTCACGGACATGGAAATTCTCTTCACTCAACCACAAGTCTTTTTTTCATTGTCTCCATTTCTCTTCTGTATTTTTGCTGTTAAGAGACTCTGGCATGGAAATGGCTACCACTCCCCACCCTGTTTCCTGAACCACCTGAGATGGCTAGATCTCCAACCCAGCATGAGAAGAAATCAATCCAAACTCTACATCAAACCAGCTTGGTCCCACTCCATACTCAAATTAGTACCAGTCTGACCTAGAGAAGCCCTCAGTACTCTGACTTTCAAAGCTGACCAGTGTGAAAAGAACAGCTTCAGCAAGGAGGTAAAATTAAGAGCTCTCTCACCAGATGAGTTGGAATCTGAAAAACAAGATGGAAGCAAAAAGAGACAGTACTGACAAACCCAATTTAAAGCTGAGAAGAAACACAGTATCTTATAATAAGGATGGATAATAACACTCCATGAAGAAAAAAATGCTAGAGAGTTTATCTACCATTTAGAATAAGGACTTCAAGAGTTTTTATTTTTTGTTTAAGTTCAAAAACATCAACAGGCTCATAGAACCCCTAGAAAACACAGAAAAGCTCAAACAATTCTGCTTCTTGCACAGCCTGCATGGTTATAACTTATGGGTATTAGGATGTATGAAAAAGAAACATCAATGAAAAGGGTTTCTTCTAGAATTCATTTGTATGAAATGGTTACAAGGCTAAAATAGAATAACAAACTTTTGTAAGAGTCCTCTTATTTAACGCCTGATTCCTAGCCAAATGGTTAGCCAGGCAGGCCTAGTTTTGAAATAGCTAAAACCCCACCAGTTTTCATAAGAGTGGAATTATTTATGGTGGGAATTTGAATTTGACATTTTATTTAAATTGTTTGTATATTAAACCATATGTGCCAGAGAAAGGAGGTGTGGAAACATTAGAAAAAGTACCAGGAGCTTTTTGTAAATGAAATTCAGAAAAGAACAAAAACCAAAAAAAGTCAATTGATGTATGTCTCCTCTTTCCTTTATTTCTCCTCCCAATTTCTACAAGTTGTATAAGATGTTTTGCTCCTGGAACTTTCCTTAATTATGAAGGATTTATGAAATATGAGTAATGTTATAGTGCTGCTTTTTTTCCCCCCTTTTTTTTTTTTGTTTTCTTTTGGCACAAGGTGAATAACTTACTGTTTTCTGAAGAGTTTTAATTGTGATAGTCTACTTTAAACCTGGGCTAATATTTGTGGTGGGGAGAAGGAATGGGGAGAGGAGAGCAAACCGCCAAAAAAAAAAAAGAAATTAAATGAAGAGGTGTTTGGAATATGAAGACTGGAGTCTTAATTTAATCACTGAATTTAAAAGTTACCTTTGTAAATACTACTTTTTAAAATTTTTTTCTGAATCACAATTGCTACACTTGCACAGATTGTTTCTGTATCATCCAACACTTTAGAAAATAGTATCTGGTACTTGATCAAAGCAAGCTTTGTTGAGGAGATTCAACTACCTTGATGATAATACCTTGTCAGAAAAGAATTAACTATGTTGATATGATCACATGTGAGTGTACATGATCATACCACTGTCTGTAGGTATTTATCTCAGTATAAGATCATGTCAAACATGAGTGGCTCTCTAATTTTTTTAATACACTTCTGTCTTTCAGTTATATTACCACCAATTCACAGTATCATATATTTAGTAGCAAGCTAACACAAATTCATGTCAGTGAGTGTACATGGACATTTCCTTATGCTTATCATTTGTATCCAGTAAAATGTTAATGATTGTATTTTGTGTTTGTGTAATAATGCTTTGATTTATTAGCTACTGATTTTCATTGAAAAAACCTGTAAATAAAACAGTGGACAGGCAATGCATTCTAGATGCACTTCCAGACACTTCTACAAAAACTTGTACCTTGCCTGTGTTAAGTGAATGAACTGTTAAGCAAGATGGTATATGTGATTAAAAACCTCAAGGTCTAGAAATGCTGAAGTGTAACTAGTTTTATTTCTCTGGAAGGCTCTGTGCCACTGGGAATCTGGATTTCACTTTGAAACCAGGGAATGAGATTTGATTAGCATCTCTGGTAACCATAGTAAGTTTCCATACTTATTACAGCCTCTTCCCTTTCAAAGCATGACTCTGTTTTCATGTTATACAAACCGTGCTTAGACAGAGTTGTCCTTTATTTCTTTTAGTGGCAATGAGCAATTTTCCTTATGATGGTTAAAGCTGTTTCTCAGCTTTTGGTTATCAAGCGATGTGAACTAACTGCTTAAGGTTTCTGACTCCCACAGACTACACTAACACAGTAGGTATATCCCAATAATACAAGCTGAACCATGTTTGATAAAGGACAGAGGCTGGAAGAGGTGGGAATTCATGTAAAATTTTGCTTTAAAGCAAAAATTAACCAGATGAGCATTCAGTAACAAATAGTTGCAGTTCGTGACATTCCAAAACTGTGTCTGTGTTGTTTTTCAGGTATGTTCCTTTCTAATACCCCTTAAAAAGGCCCAAGGTTGTTCTGTGTGGTTGTCTTCACTCCCTACATGTGGAGAAGCACATTTCCAAGTGCCTGAGCACTCAGGCATGCTGCACATGGGTCTGCATTTGCCAGTGGGAAAGAGCCCCCTGGAGAGGCCTCCCAAGGCTGCGGAGGGAATGTGGCGTGGCAGGGATTTGCTTCTGCTCCTTTGCTTTTCCAGTAGGCTGAACAAACCCAAGGAGCAGGATAAGTTTATCAAAGCTTGCTGTTTAACCAAGTCTTGGAACGTGCAGGGACTATCAAAGCACATTGTTTCTTTGTTTAGCTTTTCTCTAAATGCTCCAGGAGAGAGCAGGAAGATAAACCAACCAACCCGGCTGTGTACCTTTTTTAAAAAACATAAAACTAAAAATAAACTCTCTCCAAAGACAGGCAGACAAGAAAAAAGGCTGCAACAATGGGCCTTAATTCTATGATATGCCAGTACATTAAAAGAAGCAAAGGACCGTGTTTGAAGTTTTAGTGAAATATTCAGACAAAAAGAGATGTTTGGCTTAATGGGTGCCATTCTTTTTTCAAATTTTAATTTTTTTTTAATTTGAGAAATCGAGCCAGAGTGCTCTTTAATAGCATTTAAGCTATTTAAATTCTCTTGAGTTTTAGATTTTTACACCGGACCAGATGAGTGATTTAGAAAAATTATCTGGTAACCTTTGTTCTGTTCCATTCCATCACAGGACAATGGAATCAGTGATGAAGAAATCCACCCAGGGAAAGAGGATGTGATGGATGTATTTAACAGGGCAGGGGAGGAGGGAGGACAATGGAGCCTACGCACTTCATAGCAATTTAATTTTTTTAAATTGCCAGCTCTTACCTACCTGTGCCTCTCACTTTCACAGGCCTGCCCAGCTGAAGCGTGTCTGGATACTGTACATTGCAATGACTCTGAAACAATACTGCTCTGTTTGATGCATGGCACTGCTTTCATGGTAAACACAGGCTAGCCACGTCTGTCCTGAATAAAATATAGTGTTATTATTTGAATGAAAATACCTAAAATGAGCACTCACAGTTTGTGTGCAGCTTACTATTCCTTCCTTCTCAACATCATACTCTGAACAGCCCTTAAAGTTTTCCAAATTGCAGTTTTCAGCTGGTTTAGAAATCCACAGGGATTTTGAATGAACAACTTCCATTCAGCAAAAATCTCTACAAGGTGAAGTATTTTGGGCCTGATCCAACACCACTGCTAGTGGCCTCCTTGTTTTTAGCAAGACACAGCCCTGTCCCCTGAGCCTTTCTCCACACAAGAACAGCATACAGGCAATGCTGTGTTGTACCAAGGCTAGTCCCCCTTTGTCCACGTGGGGATGGGACATTGTTAATGTCTCAATAAATAACTCAGAGTTATCTTGAGAAGCCATTCCCAACTCTTAGCCGAATCCATCAAATTAGGGTTTGCCTGTACAATGCAGACACTCTTGAGCTAGCTGGAGACAGCGGCCGGCTCTCTAATGTTATTAGTTCATTGTTAAATATGGAGTGATTTCTCCCCAGAGTCGTTCTTACACAGCCTGTTGGCCTCTGGAAGGGCTCATGGGAACAGACACTTGCAGGGCTGGGCTCTTTGTCACGCATCTTTCCAAGTCAGCATTTCCCTGGACTCGGGTTACACCAGGCTCTGCAGTGAGCTCACAATAACACCTTGTATCTGAAATTGAGGATGGATGTGAATGTGCTTGTATTAAAGGCAGTTTGGAGTGATTTGCATTTTGTGTGCATTCAGGCTTATAGAGATTTGATTTCCCATACATGACTGAAATGATTTAGGTAGCAGACTTTATCATCCAGCATCTTTATTGTAATGGATACAATTGGGAACGTTTCTTGTTTTTGCATTAAAGATAACTTTGAAACAAGAGCTGTCAGCTCTGCCTCATAGCAGCACAAAGCTCTTCATTCTAGAACACACATTATGTCTGATGCACTGTGCAGGTCTACTGAGCCCCGACAGATGAAGGGGTTGGTTATTTTAAATCCATCAGTTTATCTACAGCAGCTTGAGAAGCAGCACTAGGCTTTCTGCAATACGTGCTTTGAGATGTGGTCTTTTCATCATTATGCAGTAGCCTCAGGAAAGATACTTGATCCTTACTTTGGTTATCAGCCTTTAGTTTTCCAAGTGAAACCCTCAGCATCCTTCTCATGAATGCATAATTGCTCTGGTTTAGACTTCATCAAAATGTCCAGAATGAATGACCTGGAGCTGAAGAAAAAACCTGATAGATTCTTTACTGCCCAATCAAAATCCTAAACTAACAGAATCTCATCTGTGAAGGGTCATTCAATTCTCTCTTGAATCCAGTAATACTCCCTGCAATGTATGTGCTACAAATACATGAATAAAACATTTTCAGGCTTTTCAGAAGTGAAACGAGACTCTTTCTTTTATGCTTTCAGCTTAGCAGGAGCTATGCTTTAACAACTGATGGGTGTACAATATAAAATTTGAGCACACAGCAGAATTAAATCGTGGTAGCTTGGTTTTGCTGCATAAACTGAATGATCGCATTCCACCAAAATCTCTCTTGAATGACCTAGTGTGAAAAGTATTCTTTATGTGGCACAAATTATTAAAGGAAGCAACGCCTCTGTAAAGCAATTGTTCTGTTTCCCTCTTTTCAACCACTCTCACTGAAAGCACAGTGTGGATTTTTTTTCGGATTGCTTAGTGTGCATAACCTGGACTTAAAGTCTGTTTTCGTTATAGTGAAATATGTAAACTTCACGCAAAAAAACTGTAAATTTCTTTTTACTGAATTGTATAAAGCACAGATGGTTTTTGAGGCGTAAGGCTGAACCTTGAGTTCAGAGGGATATATACACCCAAGTACAATGACAAATGCATATTTTGTGATTGCTTGGATTAGTAGGATTCAAAACTGAGTACATACAGCTCATTATAGCAATTAAAACCATAACAGTAAGAATTAAAAAAAAACCAAAACAAAACATTAAAGTGGGTAGAAAGCATGTTGTGAGAACCTTCCTTGTTTTAGGAGTCAGGAAGAATTTCCTCTGAAAGCAGATTATCTGGTAGCTGTTCAGTTATGATGACAGTCTGAGGCATGTTAGTAGAATGAAAATGAACTTCATTGAATCATAGAACATAACACAGAATATCGATTTGATGGAGTCTTTGCTCAAACATGGCAGTTTCAGTGTTTTAATGCTTAAGTATGAAGAAGTTTTTGAACAATGAGGAAGAAAAGTCCTTTGGCAAGGCTGTGCAAGTAATGCAAAGAGATGGCATCATTATTCTGAGACACAACAATGACATTTGCTGTCATGTATCTGCTATTTACATTTTAAAATATATATTTTCCAAAACTTGCTAGAATATTGTGCCTTTTTATGCTTCCAGCAGTATATTCAACTTAATTTTTTAAGCCTGTTGTCGCTACTCTGATTCTGTTGTCTTTCCTGTTTCAGGAAACTAACACAAAATTACATGCAGCACAGCAATTTTTTCACATTGGAATTCCTCCATTCCAAAATTCTCAGGCTTCTGTAAGGTGTTCCCTCTTGCAAAGTGCCATCAGTAAATGAGCCAACCTGAAGCATTACTGGGATCACAGACGGGATATTTTCTTCCCTGTTAATTTCTGTTTTTATTGAAATTAAAATATCAAAAGAACATACAGCTATTTTCAGAACACAAACTCCACGGTAATTTAGCCCTCTTTGTCTGGCACTGATCTGAAGCCTCTGACACAGTTTTACTGTAAACAAAAGCATACTGCCAGCATGGTGGAGGAGCAGGATGAGAGGTAAAGCAGCCACACATACTCCTGTGACCTGACTGAGACGTCAGCTTTGATCCCAAAATGTGTGATTCATTCCACTAGGGATTTGGTGGATTTTGCTAGGCAGCTGATGGGGGTCTGTGACTTTAATTAGTATTTCAATGTGTTTGCATTTAGCAGGTCTGTTCTTACTCAGCAGTACAGGCTGACATTGTTCAACTTCTGCTTCATTCTTTTTTCTTTCCATTCAGTTTGATATGAAGTGTTCCTCAGAGCAGGGGAAGTCTCTGCTGAGAGCTTGCAAAACTCCCGGTAGGCATTAGCCATTTGTCAGCAGGTTTTGCACCATTTTCTGTAACAGCAGTAATTAAAGCCCAAGACTTCCAAGTAATTTGGTGCCTGACTTGAATTCCTGTTAAGATCAGTGTCCTTGTGGGTTGTAGTATGATGGCCTTCTGTGTAAAATCGGTGTATAATGTTGAAAGCTCTCATGGACCTCATGGGATCTCTGCTTAGTTTTCTCTTGTTTTGTGCCTGCTTGTTTGGCTTCCTAAACTCTAGAGCCTCTGATAGCTATGGCAGAAGGAGTGTCTGTAAATATTGTTCCACTGAAGTGGTGTCCTTCATCTCTGCTGCAGCTGGACAGAGGGAATTTATTTAACAAGGTCAGAGCCACTTGGTATCCATGGTCTGCCTGCACTCCTGTCTCAGGCTCTCACACATAGGGATCAGCCCCTTCCAGGGCATCCACACTCCTTTGGGGCTTCAACCCAGGGACTGCTGAGGGCCCCAGCCAAGCCTCAGTTTTGGGCTTGAGCCACTCATTGTGCTGAAGACCAGAATGATGAGTTTGAATCCATCTCTGACAAGAAAGAAGGAGAGGCTGAGTGAAAGGCTGATGAACTGACAATATTGCTAGTATAGAAAATTATAGCTAATAGTTTATAGCTAAGTGCCTTTTAAGATGGTTTCAGCCCTGAAGAGCTTGCAGTCTTGCTGGGTTTGTTCCATCTGGGGAAGGGAGGAAAAAAAATGGGGTTTAATTGCTGTTCTGCACATGACAGGGTGAGGCATCAGGGAGATTGGGGAGAGGGCAGGGATTGGGTTAGAAGGTAGTGGATTTGCTGGGGAAAAGGACACTGCAAAAAATAAAGAAACTTCTGAAAAATGCTTAAGGCAAACCCTTCAAAAGAAATCTTAAAGCTCCAAATAAGAAGTGCTATATCCTGTTTTTGACACTGCAATTAACAGATACCAACTGGTGAAATTTGGAGAAGAGCAATGAAAATCACAACAGCTGTAGCTGGGGAAAAAAAGTAGAAAGAATGGAGCCTTTTTAGCTACAAAAAAGAAAAGTAGGAAGCATATTGAAACCTGTAGGTAAAAGACAGTTGCTGAGATGCAGGGACAGAGCCTGTCTTTCCTGTGTGCTGTGACAATAACAAGTCATGTTCGGGTTGCTGGGAAAGGTTGAGGATGTTTCTGAAAGCAGGTTAGATAAACATCATTTCAAAATAATTCAGATCTAGCTGATCATACCTTTGGGCAAGAGGAAGGCTGGAGGGCCTCTCACAGCCCTTCCTTCCCAGCTGCTTCCAAGATAACAGCATTGACGCAAGGATTTGGGGCATCTGGGGAAGCAGTATGGCCTCGTTATGTGGGACTGGCACAGTTGTTATAAGGACAAAGGTAAATAAGGGAAGACAGTGTGTATGGATGAAAGATAATTTTAATGATGCTGCATGGTGGGGATAAGGAATTGCTATCAAATCACTCTTCCACTGCTTTTGAAGTTAAGTTGATTGCCCCTTAGTGGACAACCCCACAAACACCGAAGCCAAGGGAGTCCTGGTGTCTGACAGACACTTTCTGAGAGAGCTGAGTCTTTAGAAAGGCTCACTGTCTCCCACATGCGATGAATGGATGTTGTTTCCAATCTCTTAATTAAGGCTTTTAGAGGATGCTTTTTTTTCCCCTCAACCCTCTTTTTTCATGGGATGAGCAGGAATTTAATTCTATTTATGGCTTTGACCACCCTGTTAAAATCTGTTGACATGGGTCAGCGGGTTCCAACACTTGAATTAAGGAAATGTGAAGATGTACATACACCATGTGGTCTTATAAGCTTGAAGTCAGACAGGCTAGAAATTATGTGAGCTTTAAATAATAAAAAGCTATCATTCCTTTGAAGGCATGAGCGAGACAGTAAGGAAGTTCAAAGAAGTTGTTTCTTAATGCTTTATTCCTTGAAATATGCTTCTGTATGCAGCAACACTTAAATGGTGATAAGACATTTGTCAAATAGCTCAAATTTACTCTGCTTGAAATTAGAAAAGGAGTTACTGAAATTTTAGTAAGTGCACAGGGAATCTGGAGCTCATAATATACTATGAAAGGTTTGTTTGTTTTGTCTAATTTACATACTTCAACCTTTCATTTTCTGTAGAAGGAGGTAGAATACGAATTGATTTTTTTAACGCAGCAAAGATTGTCTAAAGGTTACTATAGTCTCTGTAGTCCATTCAGCACATTCAGAATTAGTTCCACATCAGAGTCTTTTTGTGAGGCTTTTCATTACAGAGGGACATGTAAAGCACTCAAATTTCTTTTTTAATTTCAGATAAAGGTGGATCAAAAAGTGGATAGATCTCTTTATTTGTATTTTTAAGAGTCCTTTTAATACTTTTACCTATCAAACATGAAAAGGAAAATAGTTGCATTTCTAGGCATTTGGGGACCCCTTTGAAGCACTGAGCAAAGGAATGCTTAATACTTTGAAACTATGTATTATTGAAACTATCAATTACTTCAACATTTTTCAAAGGCAAAACAGGATCCTCACCAGACCAGCTTTGTGTCTCGTTTTTCTTGTTCTGAGAGATGGTCTATCTGTATTATAATGAGAAGATGGTCAGACTAGCTTAGTGTTTAGCACTTCTTACTTTTCATCTTCAAAATGATTTGTGAACACCAAACAGGCAAATCAATTTGAGTTTCTCTAGAAAATACTTGCGTTGAATACAAGCAACAGATCATGACTTTTTGTAAAATCTTGTGACAATCCTTATACACTAGTGGTAATTTTAAAACCTATAAATTAAATAGGACAAAATCGGTTTGGTTTTTTTTGCTTTGTTTTGTTTTCAAACAAAAATAACGCATGTTGCATTTCTAGTGATAAATAATATTGCTGAATATTTTGTATTATTGAGGCCTGGCTTTGTAATTTTGGCTCAGGTTTTTGTTGAAGTCAAAGATTGAAGCACTGAATTCTGTTTGAAGCAATTGCTTTATTATTTGCCATGTATAGGGGTTGATTAAAGCTTTTGTGACTCCTCCCATTCATCTTGTTCTTGCTTGCAATTACTACCACTTTTAGAATGCATCAACAGAGATGAAAAGTCTACCTAGAATATGTGCTGGGCCCTGACAAGAAAGGCAGGGAAGATACCATAAAAATCTGGTATTGTAAAGCTTGGTTTATTGTAAGAAAACTCTGTTTGGGGGAGTGGCTCTTATTGTCTAAAGAGCTCTGATTTATCAGGCAATATGTAAAGACTGTAGTGCTAGAAAAGGTGATGAAGAGAAGAAATAGACCAGTTAATTGTTCAGTTCTGATATCTGGTACTGCTGGATGCTTATTTAATAAGTCTTGACTCATGATGTGTGCAGTGATTAAAAAAATGAAAACCTCTTCATCTCAAAGGAAGAAATAA
This sequence comes from Toxostoma redivivum, assembly GCA_013397375.1. Taxonomy (NCBI): domain Eukaryota; kingdom Metazoa; phylum Chordata; class Aves; order Passeriformes; family Mimidae; genus Toxostoma; species Toxostoma redivivum. Next base: position 711,004 of record VXBI01010137.1, on the reverse strand, counting down.
TTTGCAAAAGTGCTGGAAGATTTCTAAGGAGGAGCAACACCACTGCACTTGCTTATATTGTTGAACATTCAACGTATTTATGTAAGGAAAAATGTGATGACATAAGGAGGAATATAAACGGGATATAAAATTCTCTGATTATATGTTATTTTTTTTATGTGAACTTTTTTTTTTTTTAATTTTCCTTTGGAAACGACCTCCTTTCATTTTGATATCTATTTTCTTAGCTACTTTTTTTTTTTAAATGTTGATAATTTTTTCCCCTGGTGATATCTGGTGCCATAATCTATTGCTGGTCTTGACACTATTCAAGTTTCCCATAATCCTCCTTCCACCCAGACTTAAATTGTGTATATACTTCTATGGCCTAGAAACTGATACCATAATTTAAAGACTTGTTCCCCTTTCTTTTTTCTCTCCATTCCCTGGATTTTTTCTCCTCCAGAAGAAACTCTTACTTTTTAAATAATTGTGTAGGATTCATCCCTTTTAAAGATTTCTGTAAAATTCTATTATCTTCCTATGGTTTAAAATCATAAATGGATAATGCAGATGTTGAATATTCTGAAGATCTTGAATCATTACAAAAGCTCTGTAATTACATTTATTATTAATGATTTTCATTAGTAAATTATTTGAGTTTACATTGCTCCTTTCATCCTGAATATTTATGGTGGTACATAGTAAAACATTCATTAAAGCTTGAGACATCTCTGAGAGACAAATGAGTCCTCAGGCTTGTCTAAATGTGTGCAGGGGGAGCTGTAAGTGAAGGCAGCTCACAAGACTGGAGCTGTGGGCCAGGTCAGAAGACAGAATAATCCTAATGTGGCCTGACTTCTTTTCCCCTCTGTACATTCCAACCACATGAATTTTTTTTTTTGGTGCAATTTTGAAAGAGCTTTATCTACATCTCTCTGTGTCACAAGCATTGCCCAGGGGAGAATCAGACAGCTGGAGAACAAGAAAAATGGGGGTTTCTCTAGTCAGACCCTGACCAGCTGCTCCTGGGGTTACAGAGGCTTGTGCTTAGTGTGGGGCAGTGCTCTGGGGCTCCTTTTGCTCTGCTCCTCCAGGAACAACTGCCAGAAGCTAAGACAGCTCTACTTGAACATGCACCTGAATTTCCTTCTGAGTTCAAGCCCATGATATAGCTCTGCTTTGGCAGCACTCTCTGACACCCTTGAAGAGAGAAACACACGCTGTGGTGTTATATCAAATACTCTAACCTGTGCCTAGAAAAAAGAGACAGAAATGAAGGCACCAGAACTGAACTGTGACAGCTATCTTGAATGTGCAATTTTTTCTCTTAATAACAGAGAGAAAAAATGTTCACAAGATGTTGTTTGGTGCTTTTTACCCACCTTGGCACTGGAACACTGAATAGCTTCCAATTAATCACTATTTTGCTGGAGCTAGAGCAAAAATCAACATCTATTCTTCCGTGGAAGTCAAATGCCTGAGCTGTTTGTCATGAGTGGCTTCTGCTAATGGCATGATATTTTATCTTACAAATAACAAGAAGTTTATATTGATCCATGGAGTATGAGGGAAGGCCAAGTTACTTATTAGATATTGCACCTCACTAATGGACCGATTAGGCTTCTGTCCATAGCATTTCCTTGCAGTGCAGAGACTTTTTCTGGCCATTTTTTTAGGGGGAAGGGGGTGTGAAAAGGAGGAGAGTGGTGATGGGTGATATCCTAGATGACACCAAAAAGTCAGGCACTGACACCTGAATCAAGGATATAAAATTCTTCATTTGCAGTTGCTTTTTGCATCTTCTAAACTGGAGCTGTTGTTGCTGCTGTTGTTGTTTTCAATTCGTGTTAGAGCAGCTTCCCTCTGATGTTGGAGCTTAAGCAAAGGAGACACCACAACCTTTAGGCTCCTTTTCTCACAGGAATCCCACTTTGCATCCCAGATGCAAAAGAAATTTCATGGTTGCTGGTGGAGTCCCTCCTCTTCAGGTGGGGTATGATTATTCACCTGCTATTTGCTATGGAATGCAGTGTCCTTTGATCAGGTGAGATAACAGCGGCATTTCTCAGGGGCTTGGAAGTGGTGTTCTACAGGAACTGGATAATCTTTTGATGAACCTAGCAATTTCTTTCACCTTCCAGACTTGCCAATTCTACAGCCCATCCTGTTGCTAGTCAAGGTGGCACTAGCAGCACTACACATGGACTATAACCCTAATACCTCTGGCAGAAGCAACAAGCAAGATACCCCTGCTGCAAAGACCTTACACTTGAAGAAGGTACCATTTGCTGTTTCTGCTTTGGGGCAGATCCCTGCCTTTTTGCACCTCATTGTTAATTTTCACTCTTCAGTTCTAATCTCAGTTCTTCACATTTGACAGATTATTCTGTCCGAATTATCAAATGGGTATTCTTGAATTTTTATGATATTGTGAATTGGAATGATTCCTTTGCTTTGAAAACTGTGACATGTCCAAGTATCCTTCTTATCTTTGGGCAGCATGAAAAATATCAGAAACTTTCAGCACCCTCTTAGTTGCTGCCTTCTTCTATTTCACTGCTGGAAGTGAACCCTTCAACCAGTGGCATCCATCCATTTCTTGGTTTTAATGAAAACTGTTTGAGGATGCTAAAAATGATGAAGCCTGACAGCTCTACTGAGACGTTTACTGAGCATCATTCACCATAATCCCTTTTGGTTGTGTGCAGATGCATAAATATGCTATCTGAGCTGAAGGGGGATATAGAAATGATTCTTCTGCCCTGGCACAGCTCCAGGTGTGGGTCTGGAACACTTGCAAGGGTGAGAGCCATTCCTGCAGCTTGATCTGGGTCTGCCCAGCAGGCTCAGAGGCCTCTCTGGCCCAGTGCAGTGGTGCCTGAGCTGCATGACTGACTCCCTTCTGTTGGCAATGATTTTCTCTTGTAATCTGGCTTCACCCTTCTGGGCTGAAATAATCCAGTTTGTCCTTCATTCTTGTTAGAGGGTCATTTGGATACAAGCAAAGCAGAAAACTATCATTGAGTAAGTTCAGGAGACTTACAAATGGAATTCCTTACAACAGGATTGAAACACTTTTTTTTATCTTGACAGTAATTTCATGTGACCATATGAACTGTCTGCAGTGTAATGAGGAATTGGGAGAGTAATACAGGAGTCCACCTGGCAGAAGAATAACATGTGATCTGTTTAAAATGAAAAAAATGGTGGCATCAATCTATATTCTGTCCTGAGTTCAAATCAAATTACACTCAAGAAATGTTAAAGGCCAAAAGGTAGATAGAAAATGGAAATCCTTTGTTCCTGGGAGGGCATGTCATGCAAAGGCAACATTTTCTGAATCTTATTCACACTTTGACTTTATTGTTCAGAAAAGTCTCTAGTTCTTGTGATTGATAAAACAGACACCTAAAGTGGTTGGAATCATCACACAACAGAAGGACTGTGGGATATTCTTAGTCTGAAAAGTTTCCATCCAATAAGAGACTAAATTGTGTGAAGTAGATTGATGGTAAGAAAAACTGAGTCCTGACAGTAAATGTCAGGGAAGATATATTAATGTACAGTAATGGAGTAGGAAATAGCCTTTTTTTTTTTTTCTTCTATTGCAACTTCAGTAATTACTTGCACAAAATGTCTACTAAGTGTCTTTTAAGAAGATATGAACCAAGCTACCCCATTCCTTATATAAAAGCTTGAAGCAGACTAAGGACTAATTGGACACTGTAGAAAGAAAAAACTGATATAAGAGGTTCCCAAATACTTTGTAATCATGAACCTTACTTTAATACAGTGATTTCTTTCTTTATTGGGCTTTTTAGGAGAATTAGGCAAAATGTTCAGTTATATAATTTCAGTGGTTTTTTTTTTTTTAGGAAAATGAGGAGAACCTGCAGCATGTTTCTAGTCACTCTTTTTTGAATGACCAACATCATGGTTGGCATGAGTGTCCTTACCTGAGCCCTTCCCCTGTGAAGTGTTAGAGCAGAAATGGATGAAGAGCAGTCATTCCATACCATGGAAAGTTCTTGAAGGTTTCTGAAGTCTTTCTGTATCTTTTGTGGGAACAAAATATAAAGCAGAGCCTTTCAAACACCTTGGTGAAAGAGAGCTGCATTGACATACCTCGTTTGAGATCAAAGCCCTCAGGTATCCAGTGGGAAGGTTTCATTTTGGACACAAGCAAAACTCTCTTGAAAAGTTCATGTTCTTCTGAGATGTTTCATCTTTGATGTAGTGGGATATTTGTCTAAATACTACTTTGAAAATGTTCAGAGTAGGTCTATGTTTTTGGTGCCATTTTGCTGGGATGAGAGGAACTTAAGTGGGGAGAGCGGATGGATGAGGAATTATGAAAGACCTGGAAAAGGAAAATGAACACATAATAAGGTGTTAGCTCTTAAATTGAGACTTAGGAGTCCAAAGCCTAAGGCTCAGACTGTCTGCTTCTTGCACGGCAAGGTACCTCTATTCTGTACCTGAAAATTTCCTGGACACTTGGCGAACTTGCCAGTGTCCTGCTAAGAGACCTAAAGCCCATGGGATTTTTTCATGGCAGTGTGTAAAATGAGCACTGAAGTCAGGTCTTTATTACAGCTCTTCATTACAAATCTGTTTCTATATTCTTCAGCCTTCAGCATCAGTGGTGGTAAGATCAGGCTTTTTGTGTGCTGCTGCGTTGCAAACACGCTGATGTGTCTCGATAATTGTAGCTGACGTGATATTAGTGCAAGTGAGACATCACCCTGCTGCAAGTGCAGGGTGTGGAAAGCAGTGACTGCTTTAAAAGGTATGAGTGTAGATTGCATTTTTTTTGTATTATACAATAAATGGACTTGAGAGAGTACAGTCTTGTGGAAATGGAGGCATCAATCAAATTAATCATGGAATCATAGAGTGGTTTGTGTTGGAAGGGACTTTAAGGATCATCTTCTACTAGATCAGGTTACTCACAGCCCCATCCAGCCTGGTCTTGAATACCTCCTGGGACAGGGAGTCGACAAACTCTTTGGGCACCCTGTTCCAGTGCCTCACCATCTTCACAGTCAAGGATTATTTTTCTTAATACCTATTCTAAACCTGCCCTCTTTCAGTTTCAGGCCATTCCCCCTTGTCCTGTCACACATGTCCTTATGAAAAGTCCCTCTCCAGCCTTCTTGCAAGCCCTCTTTAGGTACTAGAAGACTGCTGTCACTTCCACAGGCTCAGCAACCCCTGCTCTATCAGTCTGTTTTCATGGGAATTAAATGCTGGACAGGATAATTTTCGTAATCTGATCTAGTGCAATTACAATAACTATTCCATATTATGGAAAAGTTAAAAAAAGAGGGTCAAAGCTGGTAAAGTTTGGAAATTCATGGCTTCGTTCCAGGTATGATAATCAATACAGCAAAGCATCTCTCTGTGAATCACATTTTCAGGCACTGATGATAACAGAAAATCAGGAATCCAGAAATAAGCTTATTGAAGATTTTGCACTACACACACAAATGGAACACCTGGATGTAAATGTCATTGTCTATGGTGCATCCTTCCCCACAGAGACTAAAAATGTTTACTTTTCACCACATGAACAGTCAGATATAAAAGTTCCATTACTCTTGAAGGTTCATATATAGAAAACTAGGAAATTTTTAAAACTGCTTTTCAAAAGAATTACACACAGAAATGGAATTTGTGGATCCTGTACCTTCTCACAAAATCTTTCAGTTTTGTCTGGGAGTTTGTCTTAGCAATATGGCTTGGTGCCAAAGCTAGTGGCAAATATTTATGGTACTCAGTTAACTTGGTTCCAGCTCTACCCTGTGTTACATTTGTGGCTGAAGTGGTTGATTCTGTACTCCATTCCTCACCAGTAGAAGCAGTGTCATGTGTCTTTTCCCTCCTAGAGTGTAAGTTTCTCTGCTCTGGTGGTGTCTTTTATGATGAGTACAGAGGATGCAATCTTCTTTAGTGCCTCTGAGCTTCCACAGTATGCAATTATCAATGTTAATGTCTCCAAATTGAGGAAGTGATTGGATCTAGCAGACTGCTTTGTTGTTTGTTTGTTGTGTAATTATCAGCATTCATTACAAACAGGTATGTCTAATTTTTCCAGCTCTCAGCAAGCTGACGACAATGATGGTATTATGGGTTGGGTTAAACTGACTGGAACTGGTGAGTGAAATGGCTGCCCTTCTGTTATGAATAAATGCAACAAACACAGAGCTAGCCAGACTCAAAAAAAAAAAAAAAAAAAGGAATGAAAAAAAGGACTTGTTCAGTATTATGTGAGCTCTGGATTTGAGCTGCTCATGGAGGAGTTGAAAGCATGGAGCTTTGGTGGGATTTCCCAGGGTATTGTTTAATGACGTGCACACAGAGTTCTGCAGTGAGCAAACAGCAGGTGAGAGAGAGACACAGAACAGTAAAATTGGAAATATGGTCTAAGAAAATATATGCAAGAGAAAAAGCATTTGAGCGACATCAATAGAAACCAAGAGCAAGGAGCTAAGAATCACCTGCTGCACCCAGAGACATGGGGTTATGGCCAGCACACAGGAGTACACAGGGTTGGAGCAAAGAGCCCGTCCTTGGCTGAAGTGCTCCAGCAGTTACGTTTCATCAGAAAAAAATGTTCTTGCTCCAGCACACTGCTGTGTATCCTCTCTGTAGTGCAGATGGGAGGCTGAAGCTGCACTGATGCTCTGCCTGACCCTTGCAATTTTGTAATCAGCCAGGAACAAAACCTAGACATTTTGTAAAAAACGAAATCCCTTAATACCTAGACATATCGACGGGTGATAATGTTTGGAAGGGAGAAATATTATTCAAGAGAATAGCTTGCCCTCGCTTCTTCTCCTGTATTTTCCCTGCTTTGGTACGGGCGCTACAGCTTGACAAAGACACACGATGAGCTCACAAGCACAGAACCGTGCTCTCAGGTGTGCAGGCAAATCACCTGGAGCCAGGGCAGCCCATAGCCCTGGACAGCCGCCAAGTTAGAGCCAAATCACAGTGACTGTGGGGTGGGATGTGCTGGGAGGCGCTGGGGAGCAGGGAGGGAAAGGAGCCGTGCGTGTCCCCGGTGCCGGTGTGTGTGCAGCCGGGAGGGACTGGGGGCATTGCCCGGGGGACCAGGGCTCGCAAACAAACCCTGCTGCTAGTGCGGACACAATGGCTCCTTTGTTCACCGTGCTGGGAAGGAGTCGCTCGGGGCGGAGGATGCCGTGGGGAGGGCTGCCAGGTGCCAGGCAGGGCCACCGTGACGCCCTGCCCAGCGATGGGTGCAGGACAGAGTGGGGAAAAAAAAAATATCAGCTCTTTAGGAGTAAATTCACCAAGAAAATGTGCAAAAAGAAGCACTGGCACTCTTAGGAAAACCAAGGCGATTTTTCGCTTGATATCAATAGTAGGAGAAAGCAGAAAGTGTTTATTCTTCATTCATACACAGAGGGTGGCTTGGCTGGGGGGAGGTAAACCAGGCTCTGTGCAAATTTATATAGGTTACTGTGCCAAGAGAAATTATGAGGTGTTGCAGAAGGGCAGTTTGGGAGGTGTTTGGTCCTGACCTTAATAAAGGCAGATGTCACTTGTGTGCCACAGCAGGTAATTCCTACATGCCCTTAATTTTGCAGCTCAGGGTACAATAAAGTTCAGATGGTGAAAGTATTGTCTTGGAATGCACAGCAAGGCAATTTTTGTTGCACAGTTATTCCACTGAAATGGGTTAGAGCACTTTATATATAGTAGACACCAGTCCTGACATTTGCACCCACCAAAGAAATAACCTCTTGTTTACACACTTCCTAAGCTGGATACAGGGAAATCACAGGTATGGATTGTTCATGCAGGTCAGGGTCTGAACTGCAAGAAATAATACAAAAAAGGATTTTGAAATTGCCACTGGTGATGCAGAGTAGCCATCCAAAACCACAAACAAGAATGGATTTCAAAGTTTTCTTGGCTGCAAACAGAATAAATAAATAGTGGGCAGTTTGAGGAAGTATTTGGCGCTGGACTTACTTTGGTCCCACTAATGTTTTGCTTGATTGCTACAGTCAGTTCAAAAATTGTATCCTAAGCACAGGGTAATTGACAGAGAGAAGAAAGCCCCAGTTCACCCTATATAAATGTTACCAAGGTTGTCTCGAGGGCGCTGAGACAGTTGTTTGACTGTTAGAAAACACGCAAAGGGATATTTCCCCTGTGAGTTCTATCCCGCCCTTTATTTGTGTTTCTACATGCCATTAGTGCCATGGCTGTATCAGGGTGTTACAAATTCCTCCTCGTTTAACCACAGCCAGTGCTTCTAAGGCTGGTGCTCTGGGGCCAGTGTCTGATCTCTGGTGTGATGAAGGAAATGCGAGAAGGATTTACTGCACCACCCAGGTTTTGCTCTGCACAAGCAAAAGGAAGAGTGGGAGGCAGATGGGCAGAGACTGTCAAAGAAAGAATTAAGGGGCAGCAACAGCTGAAAAAAAACCCAACAAAACAAAGAATAAGAATAAAATATGCAGCAATACTACTTTTTTATGCAGAGTGTTTTGTTTCAGTCTCTTGATGATGTTTCGTGGGTGCTTCCTCCTGTTCTTATTTTTTAGTCTATTATCATAAGAGCAGGTCATGTAAGGTTTTCAGGTCTCTCTGACACAGGTGCCGCTTAAAAAGTTGACTGAATATTCTACGCCGTGCTTCTGTATATTTTGCTTCTCTGCACACACTTTGCTCTGTGAATAGTAGTTAAAATTCCAGTGGGCTGCCCTCTCATTAAAATACCTTTAATGTTATATTGGGATACCTCCTACTTGAAATGGTTTAACACATAAAGGTGCTCTGCTCATTTGAGAAAAAAGTAAGCTATACTGCTGATGCAGAGGCAAAACTGTTTGGGTGGCTCTCCTGTAGATTGCTCTTTATGCAAATGGTGCCTTGGGAACGGGCAGATTAACGTGTTTCAGGGCAGGATGGAGATGCAAATGCTGCATCTACTTGCCTGGGAGTGCTCTGCTGCAAGAAGGGAAACAAGCTCTCCTGCACATTGCTGACTGCTCTCTTTCTGTCTGAAAGTTCAGTGAGTGTCCTGGAAAATAATTAGTTATTTAAAGTAAGGAAGGAAAGTCTAGTGTGCCTATTTCTGAGCACTCTGCTTTCTTTAGGAAGAAAAGGTTTGAACCACTGTCTTGCTGAGGATGAAGAGTGGAAGAAAAGTAAAACTGGAAAAGATGATGTTAACTAAAAAAAAAACAAAGCGAGCAGATGAAATCTGAATGTAAAAAAAAAAAAATAGTAAACCCATGCAGGTTAGTTCTCTTGAATTACTAGAACGGGGTTTTTTATGACTGTGAAAACACATGGATAGCTGCTGGTTGAAAAGGGCATTTTCTAAGCCAGTCTAAGGAAAAAGAAATCTGCATCTGGAGAAAGGGAGAATAGACTAAACCATCCAAGCTGAGAGCAGAGGGAAGCAGAAATCAGCTCCAAAGATTTTGATTAAAGCTTTTTCTGAGAATTGGCCGTGTCTGGGTTTTCTCAGCCCTTATTTTAACACGCTTAGTGGTTGTCTGCAAAAATCTTTCTCTAAGTGTTTCTTTTGGGTTTTTTGTCTTGTTTTAATTTTGACTGTCTCTTTTGGTTTGATTTTTTTTTTATAATTATTTATCAAAACCTATTGATAGTGCAAAAAATGCTTTGTGCATTCAAACTACTGTGTAAAAATAAATTTGTTGCCAGTGTGCAACTGCTGACACAATCGTGGTGAGACATTTGGCTGCCTGCCCTGAGGGGTCTCCTCCAGGCTCTTTCCAGGACTTCAGACACAGAGCTGGGATTTTTTTGTGGGGCAGTGGGACACATTTGTCCTCATCAGTGTCCTCCTCAAAAGACAGTGGAACATGGATTCATGAATTGCTGAACATCTCCGGGGGAATCAAAGAACCTGGAACCCACCTGAGATCTCTGAAAGAATTTTTGGGGGTGAAATAGTTATCTCCAGCTCTGCTCCCTGCAGGACTCTCAGCAAAGGGCTGATTCAGTACCAGAATTCACTCTCCAGTGGTGTCTGTTTGTGCTCCTTAGAGATGCCTGCAAGGGGTAGACTGAGCAGACTCCTGTTTTTCATGCCAGCATTTCAGTATGACAAAAGAAGGAATGGCACCTGGGGGTGTCTGAGGATAATCCCAACACATGGGTGTGTGTAGAAAACCTTGTTGTAGCTACCAGTAACCATGGCACAGATTTTCTGTTTGACACCCTTACACAGCATTTTCTTTGTCACTGAATTAATTTCCAAACAAACTTGCTGTTGTCCTGGTTGTCAGTGTAGCCTTGGAGTGCAGCAGAAGATTATGGGAGGCTTAAAGAAAGACAGACACCACAGGTATTGCAAAGAGCTAATGGGACTTTCTTCATTTCTTCAAAGGAAATCTTTTTACAACCCCACTGAAATAGCTAAACCCTTTAACTCAGTCTCTCTGCAAGGAGCAAGATGTTGACAACATTCCTTCAGAATGTGTTATCGCAAATGGTGCCTATAAACCAGGCCTCTGCCACTGCTGTTTTGACATGTCTGTGTAATAAGTTTCATTCCAGCTATATAATTGAAATATTATTGCTGCTTCACTTATGACTTTAGTTAACAGCTTGCTGCAAAACTAAAGTAAACTTTCATGCCCCATGCTCTGGTACAGACCTACTATGCCCTCCTAATTTAATGAAAATATCTGGAAAACAGTCAGCATCTGAGGAAAAAAGTGCCATTTGCTATTGTACAACACCTCTTACTGGAATCTCCTTTACTACTGAAGAGAGCAGATATTCAGCTCTTCCATTTGCCCCCCCTCTCATCTGTTCAGAGGGGGACAGTCCATTTCCTCCACTGATTCAACAAAGGACTGAAAATTCAATTTGAGAAGGAGAGTAGAACTGAAGATTTATTTTGATATGTGAAAGTCTGGGGGTTTACTTGTTGGTTTTGGTTCTGGGGTTTTTTTGTATGGATAATGAGGGTACTCTGAGGTGTGGTGGCTACTTGGAGCAAGATTTGTCAGAATATGTACTGTCCATCACCCAGGCTGGAGAACTGATAAGGCTGACAGGGAATATGAAGGCTCGAGTGCTGCAAAAGGGGGTGAAAGTAATTGCGCCTAGAATGAACAGGCCATCAATTCCTAAACATAAACAGGTTTTCATATTCCCTCCAAAGCCCTACCCAGAAAAGTAAATAGAAAAATTAAGTGGGAAGGGAATACTCAGAGCTCATGTTCTAGTTGAATTAAATTTTCATTTGCAGAATAATGGGAGAGGAGATAAAAATTATGAAAGTATGTTATAGTATGTTAGTTGCATCAGAAATAATGAGTGATTAAGTCTGAGCTGTTGTGAAAAGTTAAAGGAGAAAGTTATTAGCAAAGCACCAAGGAAAGTGTCTATAAGCCACATTTTTGAGGCCTCACTGAACAGTATTGCACAAGGTATTCAATACAAGCTAATTTGCTCAATAGGGAAGTCTCAGGTGGAAATACGAGAACAACCTGGGAGTAAAATGATAATATCCTTCCTTCCCAGCCTCCACATTTTAGAGATAAATTTTTTTGTTTTTTCATAATTAAGAACTGAAGACACCAAAACATGTCTGTGAGCTCATTGTAATCATATGGGACTTAAATAATTCTAAGCCAGCTGTAAAGAGGAAGAAGAGATCCAGGTGCCTGGGACAGATGGACACACCAGTCAGTCTGCTGTTTTGGTGGCATGGTTCAGGATATCTCAACCAGGAATTTACAAGCAACCTTGGCTGTCAATTTAAAACTAAACTAAATGAAGCTGCTGCTGTGAAAATGGCCAAAAATCCACATTCTAAAGGGTGGGAATAAAAAACAATTGTTAAAATTTTGAGTAATAATTTGTTTGGGGTTTGTTGTTGTAGTTGTAGTTGATTTGTTTGGTTGGTTTTATGCCAGTATTAAACAAGAAAACATGACCAACAATTTATTTTCATTCTACTTCTTAAAATTATGTCTGTTTGCTCTGGCAACATTCTAGCTACCTGAAAGTCTGGCCTGAGCAAGACTTTGCACAGAAGATGGTGACAAAAAGGACTCCAAAGGTGGCAGTACCCTTTAGGCAGCAGGGAGAAAAGGTAATGCTGACACCTTTCTTGCACCAGGCTCATATGTCAGCGATCAGGGAAGTCTGGAACAGTGTTTCTTATTAGGTTTCTGTAATATGATGCACACTCAGATAAGTAAGGCACTCTTATTTTTTTCTTTTCTTCTCTCTTTTTTTTTTCTTTTTTCTTTTTTGTGGCTACATCTCTTCTGAAAAAGGAAGAGGGAAATCTAGGAGAGAGTCTGGTGGGACTTCTGTCTTCTTAATTTTTAAGGCCAGGGGCTGGGAATAGCAGACTCTAAAGGGAGACAGTGACCAGGAGCAGTCAGAGGTACTTGTGTAAGCAGATGTTAAGCCATGGACTATCTTAGAGTGAGTCTCTGCCAAGATCTACTTACTGATAAAATTCAGCCTTCTGCATGTCTTGAAAACAAGGATTAGAGGATTAGGGACATGATGTGGGAGGCAAGAGTGGAGTTCAGATAGAGATATGTAGATTTTCTGAAGGAAAGGGAAGAGCAGCTGCATGGGCTGCTCAAAATTTGGCCAAAAAACTCACCTAGGGCATGAATTGTTTAATGAGGAGGGTGACCATCCAAAAAAAGGGAATTTATAATTTAATGGTATAGACTGATCTTGAAATATAGACAATCACTAAAACAAACAAACAAAAAAAGGAGTTGGTGATGGAGGAGGGAAGACATGATGCTGGTGAAGAAGATGTAATTCTCATCCAAGATCTAAAGTTATGCTGAGTTTGTGAAAACATCACTGACAATTGATGTGAGTGTTCAAGGAGTCTCAGTGACAAAGGACAGCTTGACTGAGAAAGAAGGAAATTTCTCTGGGGTTATAGGGAGCTGCAGTCCCCAACACAAAAGCCAGAAGAGCAGTAAAATCTTAAAGTCTTTGAACTAAAGGGTTCAGAGGAGGACCATGAAGATGATAAGGGGGATCTGATCTGAAGACAACCTGAGAGACTTGGGATTCTTCATCTTGGAGAAGAAAAGGCTCCTGGAAGACCTTGCAGCAGCCTTCCAGCACTTAAAGGTGGCCTAAAAGAAATCTGGAGACACAAATGTTCAAGCTGAGGTTGGACAGGGCTTTCAGCAACATGGTCTAATGGAAGGTGTCCCTGTGCATGGCAGCAGGGTTGGAACTAGATGATCTTTATGGTCCATTCCAACTCAAACCACTCTATGAAAATTAAATGTCTGAAATTTTAGAGGTGGAAATATAAGCAAAACTCTCAGTCAATGGAACGCAAGATTTTTCACAGCCTTCTTCACCTGGGCCCCTTCAATGGCTGAGATGTCCATGGCTGACCTGAAAGAAGAAAGGAGACCCTATTGAAACAGGAAAGAGTGAGTGTGTGTCTTTGTTTGTGTGTGTAAGAATTTTCATGCATAGAAATTCCTCTTGGGTAAGAATTTTGGTGCCTCGATAATGGGGTCATATCCTGGAGACACTGGAAGAGGAAGGAAACATGGTTTGATAAAGCTTGTGATGTGATGTGCAGGTTTCAGGTGTGGGTGTTGGGCAGGTGAGAGGATCCATGCTGACCAGGAGATGTTGTAACAATGAAGAGCTGGTAGAATTCAAGAACTCTGTATTTTGTGACATGCTGAGCATCATTCCTGTGCTATACACAGCAGTGAACTGTTATCCTCATTTCCTGGAACACTCTATCATGGGAAGTCAGCAAGTACTCTGACTTTTAGTTCTGTAGATAAAAAGTCCATCTGTTATTGCAGTTGAGGGATCACTTTCATTTTGGATCTTCTCTGAACATTGTTTCACGGATGTGATCTCCTCTCTTAAAACTGTGGCTCTTATCCTTTTGTAAGAGGAGTAACTGTCCCTTCCTTTGACACACTCCTGCTGCCTACTTAGGGGGGTCTGTTGGTGCTGTCCAAAAATGCTATTGCTGCCCAGAAAGGTGCTTGAATACATCTAGAAGATTTTCTCGCTCATAAGTAACAGGTTTGCTAGGGTAAGTTCTTCCTTGTGCCACTTAGACATGAGCTTGAAGTATTCAACCTGCTCCTAACAACACTGATGTCAAATCTGTGTGTGCTAGATTACATGTGAATCTCTGCTGACTTTTCTTAATTTATCTCCACCTGTTCCTCTGCTATCCCAGGAAAAAAGAGAATGAGGAAGTAGTGGGGTAACTTGGGTAAGGCAAAACCAAGGATAGTGCAAAACCTTTGTGTATTTACTTGGCTTCTGCCAACTGTGTTCCTGTTCCTCAGACCTAATTTTGCCTCTCTGCATTATGTTAAACAAGGGTTAAAAACTGCTTCTGTTCTGGAGTCACTGTTTGGAGCATCCCAGGAATGCTGGATCTCATTTATACTTGTACCACACCTGGCCACAATTTGGTCATGGTCTGGTTGAAACTGTAGATGGTACACGATAGGCATAACTGCTGGGGCGTGATACCCACACAGGATGTTCCTGTCCTTGAGATGGAGACAGTGTGGAAATGAAGGAAGCTATCCCTTCCTGCAGTGCACCATCATGTTCCCCTGATGTGAAATATTTCCATTTGGAAAATGCCGCCTTGCAATTGAAATGATACCTTAATTTAGAAAAATATTGATTTCCAAGTTGCCCAAGGGCGACCGCTGGGCAAAAGTAGCTGTGAAAGTGGCACGACTTTCCATTTGACTGTGGATCCTGTGTATGTGCTGGAGCTCTGGTCCCAGGAGGCCCCACACCCACCACCCTAGATTATTTTGGGATGTGGTGAGAGAAAGCTGGAGACTGGTGAGAGCTCACTGAACACACAGAGATTCTCTTCTCCCTCCAGCTGGTGCCTGGCGGTGCATTCCCACAACAAAATTTTTAATTAGAAACCCTTTGCCTTGGGAGTCAGTACATGTGGAGCTAAACTTACTTCCTGGCTTCAGTGAAGTTTCATTTTCTTCCCTAATTATTTGTTGTTTTCTCTCTTCAAACAGGTGCTAGATACACCCCCTTCTCATGTGTCTAAATGGTGTCTCATCAGCATGGGTTGCCTGTAAGGCACTATCCAGTGCTCTGCTGCTTTTCATGGTGGTGACTGGGCTGGTGAAACCTGTGTGAGTGTAGGGGAGGCTTTCTGTACCTGCCACTGTGCAGTACAGTACATTCTTCTTGGATTAAATGTTTACTACTGCTGCAGGAATCAGTACTGCCTCACTTAGCAAAGAGCAGTCTGGATGAGCCTGCCAAGTGCCACTCCTCGACAGGAGCCAGGAGCCACACAAGTGCTGAAGCCCTTGGTTATTTGCAACACGAGCACATCTTCCTCACAGTTCTTCAGTGATTTGATCTGGGTTTTGTTGTTGGCTTTATTGCAGTGGCAAAATGCAGGGATTTCTCTGGCATGGAGGTCTAATTAGGCAGAAATGTAGAAAAATCATGAACAAACCCTTTTTTTAAAATCTGGCAATCCAAAGTGTGCCATGTAATTAAGAGATATTTAGAAAGTCTTAGATGGAAAGGATGAAGGATGGAAATCACTGTCACATTTGCCATATGTACTTTAGGCTACATGAGATAAAAATCTAAGAAAAAATTCTGGACTTTGAAGATGTAATTTCTTTGCTTTAGATAGGAAATTTTCAGGTACCAGCTTTCAACATAGACAAAGGCAATGTTATTGGTACACACTGATATTGAAACCTTATGCTATTTCTTTTTTTTCTTAAAACCTAGTGTTTATGAGGACTAACTGCAACACACATTAGATAATTAGCTCATAAATAATCAGAATTGCACATATTAGTATTACCAGGCATTTCCATACAGACAAAAACTGCAGCTGATTGACAGCTGTCACTTCCCAAACAATAAAACTACTTCATATAATAAAGAAGGATTTTTTTTTTTTTTGCTTAGAACTCCAAAAGAGGAAATTAGAGATCTTGACATCACCTCATTTATAGACATACAGAAGTTTTTGTCAGTTTAGTAACTGATGTAGTGTTTATTCTTTCAATAAACTAATTTTAAATTGGTTGTTAGGCCATAGTTGTAATTCATGTGAAAACCAGGAAAATCAGAATGGCTGCAGCACCTCTTTGGGACCATGAGGTACTGAACTGTGCTTACAGCTCTGCACAGCTCACATGAATGCTTCACGCTGTGCTTGTACTGAGCAACACAGGCAGGAGAAGTGGCATGACAATCTTCATATCACTGCAGGGCTTACATGTAGAGTGGTCTGAAGCTTTATCTGCTGAAATCTGTGGATGCTGGGCATGTACACCCGAGTGGTATCAGAGCAGCCTCCTTGGCTGGCTGTGCTGATGGCAGTGGCTCACTCTGCCATGGTACTGAGCATAGACCTGTTCTACTTCCCAAGGCCTCCTCACAGCTTAAACTGTTTCTACATTGTAAAGCTGGAAGAGCTAAACCAGGCAGATTCTCAGCAAGGCACACTAATACTAAATAGAAGTGACATTCTCTGCCAGAAAGGACATTGTTCTTCAGGAGAATATGAATTGTTTTAGAAAATAAGTGAATATTTTCCTTCAGAATATTCCACCCACTCAGAGAAATCCTTGTCTCTGTGTTGTTGTTTTCAGCTGATGCTCCCACTTCTCTTCTAAACATCTCTGGTTACTCCTTGCCATCCAAGGGAATGTTTGTGACCCAGCAGTTCCTTGTGCTGCAGTTCCCACAGCACAGTGGCAGTGCCAAGCCCCAGCTGCAAGAGGAGTATGTCCCATCTGCAGCCTTTTTCCCTGCAGGTTTATTTTTGTGTGTAGGGGTAAACTCTGTTTTTCCTCTGCAGAAGAGAAGAACCTGTGTGTGGGCTGCTGCGTGTGTCACGGCAGAGCAGCTGGCAGGTGGTAACTTGTTTATCTGAAAGAAAGAACTGCTCCTGAGCTTTCCCTGCTACCCCAGCTACTCCTAGGCTGGGGCTTGCCTGCAGAAACAGGGTGAGAGTCAGACCTGTGAGAACTGGAGGCTGTCAGGGGAGAGAAGGGGAGTGGGAAAGGATGAATGAGGGCTGTGGCTGTGCACTCAGGACATGCAGGACTGTGAGGAGTTGTGGGACAGATAAAGAGGGAGGTAGAAAAGTTATGTGTTGATTTGGGTAAACCAATGTGGAGAGACTAAAGGGGAACAGAGGACAGGCAAACTCACTCTCTTACAAAACAATTTCCAGCCCTGCCCCAAACTGACCCTGCTCCTCCATCTCCTCCTCTGTGCTTGGAAGAAGGCTCGAAGCACCCCACGACTGCCTCCCAGCCTCCTGCACCCATCCCAACTGTTGTGTGGTCAGCTCTGCCATGCAAGGGGAGAGCTACAGAAGCTCCATGGCCCTTGGGATGCCCCTGCTGCCTGCTCCCCACTCAAACGTGGGGAATAGCTGGTGCCATCATGTTCTCCTGGGGATGGACACACTCTTATATTCTGCCTTTGGCTGCCCATTGCAGTGGGAGTTTCCCATGGTACAAGACTTACCCTTGCCCCTCCCTCTGCTTGTAGTTAGGCATAAGATCTCAACTGTATTTCTGAGGCCTTTATCAGGGTACAATGTTTTTTCTCACTGCTGGCAGAGGCTGGAAAGTTATAGTTGTCATTGTAATCAGCAGGAGTTGGAGATAGCCAGCACTGCTCTAGATGGACCCTGGGGTGTGGGATGCCTAACTAGCGAGTCTGAAAGTCAGACATCTGAAACTGAGCTGGTCACCCTAGTCACTTATTTATACATAAGATAAAGCTCTCATTTCACAGGTTTTCCTCTGGCACAGAAGACCCAGGTGGTTCAGCTGTTAAGTGATTTATACTGCAGCCACCAGTGAGTCAAAGTCTTCCAGAGATTACGAGTTTGGCAAAATTTACTTTTGATCTTTCATCAGACTGATAGACTACCTTTGCCTCACAGTCAGGTGCTCAGGAGTGCATGGCATTAAACTGCTTCTGCCATTTACTGCCCTGCTGACTGATGGCAGAGAAAACACATGGTGATTTCTGCTTTGGTTTCCTCAGTTGCACAACACCCTACTAGTTCTTTAGGATTACAGGTGCTGAGTTCTTTGATGTTGCAACTTGAAGCCATTGTAGGTTTGGTTTATTCTATGGTTTTAACTCTTCTGGAAGGCTCCAGTGAGTTTCCATGCAGATTACAAGAGAAGGATTACTTCAGGAACCCTTCTCTCTGATGAGAAAATGCTCTCAGCAGGCCCTGCCTCTTCAGGCAGAAGACAATAGGTTTGCTTGGCAGTATCTGAATGTTTATCAGGTATTCTAAATTCATTAAATGAAATGGAATGGGGCTTTTAGCAGTATTATTAGCAAGATGACTATAATTTAAGAGAGTAGGAGAGTGCTTCATTTCCTACCTTTAGTAATAAACTGAAAATAAAACGTAAATGTCAAGTGGTAATGTAGCAGTGTGCTTAGCAACCAGATGATCAAATGTTAGGAAAATGCCAACAGCAGTAAGTCAGAGCTGCCTGCTTGTGTATTTGTGTGCATGTAAATAATCTTTCCTCAACTAGGGCCTAAGTGTCGGCAAAGGTTATTTTGCTCCCTTTCTTTTCCTTATTTGAGTCATAACTAGATCAAAAAGATTAAAATATAGCAGACAGATAATATAACTTAGAAAGGCAGCCCTGAAATCTCCAGATACAGTAATATGCCTTGATATTAACATGGCAATCAAAGTGGTATTAGGCAGGATAGAAATGTGGCAGACTTTTCATAGTCTTCACAAGGCTGAAGTTGGTATGAAGAGGGGATATCTGCTAAGCATGACATTATAAGCAGTGCCCTCAGGCTTTGAGATATTAGGTCAGCTATGTTTGTGGGGATTTCAATAAAAAAAGTATGTAAAGGGACAGCCTTGCACCTTAGGATGTTTGTGAGCCCTTCATATCCATCAGAAAATCTTGAGGCAAAGAGAAGGCACTCCTAGGGTTTGAAGAAAGCTTGCTGGACACATCATGAGGAAGAAAGGGAATTATTTCATAAGGCACCCAAGCTTTGGGCTAGGTCATGCTATGGATTTATTAACTGCTGTTTCCCTGCCTTCATGGTTTCCTGACTATACCATATTACATTTCTTTCCTTTCTCAAATATTTGTAGTGTTTGCTCACATCATACACTCTTAAGAATTTTTCTCAATTTTTTTCCTGTTAAATCAGCCTCTCTAGGGCATTGCACAATTTTTGCTGCTTTTTACTGAACTATCTGTATTTTATCAATATCTTTTTGAAAATAAGCTACCAGTTCTTACTGTGGTATCTGCTCCCATGTGAGCAGTAGCTATTGCTCCTCTCCCTGGAACAGCTGCATTTTATAAAGCAAAGAGATTTTTTTTCCCTCCAGTTGTTTCAAGCAGCCTGCAAGCACCAAAAGACCAAGCTGCTATGCCAGAAAGCTCTTCCCATGGCATCATGTGTAAGTTTTATCCATGAACATACAGCTAGATGTGGTGCTAGGAGGCCATAAACATCTATGGGCATCACCAGTGAAAAAGGGCCCCAAGTTTCTTCCCAGATAGCAGGGAGATTTCTGGAAAACCTGTTATAAATGTAACACAGGTAGAATGATAGGCTGAAAGACAGGGCCTGGGTAAATGCAGTGCCTTGTTTAGGTCTTTGTTGGATGGATTCAATCATACTCAGCACGTTCTGCCTTGCCCTGCCCCTCCTCCTGTATTGATTTTCTTCATGTGGGGTAGGAGAGCTTTTGTTCACCTGAGAGCAATAACCCTGGTCTCCTGCTGCCCTGACTGCCTTGGAGCTCAGCCCATGCCCTCTCTGCCTCCTTCCCATTCCAGCCCTCTTCATTAAAGGAAAGGCCACGCACATCAGCACTGCTTTATGCTGTTATTCATCACCAAAATAAAAGCCTCACTGACTTCACTGAGTACAGAAATCAGTGTTATTTTAGGGGGGCTGCTATTTTATTTTTATTTTTTAGAAGGAGATATATGATTGTCTACAGTGTCTTCTGTGCTGTCTTTACATCCAGTTGGTTTGAAGTGAAGGTTCATGTCATGAAAATACAGGTATCATCTGTCAACCCAAAAGGAAGCCTGAAACCATGAGTACCAAACATTTTTTCAGTCTTTCTTCTCCCCTGTGCCTGTGCTGAAGGCTGTACTCTTTGGAAATTACTAGATCTAGGCAGGAGCTTGATTATTCTTCTAAAGAGAAATTCCCAGCATTCCCAAACCTTGTATTTGTTACTAAATATTCTAGGATAAAAGAAAAAATTCTTTTTATGTGAAAAAAATTAAAGCAATCAAAATAAAACAGAAATGAAACTGTTCTGATTTTGATGGTTGTTTTAAAAGTTTTCAATATACAAATTTTAAAAGCTTGGAAAATATTTTAAAATCCTTTTGCAAATGAAAGAGCATATGGTAAAAAGACCAAAAAGAGCAGATGCTACTTCTAAAGAGAGTGTTTACATTCCAACTTTCTCTCAAAACAAAGCTGCCTTTCCTTTTAAAGAACATTTCCTTAGGAAAAATCTCTTGCAAAATAAGCTGTTGATGCCTGGTAGCTCACTTTTCCCACCTGTGTTTTGGTTTGCTTAGCTCCCCTAAAGCCTTCTGGGGTGCAAAATGGGCTTGCAATACCTTGCACATGGACTACTACATGGCATACATGGACTTACTTTCCTAAGTGAGTGCCATGAAGCCACTGGTTGGGATTTTGTAGCTGGATTTTTTTTGTAGCTGAAGGCTGCTGGTGCAGTGGAAATGCTGCACTTGTGGCATGGGCAGCAGAGCCCTATTGGTGTGGTCCTCCATGGAGACACAGTTTTGGCTTGCTTGCTAGAAACCAGAGAGGGAGTGGTTTTTAATGAATGCTATTACTAAAAATATCAGACCTTTAGAGAAAAAGTAGTCTATGAAACATAATTATCTTCTTCCATGCAGTTAATGAAGGGAGAATAACTGTGGCCACCTTATTCTGCTGTTACTGTTTAATACCACATCACCACCAGCAGCAGACTCCGGTGAAATGCTTGTTTCCTGTATTGACTTCCATTTAAATATTTTGTATCCAGATAATGACCAATTCTAGTTACAGTGATCTGAATATGGCAAATATAGCTAACTAACAGAATGATGAACTATTTGATGAAAAGAAGATCTGCTGGCAGCACATAAAATCTCCTCTCAAGTGTAACTACAAATCATCAGTAGCATCCTTTTGGGTCTCCTGCTAGTGACCAGGGCAGTGTACACACAGCCCTGAGTGAGGCTGTGGTGTTCTACTGCCTCCAGTTAAGTGAATTTTTGGCCCTGTTGGTACAGATCCAGTCTGGTTGGAGCTATAATGCAGCAATTCCCTCACCTGCACAAACCTGCCCTTGGCACAGGATGAACAGCCCAGGTCGGGTTATTCTGTGTAATTCATGTGCTAACTACCAGGAGCACAGATCATGGCATAGTCTCCAATTTGTTCAGAGAACTTGGATTCAGGGAGGAAAAGGGAGCTAAACAGGAAGCTTGGAAATTTTATCCAGACACTGCAGTTGGGAAGAGGTTAAAGCGTCAAAATATCTGGACTGCTGATAGAAGAGAAATTCCTGGAAGCCTGAGCACCGCTGCTTTCTGCAACATCGTGAGTTATTTTTGCGGGCATTTTTGCTGTTAATGCCACTTGTGTTCAATTAATAGTTAATTAATGGGAGTAAAACTGCAGTAGGGAAAAACATAATAATGAGTCTGCTCTTTCCATTCCCAACAAAAAAATAATGCAAGCCATTAGTTTCTCCTTGATGATTTGAAAGCCCAAATAGTGCATTTGTATACCTTCTGTGTGTTTGTGTTTATTAAATTATAAAATTTGTATACAAGGTGAATGTTAACGAGATAGAATTTTAAGGATTCATGATTAATTTTGTTATTTTTTCCCCAAATATCTGTGTCTTTGATTATTTTCCTTTTGGAGGTAGGAAGAAATTTTTTAGGAATTAGAATCAGCATCACGGCCTGGGGAACTTTTCTTAATATACTTGCCAACTCATATTTCACAGCTCTGATTTTTGTGTATCTGGGTTTTTTCCGAATATTTAAAGTGAATACAACTAATACTGAATTTCTGACTGGCAATGAATGAGTTAAGTGCAGTTTTTTTCTGTCATTAATTTTAGCCAGTGATATTTTTGCAAAGATCTCTCTTCACTGCTCTCTAAATTGCAATTACTCTCTCGAATGTGAATAAATGTTGCCTATACAAATTCTCCTGTATGGTTTTATGTAGACTTAATTTAACATATTGATCTCATCTCACTCGAGGCTAGAAGTAGAGCATCTCTCATGTTCTCACATTTTAAAATTAGTTCTGCCAGATTCGCTGTGATTAATTTTTCAAGAGAATTTAACTTTCAGAAATAAGGGAACTATCAGAGGGTTTGCCTTAATGAAGCTGTTTCCATTCTGCTCTTCCATGACTGATAGGTTTTATCTTAACTAGTTAAACAAAAATGCTGTGATGAAAAAGGAACTTTAGAGAGAAATAATCTCTTAAGATATTCACTATACCAGAATTAGCTCTCTTCTCTAGGAGACTGAACATGTGAGTATATACATATCATAACTTTTCAGAGGGTTTTTTGTCTTATTGCTATGTTTTGCACAGAACTCTTCAACTGTCATTTAATCAACTTGATATACTTTCTTAGGAAGATTAATAGATTCACAAAGTTCCTAAGAGGATTTAGATACACTGCTAATCACAGAGCTAGGAGACTGGCAGTAGTTCATTCTAAAAAACCCAATTAAGCAGTTTGATGAGACTGCAAGCATAGTTCTGCAGAGTTCACTGTTTGTGTGTGTGTGTGGGGGGGGGGAGAAAGAAAATATTTTCTGTCAAAATCTCTTTGAAGAGCAGCTTGCTGTGTGCATTGTACATGGGCTGCATCTAGGATGTCAAGTCCAATGTCTGCTCCTCTGGTGTTTTTAATGGGATGGGGTACATATGGTGAGTGCTGTCCATCCAGGATCAATGATGGGCAATTCACAGTAAGAGCCCACAGCAAGTTACAGCATTTTTTCCAATCTCTGTGGTCAACTCTCCCTGGGTGGGGGAAATAACATCAAATAGAAAAGCTGTACAATTAAATGTCAAAAAATGGTGCTCTCTTCTGTTGCTTCCTTTGAGTGGACTGATGCACCCAGCCAGTCTGGACTGCAGCAGTAGTGGACTCCCCTGCTGGCAAGACAGGGGAGTAAAGAGAAGAAAGGGAGGTTTCAGGATTAGAGCTGGAGGCATTTCTAGAGCCAATGGCTTAAAAATAAGTGGATTCTTCTACACAAGGTGAAATATTTATATAACTGCAAAAAGTTTTCACATTCATCAACACTGATCTTCCAGTTGCCATCAACCCTGGGCCTTCCTTAACTCCCATTTTGAGTCAACAGTATAGCTCAGTATTTGAAAAAAAACTTTAAGTTACAGAAAAACTACCAGAAAACCTGGGAGCCTGCTCCAGTATCTGACAGCACAAAAAAATGAAAACTTTTTTATCTTTGTATTTTTTCTACCCTTGGGTTCCTGCCTGTTACAAAAAATGGCTTTGTACCTCTTGTTCTGTAGGTTTGGTATTCACAGTAAAATATACATT
Source organism: Toxostoma redivivum (assembly GCA_013397375.1). Lineage (NCBI taxonomy): Eukaryota > Metazoa > Chordata > Aves > Passeriformes > Mimidae > Toxostoma > Toxostoma redivivum. The sequence continues at coordinate 687,342 of VXBI01010137.1, read as the reverse complement.
ATAGAGATGTAGTGAGCTAGGGCTTACTTGAAAAAGATGCAGAACACTGGATATGGATATCTGTGTTTAAAATATATTTTCCAGTTCTTAGGTTGTGTTAACCTCTATTAGCCTCTTCCACAACTGCAACCATTCGAATTAATCAAAGATCTCGAAAAGCACTCACAACCCATTAAAAACAGAGGCAAAATGCCATCTTTGATACTGCCCCATGCTCCTGTTGCTCACTGTGGGACTGTGCTTTCTCTTTCAGCTGGTTTCATCGGGGATCCAGCTCAGCCAAGCATCCCCAGTGATACCCAATTCCTTATCAGAGCTGCTCTTTCCTGGAAGAGAGGCTTTCAGGCTGTGAGTCTGGCATGCATGCTTTGTTTCTAGATGTTTCATTACAAGTTTTTTATCTTAATATTTATATCTTATCCTCTCTTCCCTTCTGTCCCCCCAGTTGTTCCCTTTCTCTTGCACACTTGGGTCAGTTTCAGAATTTGGACCTCTATTTCATCACTGAAAATTTTGTAGATTTAATATCTTCATGAACCTGTTAGAAATCCACTTCTTCAATTGTGATATCTTGTTTATAGAACCTGTGCTTGTAGTTTTCAATCTGGTGCTCAGTGTTGACTCTTTTTTCCTCCAATTTATTTTACTATATTAAAATACCTTGTATATACCTGAAGTTAATATATCAGTGCTATTAATTTAACAATCAAACTTGTAATATTACAAAAAGGCCATCAAATTTATTTGGTAAAATTGATTTTCCATAAATCTGTATTACTGGCATTGCTTGTCTCATCTACTTTTACATCCTAATAACTGTCTCTCCTGTCAGGTTATCAGTTATATTGTCTTGGATTGTTGCCCAACTGATGCAGTATTTATTTATTTTAACTTTCTTTGGTAAGTCTTAGCACAATATTAGTATTCTTTCCAACCTTTCAAACTTCTCTAATATTCAATGAGCTATTGATAATTGACATGTTGTCTATTTGCATAATTCCTTGACCAACACTTTTTAATATTTTGATACATTACTTCAGGTTTAGAATTTTTTTTAAACAAGTTTTGTTTAAATTTTACTATTTATTATCCTTCCCAGTTACAGATGAAATAAAGAACTTCTTACCAGCCTCTGGTTTAACTGTATCATCTGGCTGTTGTTTTTTTTTAAATTGAAACTCAGCAAGGAACTTTCATCCTCTAACTTCCTAAATAAAAGATACAAAACTATTTTAAAACCAAGATAAAAAATGGAGATGTAAGTCAAATAAAGTTACCTGAATAGAGTACATAAACAGAGTATTTGTATAAACCCATAGATGAATAATGAGTGTCCAAGAGTCCTATACTTTCAAAGTCAGCTAGTAGCAATCTGCTTGTATACCCTTAAAAAGACTTAACCATAGCATTATATGTCAGAAAGATCCTCATCAGGTTAGTGGAAATACAAAATACCCCACTTGCTTTATAACAAAAGTGAATCAAGGCAGAGAGATTCTTTGCTGTGAGATACTGTCCCCAATGAGAGAGAGAGAGAGAAAAGTGCCAGCAGGAGGCAAGGGTTGGAAGACTTTGCACTTGAGTTTAGAAGCTTCGTTGTTTCCTGTAGGGAAAGGGAAGGGACTCCTGGGGAACCTACCCAGCACTGATGGGCAGGAATGAGAGAAGATTAGGAAATACTCCAGCCTCGTGGTTGGCTTCCTACTGAGGGCCAGGTGATGTGAACCACCAGGTTTGCAAAGGAAGGTGAAAAATGGCATTGCAAGTACCAAGAAGCCCTCAGGGTGCATTGCAGCCTGCAGTTCTTTGGATCAGCAGGGTAGGAACTGTGCTACTGCCATGTATCCATTGTGATAAACACACAGAAATTAAATCATGCAGTGCCTGGAGGGGAATAATGTCACTCTGCAGGTATCTTTCCCAAGCCCTTGGATGTGCTTCTTGCAGGTCAAGTGTACAGTTTAGAGGGATAAATAGATGGTGAAGAAGAGAGAGGACCCTTTATGGCTTGCTGTCTTCCTCATAACACCTCACCTTCCTTACCTAGGCAAGAGAACAGGGAACAGAGTAGTTTTGTCTTTTCTACCCAGGAACAGCATACCAGTGGAATAAAGCTCTGCAGCTTAAGGTAAATTCAGTTTTTGTAATAGAAATGGTTTTACAAAGAAGTTCAGAAAACAGGAAATTAGACTTCTCCTGGAAACCAGCCCTTTCCTCCTCTTGCCCCAGCTAATTTAAACATATTGACCAATTCCAACCTTGTCTGACAGGAAGATTTGAGGAATTAGGCTCCTGCTGGCTTTGTCCAAACAGTTGCTGTGAGGAACTATCCCAGGTCTGATGGAAGCTGCAGCATAGACACAGTCCTTGTCAGCCATCAGAGAGTCTACATTGTTGTTTACTTTCAGGACGAGAAGCACAGTACATTGGGTTCCCATGTACCTCACAGAACTGCTGCCTCTTGCTCTGTTTGTTTATTCCACATTCTGTGATTCCTAATCTAAAAAAACCATTAATGATGGAACGATTTCCTAGTTGTTCCTTAATTTACATCATTACCTGGACCTGAACACAAAACTGCACTGACCTTTTTCCATTAAAGCAGAAATTTTATTGATAAATACTTATGAAAGGATGTAATTAAGTTTGTCTGAAAACATTTTTGGTGCTTGTTGATGTTCATGCTACAGCACTCTACCCTGAAATGCTCCTGGGGAGGTGGGCTGGTCACTCATCTGCTCCACTGACAACCTTTTTTGGGATAAAGTGTGGGAGGGTTGTTTTTACTGATCAAAAGCTGATCTACCATCTGCAAGATTTTACAAAAGATTTTGTTACAAATGTGTTACAGTTCCTTTTTTAGTGTTCATTTGCATGCCTGAGAAGAAAAGGGAGTTCATATCACAGGAATCACAGTCCCAAACACCCTCATAAAGACAAACTGATTTGTTCTCTAGGGCAAAAACTTATCTACGTTTATTACTTCAATTACATTGAAACTCTGATTTGTAATACATTATAATGGAACACTTATAGAAGTCTTGTGAGCAAACATAAACCACCCTTTGTCCAGGTGCCTTGTTAAAATGACAGCAGGGTCACCTGGACACCTTTTTAGAAGCAGTGAGTTGGTGTGAATTACCAATATCACATGAACACTTCCTGTATCCAGCTGGGCATGTGAGAGGAGGAAAGAGGGGGCTCCAGGAACTCTTCACAATGGCTGTGCCCCTCTCAGGGCTGAGCCCAAGCCTACTGCAATTGTAAAATTGCTGCAGATGCTGCCTCATTGGAATCACATCATCTTCGGCCACACCGCCCTTGTCACATCTCCACTGTCACTGAGGTTCATATGCAAATGGCTGTGTTAGCAAGAGCCCCATTAAAAGTACTTTCTTACTCTCTGTGTAACTTATTTAAGGGAAAGTGATTTTTTTTTTTTAATGTAACAGCTTCACTTAAACCCTCGGGTACCTTACCCCCCAATTTACTTAAACTTCTGCATATGCCTAATGTGTTCTTTCGAGGATAACTTTTCCAAAGTGTAGAATTCAGCTTAGTTACCATCAAAGCAGTAAAATACAGTATTTCAATGCTGCTGTTAAGACTTTATTAAGTCATTAATTGTGCTAGTGCCAGCAGGGCATCCTTGCAAATTTAAAGAACAAAGGCAGTTATTTTGTAATATGCACATTCCAGGACATTTAAATTATTGACCAGGTATGTAAATAATTGATGGCTCACAAAAGTATCACTGTAAGAGCCCTGGAAAGCATTGCATTCATTTGCCAGGGAGATGGTGGGGTCAGGACTTGTTGGTTCATTTTTTCCTTCCCCACTCAGATGCCATCATCCTGCTCAGCTGTGTGAACAGGGCATTTAGGCTGCACTTGATGCATGCACTGAGAATGAGGAACACTGTGTGAAGGTGCCTTTTTGTGACAAACACATGAGTCTGTTTTCATTTCTGTCCTGTCCCCAGGATAAAGTGGCCTTGGAAATGAGGAAGCTCTGTGAGTTTCTGATAGTACAAGCTGACAAAAAGGAAACAATGGTGTCCAATAAGGAAAACTGACTCTTACATGTCACCCTCTTGTTGGGTCTGCAGCCCAAACATCTCTGTCCTGGCACAGCCATCACAGGCAGGACTCCACTAAGTGCAGTGGAGTGGCTGCCCAGGATGGCACAGAGCTGCCATCTGGGAATATATGCAGTCTGTGTGGAGTGCAGGAACTGAGAAGTTTTGCTGTGGATTGCAAATGACAATGCAGCCACACTTAGACACCTCTAATGCCAGGCTTTCCTTAACAAGGAATGCCAAGCCATTGGTGGCATGACAGCAAGCAGTGATGCCTAGGCAGTGCCTTACACAGACAGGATGAATTCCCATGCCCCCAATATGCTCTTGGCACAGGGCTTGCCAGGGCTCTGTTTGGGTATCCTTTGGAGCCAGGTGAGGGAGGAACGTGGCTGTGAGCCAGCTGCTGCCCAGGGTGCTGCCCCCTGAGGTCCCCCTGCCCCTGAGGTGGTGCAGGAAGAACTGGTAATGAGCTAGAGATCCACAGCATCACATGTGAGCAAAATCCATACTGCACAATTTAGAAACATGAAATATTTGTGGAGTTGACCAGGAAGATTTAATATCCAAAAGCATTTAGATCACTTGAGAGGCAGAAGTCCTCCATGCACTCTCTTGAATGGGAAATTTATCCCTCTTCCTAATAGCTCTTGTGGATGCTGTTGGAGCTATGCCCACACAAATATTGAAACATTTTTTTTAAAGCCAGTTCAAGTCATCAGTTACTTAGGCTGATGTTTTTCCTTACCCAGCTTTTGCCACAGGCTTGCTGACCCTTTTTTTCATATACCAAAACAGAGGGGGGGGGCGGGTATGGAAACATGAGAAGTGATGGGTGACCTAGAAGTAAAGATGCAAGAACATGATGAAAGATGACCTGAGCTCACTCTGGGCAGTGGGGTGCTCCAGCAAAGGGTGAGAAGAGCAAGGAAAGGCCAGTGGGAAGCCCAGAGGACAGAACACCAAATGAGGTTAGAAACCCTAATTCAGGAGAAAGATAAAGCATGTCCTTCCTTGCCAAATGAGAAACAGGAACAATTTAAAAGTCAAGAACAGTGTGGAAAGGTGAATTGCAAAGAAAGAGCCTGAGCCTTGTAGAAGGAGACAGTCCCTGAGGACAGAAGCAGCTGCAGCAGCCTGAGACAGTGCTCTCCCAGGGTGAAGGAGCCTCACCATCCACCTTCCTCATAGGTCAGATGTCCTCAGCACTGCTTATTATTCTCTTAAATCTCTCCAGATTGGCTTCCCCTTTGGCTTTTAAGTGTCACACTCCAAAAGGGACTTAACAGAGTGCTGGAAAGAATGACATTATGTCTCTCACAAGTGGCAATCCTCCCAGTGTGCCCCTGGCTCACACAACTTCATGCTACTCATACATGAGAAAGTTTGGACCCATTTTACAGCCCAGGTCTTCTGTCAATCCTTGTTTTGTACTTGATTTCTCTCCTTCTGCAGTTAGCATTAGCACTTGTCCTTGCTGAATTTCTTCAAAGTGATTTCCCACACTCCTTCCAAGCTATTATTGATCACTTTTAGCTCTAACCCTGCCCTTCAAGGCATTTGCAACTTATAGTTTGTTGTTATCCACTCTGTGTACCCTCATTTAGTTGTTGATAAAAACATTGAGTGAGAGAGAGCTGACAGGCTCTCTCTCCATCTGACAGTGAGTCACCAATAGCCCCTGTGCTGAAAGCAGGTTTTCAGCTCCTTTTGCCCATACCTGAGGCTGGTTACAGCTAGATCACATTGCTAAAGCTTGTTTATGAGGATGTCATGTGAGATGATTGTAAGTCATGTATATATCTTCCCCTCAGCCACTAGGCTGGTTACCGTGTCAGAAAAGGACATCTGGTAAAAGTTTTTGACAAAACAGAACTATTTGGGTTGTTTGCTTGACCCCTTTGTCATCTTGTGGGCATATGTGGGCTGATAGTTCCTTTGTTTTCCTGGGATAGTCTGTTCTGGCATTCCCATGTCCTTCTTTGTATCAAATTTGCCTTCTGTAGACCTCTCCTCTCTTCCACACAGTATTGAAAATAATTGGTGGTGATTTGAGGTTTTGTTAGCATGGTACATTATAATGAAATATGCTCATGTAAAACCAACCACCAGGGGAAAGGCTGGGTGATGTCTCAGACAGGGTCTAAGACAGAATCTTCCTCAGTTCTGGGAAGCTCAGTGATTGCTCAGAGTAAACAACCCAGCTGTAGATGAGAAATAACCTCAGGGATGTGAGAAATGAGGAGGGAAGAATTAGGCTTTGTAATGGCAGCAGTGTTTCTGACAAGCTGACAGAAGCATGGTATATAGCAAAGCTTAAAAAAATCTGCGCTGTGAGGTAGATGGTGAGTCTTCTAGGTAGTCTTTCTTTTCGCTGACTGCTGCTTGCAGGCATAAAATGAGAATGATGTAAGCCTCCCTTTCCAGAGATGTTTTCATTTCAGAAAACCTGAGTTGCTCTGTTCTTTAAGGGGTTATTTAAGCGGTTATATAATCCTGGTTATAGATGATAACCAGAAATTCATCAAAGTCAAAGAAATCGATGGCATTTGTGTTTCCTCTGGGCCCCTGATCCCTCCTAGACCTAGGAATTCAGCTGGGGGCAGACATGACTGCAAGAGTATCAGGAGTGTAGATAACTATATACTTAAAATATTTAGAGACTGAGATAATAAATTTGAAGTCAGGTAGCTCTCCTGTGCTTTTGAAGATCTTTTCTAATTTGAAGTACTCTAATGTATAAACTCTACGTATTTTAAGAAAATTGGAAAATAGATGTAATTTAATGTGTCTATCTGAACACTATCACCTTGCTAAATCCAAGCAAGTCACCCTGAGCTCTATTTACCTCAGTGGAAAGAAATAGGCCCCTTGAGAAGGTAATTCATCAGACCCACTTAATTTGCATCACTTTGTGAGTCATTCTCTTGAGGTATCTGTAGCTCTGTTGCGTGTATGTGGAGAATAGGATGATGTGGATAACTGCAAGATGTCCATGTTAGGTAAAACCACTGTTCATCAGTAATAGAAGAGCCAATGAAAGCAAGTTAATATGCTTTAACTACATAAATAGCTTCAGCTACAGGCTGTTGGGCCCAGGAGAATTCAGGAATATTCAAATTTCATTTTTCTGAAAGGCAAACTAATTACTATTGTCAATTTTAATGTTCTAAAGCTTCAAGCAAATACAAAAGCATTCAAAGATCAGTCATTTATGCTTTGCTCTCAGTACTGAAGTAGCTGAACATTTGTTTTCCTGATCTTTTATGCCTGCTTTATTGTCATATGTTGTTTGACATTCAGGAAGTAACACAATGTTTTAATCAACAATGTAAGATTGCATTAAAACTTGATGGCCCATGGCTTAACGGCAAAACTGAGTAATTAAAGCTGTGGCGTAAGTAATAGTTAGAGGTAAGTTCTGGTAAGATTTCTCCTGCAAACAAGGAAACTTCCAGGACTTACCTACCCACATCCAGGGACACAGAAGTGGAGGAGCCATTTGTATTTCTTTCCTCTGTCCTGGTGTGTGTAGTGAGGCCACCAGACCTTCAAATTGTCATGAATGATGTAGTACAGCACTCTTTCCAAAATGCAGCCCATGTTGATGGCAGTGAGACTGTTACCTAGCTTGCCAGACATGCTACCCTTTGGACAGGTAGCCCTGTAATTGGGTTAAACAACAGCAAGGATACCCTTATTGCTAAGTCTTGAAGATGCTTCTGGTGCAAGCAGAGGAGGCAAACTCTGCTCTGACCAGCCCCACATAGGTATCATGTGTTTCTGACAAGTTAACAGAAGGGTTTTCATTACAATCAAGAAGAAAATCCATACTGAAACAACCTGCATGACGCAGATCTCCTGTTGTGTCCTGGAGACCTCTTCCTCCTCTCTCACAAGTCAGCAAATATGTCAGGTGTGAAAGTTGCCTTAATCTTCAGCTTTGTTGTCACATCCAATATAAACCATGATTTAAAACTTGTGTTTAGAGTGTCTGGTTTGTAACATCTTCCAGTGCATGTGTAATAAAGTAAAAACCATTTCTGGTATTTTCGAGAACATTCCCAGAAATGTCATGCCCACACTTTCACCATGCAGGTCTCTTGGGTTCACCCACTATATCCAGCAGTTAGGAAAGGGAGCATCACAGGAAGGAAGAGGGTCACTCCATTTTCCATCTTCTGGCTCTGCTTCTCATAATGCCATCATCTCACAAGGTGAGATGGAGGTGGTGCTTGAAATGGATGTGGAAGTGTTTGAAAATGAGAGCTTTGAAACCAATGCCCATGTGGCAATGTCCTTCAAAAGAGTCAGGGAGAGAGGTGACATAGACATGCTTCTCTGAGGACAGTGAGTCACAGAGCTCTGAAATTTGGCTGGTGCTTGGAGAGAATTGAGAGGAGTGAGGCTACATCACAGGTGTACTGGATGACATCTCACACATCTCTGGAGCTGCATTTCAACTGGAAAATTGAACATAGTGCTTAGAGGTCTTCCTTTGTGAAATGTAAAATTACTTACTAGAAAAGCTCTCTGTATAATGTTCTCTCTATAGAATTGAATAGCCATTAATTTTGCATCTGAAAAATGGCTTTTTAAAATCTTAAAGGTAAGACATATTTAAGGTTTGTAGCACAGTGGCTGTAGCACCCTGCAAGTTCTTTTCCTCTTCCATAGGGCATTTTTTGGAAGGAGTTCACTTGTTTTACAGAAACACAGAATCATAGAACAGTTAGGGTTGTGAGGGACTTCTGGAGATCATCTAGTCCACAGCAGGGTCACCTAGGGCAGGTCACAGAGGAATGCATCCAGGTGGGGTTCTGAATAACTCCAAAGAGGGAGAATTCAGAACCTCTCTGGGCAGCCTGTTCCAGTGCTCTGCCACCCTCAGTGCAAAGCTCTGCCTCATGCTGGGGTGGAGCTCCTTGTGCTCTGTGTCCTGTCACTGGGCACCACCAAAATGCATCTGGCACCATCTTCTTAACACCAGCCTTGGAGATATTTACATGCATTAATGGGATCCTCTGTCAGTCTTTTCTCCAGACTAAACAGGTCCTGCTCCCCGGTACCTCCTGACCAGAGAGATGATCCAGACCCCTCATCATCTCTATGGTCCTCTGCTGGACAACTGATTGCAATTAGTTTCCAAAATCATTTAGATACGTGTGTGGATCTCAGGAATCATTAAGGGGAAAAATAAAATCCTAAGCAAAGCATGCTCTTGTTCATGTAGCATTTGCTTCCAGTCATACCTTCTTCATATAAATGGAATAAAGTTCTTGGTTTTTCATAAGGAATAATATGATTGCAGTAGCAGTACTATGGCAGGCAAAAAAACCCTGCAATCCATATCCCTTTTGTCATTCAGTGTAGAATGATTTGAAAGGAGCAGATATTTATCACTGTATCCAAACTCAACCTCATGGTACTTGCTTTGGGAATTAGAATAACTTTCCTAAACTACTTAAAAAGATATTTTTCTTGATCTAAACTAAATTAACTTGGGTCCTACATGGTACTTCACAGCTATCTTTTAAAAATAGTATTTTTCTGTGTTAGAGCGTAATAACTATTCTAAGTAGTAAAAAATAATGCAGTCCTTTATTTTTATTTATGGGGTGTAGTTTTGTCCTGTCTCTGTCTGTATGTTTCTGCTGGTTAATAAATATGGAAGAAAGAACCACATCTCAGGATCCTTGAGGCCTTTTTTTTAGAGGCTGAGCCCTGAAAGTGGAGTCTCTCAGTAAAAGAGCTTAATTGTTCTCTTCATGTGCACACTAGAGATACTCTGCAGCCAGACTTCAGTTTCTGTGTTTCATTTGAAATGGACAGAAGAGACAAAAAGTAATTTAGAACTGAAATTTACAGCACAGTTCACCTCATCAGTATGTAGCAGCAGAGGTGAGGAGCCCACACTCACCTTAATCAAAAGATTGCCCTGGCTGCAATAGCATTCATTTGTTCACTCATGTTGCTCCTTGTCCAGAAAGATCATTCAGGGAAGAAAAAACTGATTTAGAAAACAAAAATAAATGCATTTACCTAGCAACTAATTTGATTTATTCCAGTACTTGCTGAACCCCCTGTGGAGCAATTCTTACTGATTTGCCATGGAACCTATCAAAAGACTTTTCCCAACTATAGATGTGCTGTATATGAGACTGAAACTGGTGAACCCTATCGTGCTCTGTTCCTGGAAACCTTTCTGCTCCTGAGACCAAAAGAAAAAATTAAAGGGTTTATTATTTTCATGTCCTTCTCACATGCTGGTATCTCTTAGCTCAAATAATTTAGATGCTTCTCAAGTGAAGTTGGCAAAGCCTTCAGAGTGGGAGAAATTATTTACTTGTGTGTGTAGGTTTGCTACCAGGCGGTATTCCAAAAAATAGCCATGCTAATTATGAGCTGAGATAAGGTCTACAGTCTGGCTAAGTTAATCATAAACTTAGTCCTGGCTTTCATAACACCATTAAAAAAAGTAAAACAACCCAAAACCAACAAAAACACCTCAACCTCTTTTGTAATTCTGACCAAAGTTTCAACAGGAAAGGATTAAGGGTGCTTGTACTGAAAGTGGCTGTACAACCAAGTGCTTCTATGCACGCAGGGCTGCGGTCAGGCTTTGCCTAATGATCTCAGAAGGCTCTCTTGTAATGGCCTGATAGCATTAATTTTTACTCTGAGACCATTTAGATGTCCATTCTGATAAGTAAGCAGATTCCAGGAAGGCAACCCCTCCTCCACTGCTATGGCAGTGTTGGGAGAGTTGTTCAACCAAGAATGGGAAAAACACACTGAGAGCATTGCGAGAATAATATTGAATGGTCTAATTGAGAAAGAGTGAGTGGTAAAGCTGATGTAACAGAAGTGATGGGAAGAGACATGTCTGAAAATACTTGAAATTTATGGTGTTCTCACTTTTTTTTAAATACTCTAGAGCATTGTGATTTACATTCAAACAGCCTGGTAGGTTTAAATTTTAAATGATGCTTGCTTAGAATTATGAATAAGGCCATTAAGTATTGCCTTAATAGCCTTTTATTGCATGGAACAACTTCTATAATTGCAACAGGGAAAAGAACTTCAAGCATTTGCATTTGAGTAATTGATGGGCAATTTACAATGTTTGTTTTCTATTTTCTGGGGAGAAATGAAAGGGCCCTAATTCTGTTGTTGACATTTGTTTTTCTCTAATGGTATTTTCAGAATCCATTCCTATTGATCGGGTGTGCAGAAAAAGTAGCCAGTGGGTTTGAACCTTGGAAGAGTGAAATCACAGAATTTCTTGGGATGAGAAGTGTGGACCCAGTTTGGGCAGCGTAGTCTGTGCACACTTACAGCTGCTCTGGAGGGTTGTCAGCTCCACTGGTCTTACTGGAGTTGCACCTCGCTTTTGATTGTAAGGTTGTAACAACCCAGACACGAACCCTGAATACCAGATAATCCCCTGGGGTTAGGAAATGAGAAATAGGTCTGAGAAAGTGTTCTTAAAAAAACATGTTGCAGTATTTGTCCTTTACATGGGGAAATACACAGTCCCCCTTGTAAGTGTGACAGCTGAATCAGAGCAAGGGATACACAGAATAGGAAGGGCAGATCGACTGGCATCCTCCTGGTGCTGCAAAGTACCATTTAAATGCAGAAACTCAGATTAAAAGATTGCAGTGAATCAGAACCCCAGCTGGCATCAGTTATGCTAGGAGTTTGACTTGATACTTACAATGCTGGCTCTAAAACTCTTGATGGATTTCACTTTCCACTCCAGGTTCCTTCAGGTCAAGTTGTGATTTACTGGTGCTGCCCATGCAGTCTTTATTGTGAGTATTCTTAGCCAGGCAGTTTTCAAAAGCACTAAATATTTCTTAATGTTTTAAATGAGCTTTGGCCAAAAAAAGAGGAAAGCAAAAAAGAAACTAAAAACGTGAGGCAGTGCAAGACAGAATACCAGTATTCAGATTTCCCTAATGCAGGTGAATTTCTTAGAAAAAGTACTCTGGTCAAATAGGAGCTTGAAGTAGTCCAATGTGGAAATGGCAGAAAGTGAAGAACACCTAATGAACGGCATCTATGGTGATAGAAATAGTGTTTGGTAAGTCACAAAACAGAAATTTAAAATTCCTTTGAAATGTTCCCAGAAGTCTTGGGGACTTGGGAGCTTATGTTTATTAATAACACACTATGTTTTCTGAAGGAGCGCAGAACTGAATTTAATGTGATCCATGACCTCTTGTTTATGTATTTGGAGAGCTAAAGGTTTTCAACTATGACACCAATTTTTGAAAGTGCTTCCGAAGAGATCTGAGATACTATGGATAAATAGATAAATACATCTGCTATGTCTGTAGCAGGCAAATCATTAGGACCTGCACCGAAGAAAAGAGTACACATGGGTAAATATGATATATAGGGGATGAGAAAACACTGCCAAAGCTTTTTCCTCAGAAACATGTCAGAGCTGCTTTCTTGAAGAGCTCAGCAAGGATATTGATATAGGAGATCCAGCTGCTCAGCCAACAAAAGGTGTGCAAGAAGGTTTTAAACCAGACTGCTGTGGACATTCATCTTTGAGATATACAACTAGATAGATGGAGAAGAATGAGAAGTCCTGGAGAGTTTTCACACTGAATTCCAGCCAGCAGAGATTAATATAGCTTTATGTTGGGAGAGAGTGTTCAAAGTCAGTGAAAGGTCTGAACAAAACGATCAAATGAGCAGCAAGATACTCAAGAGAGCAAAGGTAAAAGCCAAATGTGAAGGATCTCCAAATTCTGTGAGATGAAATAGCAGGTAAAATTCAACACAGATAAATATCAAGGGAGGCAAAATGTACTTCTAATTTTACAATGTTGGAATCTGAGCTGATCTATTTGAAAGGAGACATTGGGGTTATTGTAGACATTGCCAGGAAACTCAGGAAGGGGGAACTAAACAGATTAGGGTATTTTTTGGCCATCATCTTGTTGCATACTCCTGTTGTACTCCACCAGTTGCTTTCCAGCTCTCAGAAAAGGTATAATAGAACCGGGGAAGGCAGAGAAGAGGGAGTGAAGGGCTGAATGCAAACAAGGGATGACTAAATAGCCACTTTTCAACCTGGGAGCAAGGTGACTGAGTCTGGGAGATATTGTATGGGTATGAAGAACAAGTCTAGGGAAAAATGCTTACTGTACCTTGCAGCACTATATCTAGAAGTCCTCAATCAAAACTTGTACTCAGCACATTCCAAACAAACAAAATGGATACCTTTTAGGATACACGCAAATAAACTGGGGAACATCTGACACAGGAATTTGTGAAAGTCTGAGGTTTATAACTCTTCAAAATGCAGCTGGATAAATTCTTGAAAAAAAAAAAAAGGATTCAGAGTTCCAGGGTTTGACCCCAGAGACCCTTGCATGGTGGACTGGGATATGCACCAAGGAAGTCAGAGCAAACACAGCTGCTCTGGGACATCAGTCTGGGCCACTGATGGAGACAGAGCAACAGAAAATATAAACCAGTGAGCTCACCAAGGGTGCCTGTTTTTCTGTTCTTATATTGACATTCTTCCAGTCTTCAGATAATGAGAAATGCCAAAACAATGAATGCATTTTGCCTTTGTTTCTCATTGAAGATTAGACCTGGTGGAAAACAGACGTTGGACACAAGAATGCATCCAGAATGTGTGACCTTTAGTTATGACTTGCTGGGACTGGAGTCACCCCAGCAGACATTATACAGTGTGCTGTCAAAAAGATAATTTCATTGTGACTATCTTGGCATTCTATTTGGCAAGTACCGTGCAGCGTGTCTCTGGAACTGAATTTAGTAAACTGAAAATAGTAAATGAATTTAGTAACTGAAAATTTTAGTATATTAAGCTTGAATGTCCACTAGTTTTCACAGGCTGAGCCAGAGAAAGCCCAAAGCTTTTGTTTTTCTCCCTGCTAAAGCCAAAAGGTCACAGCATATAAATTCAACTGGTAAGTGGCTTATGGGAAAGTGTACAAGAAGGCAAGATGTGAAGCTGAGTAATAAAGAAATGTTTTAAAGATTTTTTTCTCCTTCCTCCTCCTTACCTTATCCTTACCCACCAAATCTGTGGTGATCTGCCTTCTTATACTTTCAGGTGTGGAAGAATGAAAAATTCAGTAGTTCTTTGAAAACTTAACCTCAGATCTGTGTTTTACATCAAACCAGTTTTGAGCTACAGCTACCAATACTCAGCTGGACTTAAAACTGACATGGCACCACACTACCCATGAGAGTTCTTCCTGTGGAGCAGCCTCTACAGCTGAGGCAGCTGTTTTCAAGTTCCTAAATGTGCATTTCTTCTTCAGCAGACACCCTCTGAGGGCAGCAGCATGAAGTTCACTGTGGTGACTCCCTGTACACACAAGCTACACCAAGTTGAACTCTACATCTGTATTACTTTCTTGGGCATCTGTTTTTCAGAAGCCTGAAACATAGGCTGAAAAACAAACCTGAAAAGGGCACCCCATAACTGTAAATGAAAGCCATATCCTGGGGAAAACCCCTTTAGTGTCCTCATGTACAGCCAAGCCTTGCTGCAGGAACCACACCTGGGATTAAAATCCTGGTTCATGATCAGGGCCACAGTTTTCAGTGGCTGTGGCAGATGGGTCAGAGCATTGCTGCAGAGTAAAAAGGAGAATTCTTGGTATGGTACAGCAGGACTGGAGGTCTGGCTCATTTTCCTCTTGGACTAACAGAAGAGTTTGAGTTAGGTGTTAAGTGCAGTTTTCCTTGCAAAAGCAAAAAGGGTTTTCACTACAAATGTTTTCATAATTTCTAGCAACCTGGGAAGATTGCAGAAAACAACTGAGAGTGGGGATTTTGAATTTTGATACAGAGCTGTCATCTGTAAATGATAGTAACAGGCTGTGCTAGAATAACAACTTTTTACAGATTTATTTGGGATGTATTTTTTCCTTTTCTCCCTGCCTTTCCTTCTCCTTTTTCAATGTTTTATATGAGGTAATTCTTACCCTGAGATGACTGCTAAGATCCTATATAGATCTCATTGGTTTATAAAGAAGCATAAGGGAAGATTTTTTTCTTAGTGTTTTTTTTTTCCTTTCCCCCCATTTTGATGTAAAAAGAAATTGTGGCACAAAGGTTGATGAACTTGCACAGAGTAAGAAACAGGAACAGGTCCAGTTTTTCTCATTTCCCTCTACCTTGGCATTTTATCTGCTGACTTGTATTCACTCTCACACAATAAACAGCATAGCTAATGCCAGATTTGGCTCTGTGTATCAAGACTTACCATGGACTGCTGCACTCTTCACACCTGCCAGTCCCTTCATCCAAAGCTCTCACCCACCTATCATTTCCTAGAAGTCAGTTCTTGTATTTGCCATACAAAGGCCGATATATTCTGTTTGCTCTTTACTTTCACAGTTGAACATTCTAGGTTTGGACAACTTGCTCCAGTCACTTCCTGGACACCTCCTCAGGCAGAGTTTTCTTCATTGTCATTGCCATCATCAGGACCAGCATAGTCTCAGGTAGGGACAAGGCAGGAGATCCTGTGGGACCATGTCTTTTTCCTTAATGGTGCAGAAACATTTGCGATATTTTTGCCCCGCGCTGGAAAATTCCTATGGAGCAATCTCTGTGGAGTAACTCAGGGCAGCTGGTCAGAAGGGCAGCTTGGTGCTCAGTGTGCTTGACTGAAAATCTCATCAGAAGCCTGCAGAAGGCTTTATTCAATAAAATGTATTCAAGCTTAAAGTAAAAGTCAGGGCATCATGGGTCTTAAAAAAAATTATTAGGAATATTAATGGCAGCAAATTTCCTCCACTGCTTGTCATCACTTCCCACACTCTAAATCACATCTTAAGAACACCCCATTGATGCTGCTCTTTTTTCATTTCCACATTGGCAGATACCACTGGAATAAATGTCTTGACAAGCAGTTGTCATAATTTCTTTTTCCTCTTCCTTTAGATAGTAACTTACTACCGAAATGCCAATTTTCCCACACACTGTGTCATACATTTAGAATGTATTATGTATTAAATTACTTTGAAATAGTTGGCAAACGAGCTGGCATCTCTCTGATAACTCCCAAGGAAGCCAAACATAATATTCATGCACTTTTAAATTATCTATAAGCAGTTCTGTTCAGTTTTCAAGGGTGAATGCTCAGCTGTGTTTCACTTCCAATGCTTTTTTGTTTAAAGCTCATGTTTAAATGTGAATATAGTAGTTCATAGGGGAAAAAAAGAAAATTAATATTGTTAGCGTTTCCACAAATTCAAATACTTTCAGTTTTTATACTCCGAATAAGACAATGAAGAATAGAGAGAATTTAAAAACCAATATATTTTGAAGGGATTTTAAAGTAGGATCTAAAACTGCATAGTTAAAGAATTGTATTCTCTAGAAAGTAAATGCAAATTTTAACTTTCAGTGACAGTTTGCCACTTTGCCTTTAAGCACTGCTTTTTCTCTATCAACACCCTTCTTGAATTTTAAAATTATACTACTTACTAAGTTGTTTTTTTTATTAAAATGATATGTAAAAAAAGACCTAGATGAATAGCTATGATAAAGCTCATAGTAAAGTGGGGGAAATATTTTTGCATGAAAGAAGATCCTACCATGGCTGCATAGACCAAAGGAAAATATGAGTAAGAGACCTGGAGCATGGCCCAGCAGAAATGGTCCTGACTGATGTGAGGAGATGGGCTGCTGTGCTTACCCAAATAACTGGCAATAGAGACATTGCAGGCTAAGTGCTTACACAACCATCCAGTAATGGTGTTCCCTCAAATGACTGCAAAAATATGTCTTGAATCAGGCTATAAATAGCTTTTTCTCTGATTATCATCAAGGCAAGGGTTTGGAGACACATTGCCAAAGCTACCTCTTGAATGAAGTGCAGAATAGCATCATTCCAGGGCAAGGGAGGGATTTGCAAACAGAATTCAGGAGAACTTCAAGAAGGGACCTGGAATTGAAAGGAAAAGAAATAATAGGCTCAAGAACCTGAGAATCCCTCTTGAGCTCATATCTTGAGGGATGCAAGAAAATGACAAATACTCAGCTTGTCTGATAGATATATAGACATTAATCAAGTTAAGCATGTGTTTCTTTCATTTCTGTCTTTGAAAAACCTTTGAACTCCCTTATTGCTTTTGGCTTCTGCAAATGACCTTAAAAGAAAATGAAAGTATTTATCTTGGCTTGTGCTAGGAATGATTTTGAGATATTAGTTAACATCATTATTTCATGGTTATCATGATAATCTCTGAACCACACAAGGGCCATGACAATTCAGTGCTTTTCCCCAAAGCAGGGAAACTGAAATGGGAGGTATTCACTAAGGATGTTGGCAGACTGTTTGAAAGCTGGTTGCATAGAGTTTTAATAGAAGGTGTCTCTTCAGAGCACAACATTAAATAAAGAGAATCTACTGAAACTGTAATCAGCACTTCCTTGAAAAATTATAATCAATATGTTGTAAATAAATGTTTCTGGAACTCTGTCTTAGATTAGGTAATAACCTGCTACCTCAGCACTTGCAGTAAACCAAAATGCTTGTTACCATGACCTGATTATCATAATTTAATCTTCATTATACACAGAACAAAACAGAGAAGTGGTTTGCTAATGGGTCTTGAACACAGAGAAAAACCCCAGTCTAAATAACTGGTGTAACATCTCAGTGTACTTAGACATAACTCTAAAGGTCTCACAGTCTCTGTAACATGGTTGATAATCTGAAGGTTGCTGCACAGCAGCTCCATCTGAGGAGTACTCAGTACTCTGGAATCATTCAGCACCCATTTATAAAGGGAAGCAGGATTCCCCTCTGCAGCCCAGGCCTTTTCCAGCTACTTGTGTTCTAGTCTTTTACCTCTCTTTGCTTACACTTCATTTTCTGGCCCTGGCTCCTCTCCTCACCCATCACTGACTGCTGTCATACAGCTCCAGGAGGGCCTGGCATCCTTAAGCATCATCCAAACCCTAGCTGGATATTTTCATTATTTTCTTCCTTTGTACTTTCTCCTACAAACTGTTCACCTGTACTGTTTGTATTTTGTAAACAGATTATTTTATTTGACTTTGTTTGCTTTTATTTTAACCTTGCTTTCCTTAGAGTGATTTTAAAGTAATTATCACTTAAAATCCTTCTGGCAATCTTAAAAGATAATGGCTGTTTTTCAGGTCTACATGCTCCATACTGTACTCCACAGATTATCTCAAAATGGCTCTGTCTCTACCTACCTTTGGAGAGTAGTTTGAAATTGCTTAATATGGATTTGGGAAGAGGAAATGTTTCCTGCTTATCATTGTCAGCTAGAAAAGATCTGTCATATGTAGCAAACATGGAGAAGCTCATCTTATTTCCAAAGGTACTTTAAATCTCTCCTTAATAGATTGTTTTCTCCTCTGTGTTTAGAATAGAGGACATCCATCCCTCACTGGCCATTGGCCCTGATTTAACAGTGCAATGTTTCAACTATTCTAGTTCACATTTTATTCATTTAATCCATTTAAACTAGAAAAAAAATATTAAAAGAGAAGGTTGAGATGGGAAGGCAGAAATAAAAGAAATTCAGCTTCAGGGTAGCTAATTGGGCATAGCTGAAAATTTGACCAAGGCAGCATGGAATTGAAGTAAAGTAATTTATCCCTGGCCAAAGAAGGTTTTGCAGCCTGTGCTGTCCTCAGTATTACTTCAGGGGTTTTACATGTGGCACCTGCCTGATCCAACCAGCTTAGGCACATCTACTCAAGCTGCACTCAAGCAACTCACATAGTCACAGCATTTTTTTTATGGGTAGTGTTTTGAATATTCATTGGGAGCTAATTCTGCTTCCTGGATATTAAATGGAGTGTGACTCTTGGCTTCAGTAACAGGCAATCACTCACACAAACACCCTCCCCCCTTGAATATTCAGTAAGATAGTATGGCTTGGAGTATTGTGTACAATGATATTAATATAATCTTTGGAGAGGATGCGCATTTTAAATTGGTGGCAAAGTAAGCAAAAAGCTGTGCTGGGGTACTAAAGACTAAATAAAAGTACAGTTGGCTAGCTTAATTGTCACTGGCAGTGAAATTACATGCCATTGGTAGAATAATGGAATTGAAATATTGCTGTGTTACTTGTACTTATTTCTGTGAATCAGCCTCTTGAATGGTCCAAGGCAAATGAATAGGCAGCGAGTTTATATTCAGAAAGTGCTCACTCTTACAGCTGTGTGTCCTGTAATCAGACACTGCGAGGAGGAGCAGCCAGTGCTCCCCCCATGCATTACATTGAGTCTCATCATTTAATCAACCATGTCTGGGAAAGGATGAGCATAAAGAAATTACTTTCTGTAATCAGCTGAGAAGCCCTGATCTTGGTGCTGCAGATGGCTCTTTTCAGCTAAGTAATTAAGTGTAATGTGTAAGAAGTGTGTATTACATACAGCAGTTGACTAAACCCTAGTGAAGAGTAGAGAAACAATTTTACAATTCCCAGATGCTGGAGCATTCCCCAAAGGTGACTTTAAGAAACATAATCACTCCCAGTAGTGGTGATCTCCTATTTTCCTACCTCTGGTTCTTGAGAGGTGAGAGGAAACAGAGCCAGGCCAGATGTTCATACACTATAAATTTTCACTGTTCTGCTGGGTTTTAGCCTTGCTAGACCAGTCTTTGCCACCTGACCAGTGGACCTAAACAAATTTTTTAACTATTGCAAACATCTAAATAGACAGAATTCTCCTTCAGTTCACAGGTGGATTTAACTCTGAAGTGAAGATAATAGTAATAAAAAAAATCCTTAGAACAGATACAAGAAATTCCATGTCATGCTATACCCTTTAAAGTCCTTTTCATGAAGCAATAAATCATAATGCCATAAAGGCAGCATGTATGGAAATTTGCTGATTATTCAAGATACTAATCTTCCAGGTTAGTAAGAAAGTTTAAAAGATTTATCTGACTAAATGTAGATGTCTACATAAGAATTACTCACCTTCAGCTGTCTTCACAGAGCTGTTGAAAATGTAATAGGTTTATGATTAATATGACTCATGCCATCTCAGAGTAGATTTTTAAATTTAGCACTAGAGAAATTTCTCCTTCTGACTACCTATTGCCCTCCATCAGATACAAAGGAGTTCCAGAGTATTTAGACATCTGCAGTATAATTATCTAGATATGACTTAATGTAAATTGTGCCTCATCATCCGTGACTTCAAATTTTTGCCTACAACCACAATAACAAAAATGTTTGGGAATCACTCTGGGTTCAAATACCAAAACAACCTAAACTGTGATACTGCCTATATTTGCACTGCAAACTCAAGAGAAGCAAAGCCAGTTTGTGAAACCCTGCAACACGCAGTCTTATAAATTCTTGAAGTCAATGACAACCACAGGTAAGTTCAAAGAATCCCTCTAGTAGGCAGCAGTGTTGAGTTTTCTTTGCTTGGACATCTGTTTCCTCATCATCCCCCACAAGAAACCTTTTATTCCAGGAGGTCTCATTTGGAGCATATCTGTTGTGAAGGGTCTCTGACTACATTAATGTAAATACTGGGTTTGAGGTTTTTAACTATAAAGTACCAAATGCTCAGCTTTATTGCTTATCCTGCAAAACTCTCTGAATTATTGCTGAAGGTGATGCTGAAAGAATCACAGATTTACCCTTGGTTTCTTTTGTAAGTTAGAATCTGCTGGCTTTCATAATGTAGTTTATAGCATCTTCATAATCTAAAAATAGTGCCAGTCTATGGCTCTGGATGTACAAGGCAGAGTGTTTCCACTGATAGACTTTACAAGGCTTACAGTGATGTATATAAGGATGGCTCTTGGAGGCAGCAGATACAAAAAAACCCTTGTGAAGGTGTTGGCAGTCACTGAGCTTTGTTTGATACCAGTGTTGGAACTGAGACCAGGGTCTGGGATTGGAAGATGAGTGCTGAAGATGGTACTTTATCACTAGGTCTGACCAAGTGGCTCATGTTTGGAACTAAGGAATGGTGCCTGAAACAGACAGATAAATGATGTAAAGTATCTGTGGGGTACACAGATATTGTAAAGTATCTGTGTTCACTTGGGGTGTAGTTGAGGCTTTGCTTTGGTTTTGTTCACTGTTCAGATCAGTCAGAGATACAAATACTAGGTATTTCTGGGTGTCAAAAATTACTTTTGAAGGGAGACTGGGGTGGGGCTTCAATAGCAGTTTCAGGGGTTATATTAAAGTTTACCCTTCCCTTAAGGTGATGGACAGCTGGGCTGGACAACCAGGCTTTAATCTGCAGAAGGAATGTCACTCTGGCCTTGGTTATGGGCTGATTGCAAAAGAGAAAACTATTTTGTGTCTTTTTGTGGCCTTCAGCTAAGGCAGAGGTTATGGTTAGCAGGGCCTGATGGAAAGTAGATATTTTTGTGGCAGTTTAGGGCTGGGACCGGTAGCCAGAGGGTAAGAGCTCATTCTCTTTCAAAGTGATGATAAGAGCCTAACTCTAACTATGGCCAGGTGTCATGTGAAGGAAACAGACAGCAGCACCAAAAGACCAGTGTTTAAAGGTGTAATACAGGAGGCACTGTGGACTAAGATACAGGCTTGTGCCAGGAGGCAAGAACATTTCCTGCTTCTCTACAGTCTATAGAAGGGTTTCAAAGATATGATCAATTTTACGGTTGGAAATGGCAGATCCTGAAATACTAGTTTGACTATTTGACTCCTTAGAGGTGCTGGGTCTAGGAAACAAGCAGATACCAGCTTTTTAGCCTCACATCCTGTCTATAACTATTGCAACTGGACTTTGGATTTTTGGCTACCAGGCCCTAACAAGTTTGACTTAATCCGAGAACACGAAGACTCTGTCTGTGTCAAAGGGCTGTGCAAAATCTTAGTGGTTTTGAATGGTCTTCATTATTACTTTGACCCCTTCAGAAGGCTATATACACATATATAAGTGATGCATGTGTGTGTGTATACTTTCTTAATTGACTTTTATGTTTGTGTAAAGGGTAAATAGTCTACCTTGTGCTATGACTGGTACAGTTATTAACAGCAAGTCCTGAAGATTTCAGGTTTTATGGCTACAGTCTTCAAGGCTTAACCTCCTACAGCAAGAATCATTGCTAGAAGGGAGAGATATCTTTGGGTTTGTTTGTTTCCAGCTAGGCCTTTCTGTGTTAAGACTAAAGCCTAACTTTATGGGTTGGGAATAAAGTCAAAAGTTTTGGTATGTCAAATTAGATACATTTAGTATGCAGGACTAGTCTAAACCAAAGTTGTGTCAGCGAGTCTTTTACAGTGAATAGCAGAGAGGAATCATTTCCCCATCACTGCTGTGCAGTAAACACACTCCTGACAGTAGTTGTACCAAGAGACACATCCCAGCAGCAGATGGATAAGGAGTATAAGGAGTTTTCTTCCTTTTGGTATCAGTCCTCATCCTGATCTGCTAGGCCTGACAAGATCCTAGTCCTCCAGCAAATGAGGACTCTGAAAATGAACCTTAACCACAAACCCTAGCCACAGGCTTAATGAAAATAATATACAACTTATCAAACAAGACGAATGGTCATAACTTTCCTATTGGTAGCAGTCCAGTCCACAGGCATTTCAGTATCCGTGAATCCAACTAGCTCTTCAGTTGAATCTTGTCTTAATTACACAGCCTACAGCATCTTCTCTGCAGTTCTCCCTTTAACTTGTAGTAACAAAGAAACCACACACAGCCCCACATCTCATCCTCAGCAATGGCCCTTGCATCACTAACTTGAGATCTTCAGCCCCTTTTCCATAACTTTCATCCCCTCTCCAGTCTTAATCTTAGGTGTAAATAATTTTTCAAGAGATAAAAAGATCACTTTAGCTACAGAGATGAGTTTCTGACTAATCTTAAACCAGCTTCTTTCCAATGTGAATTCTATCCCACTCCTCTGCATGTGACATGACAAAGCTGCTCCTGCTCTCAGTAACTGCAACCATATGAAGTAGCCTAACCTTTTTTCACAAACGTTGTAGAAATTGGAAAATATAGGAAAAGCCAAGCAGGACCCAGAAAATGTCCTAGCAATTTGACCCTTCCAGTTCAGAGCTCTACATCTAAACCTGTCCTGAGCTTAGACTTGTTCAGAGAGATTCCTGCTACAGCAACATCAATCTAATTTCAGTATTCACCCTTCTTCCAACCCAGAGTACCTTCTAGTTTACTTTAATCTTTCTTCCCCTGCACTTTGCAACCCTCTCTGCAGCAACAGTTCTAGCTGTAAACATAACAATTATGCAGAAATATCTACCTGGACACACACACACAAAAAAAATTAAAAGTGTAAGTTATTCTGTTCCTTGCTTGACCACATTTGTTTTACATATCAGTGGACCATGCAGAAATGAGCCTTGCCTCCATTGCTGCATATGTTCATGCCTTATCTCTGTTCCAGCTCATTCTTTTCCTGCCCTACAAGTGACACCATGGCTGTTTCCCTACCTCGGAGTTTTTCTTTGGCCAAAGATGTGTGAGAATGGTGGGCCCAGTCCTTTAAACACAGCAGCTGTTGCAGGAAACACCCAAGATTAACTGCTTGCAGACCTCCTGGACATCCTTTTGTTTCAGGAAGAAGATAATGAATTCCTGATAGTCTTTGTGTTAAAGATCTCTGAAACTATTGTTCAAACTCTCTAGTTCTGGGTAATGAGAGCAGAAAATGAGTAAGAACTTATTCAGGTATTTGCTTTCCTTGAATTCTTGGAAAACAATGGTGCTTTTCATGGGACCCAGTCCAGCTTGTGCCTGGCTGGGGGCAAGCAGAGCTACAGTAGTGCCCATGTGTGCTGCAGCCTCTGTGGCTCACCAGCTGGGCCAGGCAGATGAGCCAAGAGCTGCCAACTCTTTGGAAAGAGGGCAAGAGAATCCCTGGAGGGATGAAGAGCTGTGCAGTACCCTCATGCTTCAAAGTGCAAATACAGCATCACACAGCCACCTGTCAACTAGGGGGGAACTTTATTACAACAACTACAGGGGACTTGTTAGATTAACTCTGTGTCTGTTAGAAACCAGACACACTGCAGATAATGAGGGTTGATCAAATTTTTTGCATTGTCACAGAGTAGCTCAGGTTTCTCAGGCTCTGGCAATGCTCCATGAAGTTGGATGCTGGTAATCTCTCTTTAGTTTTCTTCACCACTCATCTTTTCTCTTTACAAGTTCCTTTGTACTATCCAAAACTGTTTTTACACCCAGAGGTTTTATCTCATCTACTATGGATATCTTATTCTGATTTATTTTTTCTTTTAACTTGCTGCCATCTCTGAACTGCCTCTATCCAGTTTATGTTCCTACTGAGCTTAGATTAAACACAAGTAAGACCTTTTCTCCTACAAGGTCAGCTTTTTCTCAGGTCCTTGCATAGCAGTGTATCTAGCCAGGTTGTTTTGGGACCCTCAAGACCACGTGAATAACAATGCCTCCCATTGCAGCTGGCAACCAGCTGCTACAACCTGCTTAGGAATCTCCAAGAACAGACTGTCCTGCAAACCTTGGGGCATTAGCAAAACAGATTTACAAACCCAAAAGCCCCTTTAAGGGTGGGGGTATGCTTGGAGGGGGCCTTCCAGGTCTGTTTTGAAAGCAGTCTGCCTGCACCACAGCTGCCTACGGTACAGCCCAATGTGTGGATGTGGGAATGATTAGTGAATTAACTTTAAAAGCATGTTTTAGCTCTGATTTAAGAAGCTATTGTAGAGTTACAGAGTAGTATCCTTAGAACTACTCCAGAAAGCCCCACTCGGACCAACACAAATATCAACAATTCTCTGTCCTGATAATGTTGCTCCTTTAGGGCATTAGGCAATACAGCACCTCGCTCATTTTCCACACTAGGTTTTGAACCTTTGCAATTCATTAGCCAGTGGGGTTCTCTCTCATCTCTCCTGGGAACAGCAACAGTTTCCCCTTGATTCTCATCCTATGTCCCTGCTGCCCCTGTTACCTCTTGCCAGCACACAGGCAAATGAGACCTTCTTACACCTGAGTTAAGCTTTAGTCCTCACACACAGCTCTTTCACTAGTCCTTGCAATTTTCAGAGCCACTTGCAAAATTTGGACCTTACTGGCAGTAGCCTTAAATCCTTCTCAACTAAAAGCTAAAGTAAAACCTTCCACCCCATGCCCTATTTGAATGACCTTGTCTTTAGCACAAATCAAACTCTTCACTCTCTGCTTTCCTAAATAAAAAATTTTACCCTATCCCAAATCCCATTGCAAGCAGTAATCCTGTTACTCCAGCATGATCTGGTATGCCAAATGACTTTGACTTTTTGGAGCCTGTTGCTTAATGGTTTGGGGGTTTTTTTCTTAATTGAATTGTAGTTCATTGTAGTCAGCGTCATTTATTTTTTCATTTGTTGCCAATTCTCTTGTTGATGCTAATGAGCAATGAAGAACACATGTAGGCTGAGTTAGCAGCTAGGTTATGCTAACAGCAGGGATTAAATGTTGGGGTTGTTTTAGCATTCAAGGTCAACAGAACTAGAATTTGGGGGTGGAATTAGGTGTCATAGTAGGGCAGAAAACTTTGTGTTTAACACAGGTTGGGCAGTGATGGGAGTACTAGGAAGTTTGGATTTGCAGTTAGGCTGTTAGGTGTTGAAGAGTTTGATTTGCTGCTGCACCCCAGACAGCCCACACAGGTGGTCTGGAAAGGGCTCTCCCAGCAAGGATACTGCCCACACCAGCACCCAGTGCACTTCTGTGAATAATGAAGGGGATTTTGTGCTTCCTTCCCTTGGCCTAATCTAGGGTGGGGCAGTTTGGTCAGACATCTGCTGCCCCTGGCACGGCACTGGTGTCAGTGAGCAGGTACGGACTGAGAAAATCCCGCTGCAGTGTCTTTATTACGGCAGCTTCTCCAAGAGCAGATGAGGTGTAGACGTCATTCAACAGACACGGTAATCAAGATTTTAACTTACAGAGAATTAATATTTATTCCATGGTAGTGTCACCAGCAAAATGCAGGCTCTGAGAGTTTTATTCCCACAAGGATTAGAGAGAGTTAAGGTACAAGTGCCTCCTTCATCATCCCTGCTAATTTAAGTGAGCACCTGAAACTTGCATACCTTGCCAGCAGACCTGAGCCAGCACAACAGGTTCTACTTGGAGTTGCCATAGTGTCTTGTTTAATGTAAAAAACAACAGAACCTGAAATTCTCTTGATGTGGCAAGAGGTTAATTTTGCCGAGCCAAAGGGCCTGCAGATAAAGAGGGATCCCGTGACAAAGAGGCAATTTGCAATGATGGAGGTCCTTAAATATGCTGAGAATCATACAAGAAAAAAATTATACAAACATACTAACACGATACCTGTAAAAACTGAATGTAAGTCTTGTTGAAACAGGTCACATTGGCAAGCCTAGAAAATTAATTCACTGGTTATGTAGGGCTAGCAGCAGTTCATTTACCACAATTTACAGCACAGGCCAGTTTGAAGGCTGAATTCATCATGGTGGGCTTAAAGGGAGTCTGCACACATATCCCAAGCAGTTGGATTTTGCTGAGTGATGATGAAATTGAGGATTTAAAAGGCAACTTTCAAAAATATATTTGTATTTTTGAGTGTCTCAGCTGCTGATGGAGAGAGGGTAGAAGAACTGTGCTGTGTGGCCTGTTTGCAGCCTTGTGTGGTGGGTATGGGACTGTGTCTCAGCCTGAGACATTACATACAGTGTCTAATCCTCTAAACCATAAAATCTGACGTGAATGGTGCCATTGATGAAGCTTGCAGGTAAGGGCTGCTTGTGTGAATGACTGCTTGAAAGACCTAGCCCTCTAATTTCAGTCTGTAGGGAACTTTCCTAGCTTGTTTTGTGTAAAAACACCTAAAAATCAGATCCTAAAAACATTCCTGTCAGCCTTGCTGCTGTGGTGTAGAAGGTATTGCTGATATTTAGCTGATGGCTATGACTGTGGAAAACGATGAACAGATTGAGGTTCTCAGTGGAGCTGATCCTACTGCACTGGGAGCCGACGTTGCTCCCAAATGTTGGTGAGGCTGAACTCTGGGACTGGGGATAGAAAACAGAGACAATCCATGAAAATGCTATGAAACACAGTGAAACTGACCTTCCAGTCTCAATTTTATGCCCAAAGGAGAAGGTGGGAGGCAGGAAAGAGGGAAAGACTCTGGTTAATAAACTTGTGTTCGTTATGTGAGTCATTCCTCCAGTGTCTGCAAAGAACCAGTTAATTTATCTGCCAGGGATAAATTAACACTGTAACTGCTTTGCCAGTCTAATTACCTTACAAGCTAAAAGGAAATGAGCAGTTGTTCCTTAATAGCTTTTTCTACAATGAACTGCTTCAAACATTGGCAGTAAAAATAATGGAGATGAGGAGGTGTGCCTGGAGTGAGACCAGTGTCTTGCTCTAAGCAATGAGGTTTGTTCATTTTTAGAGAAACTAGAGAGAAGCAAATTTTATGCTGTAAGATACATTGGATATATGTGGCAGGCAGCTGTCTTGGCTTAAGAAACTTGGAGAGTCTTCCTCCTTACCAAGTTTGATCTGTTGCATACAAGGACTATTTAATTCTAAATACTTTACATGAATATGAACTATTGATCATTCCAACCAAGAGATAAATAGCTTGGTTGGTTTTGGTGGTTTTGTTTTTGGTTTTGTTTTTTTTTTTTTCCTTTGCCATCCCATATCTTCTTTCATGCAAGGCATAACTGGAGAGATAATTCACATAATTATTTGGACTCATATTCCAATACAATACTACATTTTTTGTCACAAAACAGTATTTCTGGTGCACCCAGGTAAAGGAATATTAAAACCAATATATTCCTGGGAAAGTGAATTTGAAGGTTTCAGAGAGCCACAACTCTAATTCTGTATCTCTGCTCTTCTTTGGAAGTTTCAAAGGATGTCACAAATTTTATTGTGGGTACTCGCTGTGGAAAAAAATCACTGGCTATAGCAAATGGAGCTCAGTCTGAGGAGAGTTGACAGGTAGTCATTTATCACATGATAAGCTTATTACTACATGTTTCTCTAGGCAGAATCAAACACTTAAGTATTGTTATAAAGACCTCTGCAGGTGGGATTTAAAATTTTAGGCTGAAAATCTCACAGGATTTAAATGTCACAGTACTAAAATTCTGCAATATAGGTAAAGGAGAGGTGAGCATTTTGGAGGCAGTAGTTGAAGAAGAAAGAATCGAGAAACTCACACTGGGAATATTTGTACCTGCAACTTCCCACTCAAATCCAGTATTTACTGTGAACAGGCTTTCAGAGACTGTCTAGTGTGACAGTTGCTTGAATTAAATGCCAATTATTCATTACTTAGTCACCAAAATGTCTGATAGTGCATCAGTTTCTTAGCAATTGTACAGCTGGTTAGGGAAAAAATAATCAATACAACACCTACTCAACAGAATTTATTGATTTTTAGTCAAAGCTCAAATGTTATGCAGAGATGGTTCTGATTCAGTGGAAGCCACGAATAGATATTTTCTCTTGGGAGCACTGTACTTGATGAAAGGGGTTTGATGCAGCTCCTCTGCCAGGGGCTGCTACCCCAGCTGAGCTCCTGGTCAAGTGCTCCCTAAGGCCCATCCTGCAAAATCAATCCTGGCAAATCAGAGGGGTGGGTGGATGGGAATAATGAGCTTCCCTGTTTAAATGAATGAGGGAGTCTCAGGTGGAAAATCCCGGGGAACAGTATCCTCTTCCCCCTGTATGGCTGGACTTGGAGAGAACACCCAGAAGCCTGAGTGCCTGTGACACTTGGACATCTGTGAACCAGGTTTGGTTTTGTCTTTATTTTGACTCCAGACAATTTGTTTCACTGTTTCCCCTGTCAGGTACCCAGTGTTACACCTTGGGAGTTTCCAAGCCCCACATCTCTGGGACACTTGGCCAAGCAGAGGTTCTTTGGTTGTATTTGGTGGAGACGCTAAATAATTTTTATACTGATAGAGTTTTGAATTGTGCTGGAGACAAAACTGTTTCAAAGGCTGAAGTCTTCTGCACAGAGGAGTCTGATCTCCCAAGAAGTCTCTGACTGTTTTGAAATCAAAATAATATTTTGACTGAAAGTGCACAAAAAGGCAGTCTCAAACTGGAAACTGAGATATAAAGGTGATTCCTGTGCAAAATAGGCAATTCTACTTGGCTGACATAGTGTTGTAGGAAACTGGAAGGGTGGTGCATTGAGTTTGGAAACTCTCTTCAGGGAAAAATAATTTCAGCAAGCTTTGGAAAATCTTACAGACTTTTCTGGTACCCTCTGTCACCCTTCTTCTTCCCAAGTTATCTCTGAAGTAGGAAGAGAAAAGTTCAGCATGCAGTGATCTTCTCAAAACCTTCGTGAAGAATGTACTTTGGGGCAAAGAATTGAATGGCATCAATAGAAAACCAGTTTGCCACGAAATGGCTGGAAATACATTTATGACATCTCTCAAATTCTTTATTACTGAAGAGTCTTTGAGCCTTCCTGTGTTGTGCCAGGAGGGCAGTGGGTCTCCCATTCTGTGGTTATATGGGAGCATATGGCTTCTGTATGAAGGCAGTAGTATATCACAAATAAGGCCAGCAGAAGATGATTTTATCTTCAAGTCTCTCATTGGTGGCAGTAATTCAAAATATTAGATATTCTGATTTTGAAATCTGGAAAATTTATGAGTCTTGTGGTAAAATTACTGGAATCTTGTAAAGAATTGCAGAAAGAGCTGTGCTTTTCAATCTGAGTTTAAATCCATTAAATGATGGAGAAAGAAAATGCATTAGCCTCCTAATTCTATATTTTCAGTAAAATGTGGTCTTACTTAATTTTTTGCTTTTGTTTATTCCTTTTCCAAATTCTTGATTTATGTCCCTATTAATTAGGGTTTTGTATACTCTCTGAAACAACATTTGTTGATTTCAAATTAGTTGGCCAGGAGAGAGTAAGGAATCACAGGAAAAGTAAGGGGATTTTGATGGGCAAGAAATCTGTATGCTGGATATTCTATTAGAGATCCAACATTGCCTGAGAAAGCAAGGGTAGCTAGAATTTGTAGTCAGAATTTCAACAACAATATTCTGTTCATTGGGTTTGTTCCCTGACCCTAAATTTGTCAGATACAACCCAAAATATCTCCTGTTGATTTGAAATGTGCTGCAGATTTTTATAATCATCCCAACATTGGGGGAGAAGGAAAGAAGAAGACTGAGTGCTAGAGAATGAAATTAAAACTGAGTATGATTGATTATACCTGTATTTTTTCACTTTATTAATAATGTAATTTTTCTCTTAGAATAGTTTGTCTTACATGCCAAGATGTCAGGAAAATGTTTGTTCAGTGTTATGAATCTTATTTTAAGCTAGAAAAGGAGATGAATAAGTAGTACCAAACCTGTATTAACTTTTTATATATGTTCTTAGTTAATGAGGACTTTCTTACAAAGCTGGATCTTTTCATGCCTCCAGGATACATTGGTGTGATACACTTTTAACCCTGTTACCTGCCTCGTGCACAAGCAAGATTGCTCTGCAATTATTAGATCATTCTAGTCACCTGTGGAGCTTTCTTTAAATATATATAATAATATATATAATATATTATATATATATGTATTCAGTACCTTCTTGCTCAAAAGACAGGAATAGTCACAGATTCCACACTGTAACAGGAGAACCACCATTCCTGGAGAATGGGGACAGTGAAACAAAAATTGAATGAAACTAGAATATAATGTTATTAAAGTTGGTCAAAACCCAGTAATTCATTATTACTGACTACGCTATTGGTGGCATTGCACCTGGAATGCTGATTTAAACAAGTGGGCTGTCCAGAAACTTCCATTACCTTGTGGAGACATGAGTTGTTATATTACAGTTCTTCATCTTAGAAGGTGGTCATAAGAAAGTTTCGTGCTGAAACTAGGAGAATTATACCAGAAATAAAATGCATAAGGTCATTGAAAATGCTTACACGAGCGTGTGTGGTTATTTGGTTATAAAAAGCCTTTAATTTAGTAAAATATCTGCTGTTTAGAAAAGGCTGGAATTCACATAAAGGTTGCTCTGGGACTTAAAATCTCTTAAAAAGTATTGTGAATAATTACTTGTGGTAAATGTTACTGACATTGACTCATAGGGTCTGATGTATATTGGTTTAATGTTCCAAATAACAGGTCTTAAAATCCAGAGTCTTCTACTTTCAAGTGTTCCTGATACTCTGATAAATTAACTCTTAGATTAACACTTCACTGAATTGAGGTATTCAAATGCATTCTTTAGAATTTGCATGACTCTTTTATAGGAGCTCAGATATGTTTTTCAGATATAATTAAAAATGTAAAATTTTGAAAATCTGGAGTCTCACTTTCTCGTAACTTCTGAAAAACAGATTAATTTTTATTCTTCTGTCTTTTTCTTTCTTTGTGTAGCACCATTCCTTCTTTGCTCACAGAAACAGCGTTGCTGAGCAGAGATGGGTGCAGTGCTCTTTGTGTGTCACCAGCTCAGGATGTGGACAGCAGCTGTTGCTCTGGGTGGAGAGAGCAGATCAGGAAAACACGACTGGAAGGGCTGGGGCCTCTATTTCTGTGTACTGAGGGAGTGTGGTCAGCTACTGCTTGTTTTCAGGAGCATCTCTTGCTCCACTTTCATTGTGGTGTGTGTGTGGTAGTTATGGTTTAAGGATCTTCAGTAGGATCTCTTTTCTCTGTAGGCACACACCTTCTTTAGTGTGAGGAGCCCCAGACTTTGGATAAGAACAAGAAAATCTGTCTTCTAAAGAAAAAGGTGTTAAGCCACAGCTGAGGATGACAGACTTTACCCATGAAATCACTATATTGCATTAAGTGCTGTACCTCTACCTCAGGTAAAGAAATCTCTTGTGAGGAGGAGAACTTCTGAAAACTTAATGTTAGTGACTATGTAAATCTAATATGCTTTATTAGGAAAGTCAGTTCAGAATTTCACAAAATGTGTTGTGCTAGAGAGTGATGGAATGCCATTTCACTCGGGCATGGCATGGAAATTTCTGTGCAGAAGTCATAACAAGGCCCTCTGGAAATGTTCATTTTGCAGCCTATAAATAGTGAGGCCACCAGCCCTGTAAAGGGTTACTAGGCTGTTGGCACTTTCTGGGCAGGCAGGGAAGTCATAAAATGAGGATTTCATTACTTGGTTGTGGAACTGGAAAGAGAAAAATATTGCTTTCAGAACTGAGTAAGAACTCAGAAGACATGAGGAGCAGAATGCCTTCAGAAGAGCAGGAGTGGAGGCTCCATGGGTGTCATCTGAAGGCTTTTGCTTGAAGGCTGGAGAGCCAGCTGAGCAAACAACAGAGAAGGATTTTACTCTTCCAGAAAGGTTCTCTGAGTTCCTCTCACAAGACAGAAGGTTGGGTGCCCACTACTTGTTGAGACACCATCTTGAATTTGATGAAACAAGAGTTTACATTGGAAAGGATCTTAACATCATTAGTTCCACATTGAAATACACTTCACGTTCCCTTTCATTTCTAAAATGCCTATAGCCTGTGTAAAACACTAGAAGCTGTGATTATGCTTAACTGCTTGAGCTTCTGGGATTTGGGAGTGGCTTTAATTCTATTTTTCATTACTTAAATATTAACTAAATAGAGTGCATCTATGGCTGGTTGTGAAACAAGATCAGTTTGAAATACTAACAATGTGTTATTGGTTTGACTGGTGTCCATGGATCAGGACTATGAGTACAAAGGTAGCATTTCCCCCAGTATATATGTACTCTTGCCTGTTTTGGAAGAAATGCTCTTTCTCACCTTCCTGAGAGGAGGAATGACTTCGCACAGATCAGTTTTGGTGCATGGACATAAGGCTTATCAGCACATGCAGAAAATATTTCTTTGACTGATGGGGTAATGTCAGATGTAAAAGAGCAGGCAAAGCAGAATAGATAAGGAAAAATAATTGTAATACAACTTGTACAATAAAAATTCAACAGGTTTTTGCAGAGAGTAATGAAAATTAATGTTGTAAAAATGGCAAACAGGAATCATACTCTCTGCAGCTATTCACATAAATCTCTTTACTATGATGGGAAATTCAATGGAATTTTCTACTCATTTCTGAAGCACCTTAAGATTTTAGATTGAGTACTCCATTTTCTGTGAATAACATGATCCTGTTTCAATTTAGAACACAATTAAAGATAGTGGCTACTGAGGAGTCAAAACCTTGGAAATATCCAAATATTTCCAACATTTATTGTTGGGTAGGTAGAAAAGAGTAATATGGTCTCTACAAGAATATTTTGAAGACCTAATTTAAACAGTATTATGAATATACAAATGCACTACAAACAGGTGACTGGGGCTTAACCTGACCTACTTCTGCTTGCAGTTACTACAGCTAATGGTGTTTAGAAAATTTGTAGACAATAAGAAGCAAGACTTGCTTTTAGCTGCACATCTAGATCACAGGGATTTTAAATCATGGGATAAACATATTCCTGAAGTTGATCTAGCAAAATCTCTTGCTTGTTTTTCTGCAGATCTGAAAAAAAAAAAAGTTTGGAAATCATTCTGTCAGCTCTCAAAACATGGGAATGTTCAGGTACACCATAGTGAGAAAGATGTATAGCTTACAGTGAGGAGGATCAGGAAGTATTCTACAGCTCCTGTAAGTTATTTCTGTCCATTAGGTAAAGGTTCAGTAATTAAACTTTGTTTATTAAGGGTGAAGAAGAGACTCTTTCAGTGATTGCATAATGCTTCTCTTCAACAGCATATAGTATGTTTTCTGATAGTCTTAAAATAATTACATCCTGACTGTGATATATTGGGAGAACTTCTGTAAATACGTTAGACCACTAAAAAACTGATGATTAATATTTTGGTTGTCAGTGTACCTATGCACAAACACATTATTGCCCATGTCTGTACTACCTCTGGAATACCTGACTTCCTTCTGATTTCAGAATACAAACACATTAAGTTGATTTAACCACTTTGCCTGACAAAACAGTGCAGACTTCAGGCAATTCTACTGTTTCCTAGAGCTTACAGATCCAATGGAGGTTGGACACTGTGTTTGAGCAGTGGTCTGTACTGAGAGACCAAGGAAAATGTGTTTACATGCTGTGAGAATACTGGTTTCAGAAATGATATCATTTTTTGACCTGTAAAATCTTATTTTCTTGATTATTCAAAGTCTGCAAGTACTGCATTTATATCTACTGCTGTAATAGCTGAAGGACTACTTCCCTTGAGTAAACTGACTTGGACAATCTGGGGAAAACTTAGAATCAGTACAATCATAATTTATAACTTTAAAATAATTTATACTGCATGTCTAAGGAATGGATTTTTTTAAAATCTAAAATGGGTAAAAGTTGCTTTGAGTAAAAGATAATTGCATTTGAGTTCATAAAATTTGCATTTGCCAGAAAAGTACCTGAACTGTTTAGAAACATTTTCCTAAAAACCCTCTTAAATGAAACTTCGTCAATGAAATAGATTTTTGTAGGGGAATGAATAGTTTATTGCATCGGGGGTGGATATGTCAAAAACAACATCTCACCTCAGAGTAACTTTAGGCAACAACAAAATCTTTCCATCAAAGTTTATAGACTTTCAGCAGATTCAACAAGTATCAATAATTAAATGCATGTACTGAGTTGAACTCTGGAAGAGAGCTGGTAAATTATTTCCTGGGATTCTTTTAGCTTTGCTTTCTGTTTTTCATTGTTCCCCATCACCTCACCACCCACTCTACTCCCCCTATTCCCCACCAAGGAGCTGGTCATTAGTCCTTTTCAAAAAAGGAGTGAGCTTTTCTAGACATTCCTGAAAAATCTGTGCCACATTGGTTATAACCCTGAGGTTTCTGCGTCACAAACAATGAGTCAACTATTAAATCAGGTGCTAAAGCACGTCACAGAATTGGTTCTTGTCTAGGGCTTTGTTCCTGGATATGCTTTCCTCTGACTGTCAAACTGAGCATGGAAATCCCCAGATGTGGACTTTCCTCCCCCAAAATGTGGGCTTTCCTCCACAGCCCATTTGTGGACTCAAAGCCATCCAAGAGCAACCCCCTCGAGGCAAACCAGGTATTAACTACTGGCTTATTCCCAGGGAAAGTAGATTCAGAAACCAACCTTTAAAGGCCATCTGGATTTGAGATGGCATGGACTCACCAAGATGAATTCAACTGGTACTAAACTACCCCCAGAAACACATGTGCTGCTGAGTTACCTGGCATGTGGCATACCCTTCTTAAAGGAACTTGTCCTCTTGTGGTTTCCATTTCAAAGAGAGAAGTGCTCATGGCTGACAGTATCTTGTCTTTGGAAAGGTGTCATTCTTAGAGTCATGGCTTTCTGCCTCAGGGCCAGGTTTTGATCCATTTGTTTCTCTCTTTAAAAGAGCATGGCAAAAAGAGGGCAAGCATACACATTTTAAAATCCATTCCAAAGCATTTTTATGTTATTCATTACTACGAGCTGCTTCATCCACATTTCACCAGGTAGTATCTGGCTTTACTGAGAGTGTTTTGTCAGATTATAGTTATATTGTCATTTGCTGGGCACTTCAGATCCTGAAATTAGGCTGAGTGGCCTATAGTCCTCTCACGCCATACCTAGTAGCCTTTTTTGGCAGTCAGGT
Organism: Toxostoma redivivum; assembly: GCA_013397375.1. Lineage (NCBI taxonomy): Eukaryota > Metazoa > Chordata > Aves > Passeriformes > Mimidae > Toxostoma > Toxostoma redivivum. The sequence goes on along the minus strand of VXBI01010137.1, from coordinate 651,648 downwards.
AACACACCTGCTTTCTGTGTGTTTGCTAAAGGTTTTGAGATTGCTTTGTACTGTTTTAAACAATGGTATCTTGATATTCTTTAGACTTTGTTTCAGTGCTTGATGCAATTTATGTTGCATTTAATCAGTGGTGCCTGTGAGATCGTCTTTGTTGCTTTACAATGTAAGTTAATTCTCAATAACACTACTTAAAATAATAGCTATCTTGCAAAGTCAGAAAAAGAACAATCTATTTGAAAAAATCAGAGTAAGTGAGAACGAAAAGAAGTTCACTCCTTGATTTACAAATGGAGAAATAAAGTTTGATGTGTAATTACTTATTTAATCTAACTGAACGTAGGCACTAATTTTCTAATGAGAATATATGCATGTTAATAGAAAAGTTTAAAAATATATTACAGATGTTTACGAATTTGTTGATCAACCAGTCTGGTTCTTTTAACCAGAGGCTCAAAAGTAATAACAAAATAAGGATGTTGCACAACATTACATATGTAGGACTTTTAATGTTGACTGGGGAGTGCTTATAGAGGAGAAGGGAGAGGTTGTTCTTTCCTTCTGACTGGCAGCAGGCTCTAGAGCAGATAACTCGAGGACTTCCACAAATGCTACTGGTATGGTGTTAATGGGAAGCTACATGGAAGCAGAAATTCAATTCAGTTTGGATTTATATTGTGTTTTCTCTCCCTTCTGGACATGCATACTGGAATCTGACACTGTCTGAGAGGAGAAACTGTCTGAAGGACTCAAGATGGATGTATAGGGATCAATCAGATAAAATACAGGTTGCAGAAAGAATTCACTAAATATTAGTTATTTGAACTGCAGCCACGTCAAGCCTTTCCCCTTCTTACAGGAAACCATAAATCCATGAAGATTAAACTATCCTTCCCTTCTCAAGTTTTGGCAAGAAGTTACACAAAACTTCCTGATCAGCATTTTTCTTGATGCTTTTTGCAAAGCTTGGTGTTATAACTCATCTTTATTTAAGCCTGGAATAGTGCCAGAAGAGTTGTATCTCAGTCATTTCAGGAAGCAATTTCTGACACTTGCCCTGTCCAAAAGGAAATAAAACTTCCAAAAAAATTATTTGCAATGTGCAGATAGCTCCTCGTGATTGCAGTGTCCACCAAGGAGGGTACAGAGGCTGCTTGCTCCTGGTGCCTCCAGGAGGACACACCACCCTGGGTTCAGGGAAGGGGTGGAGCTGAGGTGGCACTGTCACCCTCAGCATTAACCCAGGTCTGGCTGGCCTTCAAGGGGGGGAATAAGGCTTTACTAAAGCAGATGGCAAAGTCCAGCTACTCCTGCTCTGCTCCTTTGCACCTCTTCCTGAATCCTTTGATATCCTTAAAATCAAAGGGAACTGATGAAAAATCTGCCTAGAACTTTCTAAAATCCTAACTGGACTTCTTTCAGGTCATATAGCACTGACAGCTGGGAATGCCCCTGGTTTAATCTTTTTTTGATTCCATACAACTGCATCAGAGGCTGCTGGTACCCGAAGGACGGGGGTGCAGTGCAGTGCATGCTTGCACATCTCAGTGAGCTGTGTGAGCAGAATACAACAGCACGGTGCGTTCGGGATACTCAGACGCTCAGAAACAAAGGTTAGCAGCGTGGAAAAGGCTCTTGTTGAGGAGTCCTAGCCAAGCAGCTCTGCAGCTTTTTGTAGGTAACATTTCCGAGTTCTTACGTTTTATGGCTGATGCTTAGGAACAGTAGAAGTGGCCAGGCTGTGGAAAGAACAAACAGTTCAATGTCAAGAGCAAATCATGTGGCTGCGAGTCAGCCTGCTTGCTTGCCGCACTGAAAGTGCAGCCAGGTTACAGCTGGTAATTCCCACTCGGAACATAAAATTAGAAACTGTTTTGCACTGAAAATAGTGGAGGTGGGGAGAGAGACAGCCATCCACTACAGCAGGGAAATCCCTATGTTCTTGAGAGCATTTCAGGAAGGTGGAAAATCAGATTTTGTGGCGAAGGTGAAATGCCAAAGGCACCTGGAGGCTTCAGTGCAGTCCATCAGAGATCTGGAGCTGGAGCCAGCTACTGCCCAAGCCACCCTGCTGTGCTGCCCACGCCTGCCTCCAGGCTTTCTGTGGCAGCAGCCCTATCCCATCCATCACCCCAGTCCCACTGCCTGTGCCTGCTGCCCCTGGGCAGCTGCTGGCACACAGGCTGGTCACAACAGGACCCAGTCAGGCACTGGGGACTTGCTGCCAAAGCCTGTTTTACACAGGCACATTGTGTCAGAAGAAAGTCAAAGAGCTTTGGGGATGTTTATTTTTACCTCCACCTTTCTTCTTGCTTATTTTTGGCAAAGGTATACGCTGCACTTGCTTTAGCAGAGGATTGATGAAATGTAGCCTTCCCTTCTGACGTTATGCTGTTCTCAGGGCAGCAGGACTCACTTCTGCTTTCTCTCCCTGTTTAACAGTTAATGATCTGGAAAAAAAAAACAAGGGGTAAGGTGACATTGGCAGCGCTGCAGCTCCTGGGGGAGTTGGGCTCTCTGCGGGAGCTTGTGCCCTCTCTGGCTGTTGGGGGCCAGTGAGCACAGTAGCTGCTGGTGCTCCCAAATAGCAGCCACTTCTTGTTACATCTTTTATCCTTGAGACTGAGATGGGAAGGCAGTACTGGGAACTGCAGAATATTTTCTTTGAAATTAATTCAGAACAAGGCTTGACTTAATTTACCCTTCTGGACTTTCAGAAGATATATCATTTTCTCTCAGAAATTGTATGTTCAAGAGATATAAACAGCCAGCTGCTGTTCTAAAATTGTCACCTCATCACAACTGCTCAGGTATCGAGAATGTCAGCAGTACAGCAGGTCGATGAGAGCAAAGGACTTTACCTCCCACCCTGGATAAAAACACTATGATCACAGTAATGATATTCTGATTCTCTAGTTTATAGCAGAGAAAAGAATCAGAGAAGGCAAGGAAGCATATTTCAGTTTTATACTCTCAAAAATGTTTCAAGTATATTTATATTTTTCAGTTGGGTGATTTGCTGGAAGATTACAAGTTTTATTTCTTCCATGAATCCAAGTAAATGTGAAGCATTGATTTAAAAGTAAATAAGCATTGATTCCTTTAGTCACTGTTGCTTTAACACTCACAGTGGCAGTGCTGCTTGGAGAAGGTGAACAATGTACTTTGCTGGCTTTTAAGTCACACAGCAGAGAAGACAAAGCTCTTCCTGCTCAAATTCTTGATGGTGCACTGCAAAATGATATGATAATTGCATCACGTTGAGCACACGTTGACAAAGTCAGCAGCTCAGTTTTGCTTACCTTGCAGCATGCCATGGGCATTTAGGGATGCTTTTTCATTTGCTGGCGAGATGGAATCTTTTACACATCAGTGTGGCTTTGGGACTGTAGTCTGGAGCTAATCAGGAAGTATCTGCATGGTATTTTCTGTTAGAGCTTCTCCTTCTACTGCTTCAGCCAAAACATACATGTATAGTCTCAATACTAGTATTTCAGGTTTGGTATCAGTCTCTTTGGTTATCCATTTGTTTCTGAGAAGAGTTCTACTGCATTTTTTTACGAAGGGATGATCAAGAAATGCAGTCCCCAGGCTCCAAAAACATAAAAATGTTGTTGGTTCAGATGCTTCACTTCAGAAAGGTGAAACCACAGCAATTCAGACTTCTCAATTTCCCTATGTCCCATCATGTGAGACACCTTGAGTCAGGTTATTTGATCTGGAAGGGCAAAACGCTTGCACAACGCTTGGTCACTTGTGGGAGGATGAGATGAGAAGACCCAGGCTGATGTGTCTGCTCCCCTGGCAAAGGATGTGGGGCTCAGTGATGCTGCAGTGGGGCAGAGAGAAGCTGTGGCACAGTGCTGCTGCCTGGGCTACCAGTGGTGCTGGAAGAAGAGTGCAGGACTGCAGCAGTTGGGCAGGTCTGATCTTTGGACATGGAGCTGAGTGAGCCCAGGGGATTCAGAGTCAGATTCAGGGAAAATACTTCCTTACAGTATGCATGGTGCTTGCTAAGTCATGAACTCTTTAATTAATTCCCAGTAACTATGATTCCAGTTCAGGAACAGCATCCATGGAGGCTGCTGGGAACTGGTTGCACATTCACTACTTGTGCCAGCAGGTTTCCTCACATGAGCACTTCCTGGTAACTGTGGTGAAGGATGTGGGCAAGGCAGGGTGGTCAGAGCAGCTCTTTGGGAATCATTGAAAGCTTTAGGAAATAAACTGTCCTGTCTTAGAGCTGGCTGTGGAGGAGGCAGGGAGTAACTGTTGCTTAAAATGCCGCTCCAAAATGAGGAACCTGTTCTAGTTTCACCTTTCATGCTCTTTAGGACGTGCTTACAGAGCGCAGCTTATTCTGCTATGACCTGTCAGGTAGATGAAGTGGTACAAGCTCATTAAAGTGGGTTCAGTATAAAGAAAGCAAGGCTTGTAAAGAAAAGCAGTAGCCCTTGTTACAGTGACCAGTGTACTGGAAAATAAATAGAGAAGATTTCAAGTACTTGGGTTGTTTCCCAGATTGTCTTCTCCTTACACAACCACAGGTATTGACATGGTCACTACAGCACTATAGATGTGCTGTAGTAATACAGCTGTTCCCAGATGGGAAGGGAAATACACAACTAACAAGCCCTGCAGTGAGTGGTTGTATTTAAAAAAACCCCCAAACCCAAAACCTCCCCAACCAACTGAAAAAACCCCACAAACAAAAAAAAAACCCAAAGTAAACCACTTTAACTAAACCAACTGAACTCTTCCTAGCTCAGATCAGCTTTAAACCAGGATTTAGAGCAAAGTATCTTGCCACATATTACCAAAATATGACTTTGCAAACAAGCCCAAGTTTTTCCACATCCACTTTTGCAGAGCAGAAAAAAAGCATAAGCTTTTCCATTGCACTGTAAAGCTGATAATTCCTTTTGCTGACTGTTCAAGTTACACAAGGAATGTACACCTGGATGCTCAGTGATAACTGGGATCTGAAGGTTCAGATCAGTGCTCCTGGCTGCAATGACCTGAGGTCAGGGCAGGCTGGAAAGTCCAAGCAGTCACTCTGAAAACTGATGAATTTCATACAGTTGTGAATAATATGTTGTTTTCCTGATGCTTCTTGTGTATTCAGTGCTTTATACAGTGCCTGGATTTCATGCTACCTAGAATGTCCATATTGCCAGTTCATCAATATGCCATAGGAATTACAAAGAATGAACCTGGAAGGTTTTGACCACTGGCTAGAATGTTACTGGCATTAAGAGAGGAATATGTTTAAGTAACACAATTATTTGTGAAACAGCTAAAAAGCCTCATTATCCAACTGATTGTCCATAGCTTGGTGATCAAGGAGCCCATTGAATTGCGCGAGGTGATTTGTGCTTTGCAAACACCATTAATTTAGTCTGGCTGCCAAATTTAGGAATTAATGCTGTAGCAATCTGTGCATGTTTCATGTTTTCGTAGCTGTCAATCTGGAGATGTAGATCCAAAATTAAAAACAAGCCCTTAAATTTGGGAGGATTGGGGGAATACTGAACTCCAAGGAGCAATGATGAAAGACTAAAATGCTGGATGCCATTCAGCCATGCTTGTTAAGGCACACTGTACCTTTGTTCTCGGGGGCTATTTTCTAGACTTTTAAAAATTTATCTCTCTTACTTTCTTCCAAAAGACTGGCAAGGAAGTATTTCAGAACTACAATAGCCTTGCAGTGGCATTGACTTTGAATTGAATCTAGTTTCTCTATGCACTTGAAATAACAAGGAGGTCATTAACTGCGAGGTTTGTATTGGGCTAAGCAAACTGACTAAGAAATGGTTACAGAGAGTGCAAAAAACATCTCCTTAGCAAGAGAATGCTTCAGTTGGGTGGGGAAAAAAGTCTTGGCTTTTAAAGTGGCTGTACAGACAATAGTTCCTTTAGGACACTCAACTGAAAAGTTTCTTATTTGATTGCACAAGGAGATGGAAGATCTCTCAGCACAAAATGCTGAACCATTAGGACATTTGGATTAGGAAGGAATCATTTCTGTTCTGAGAGTTAGGGAATACTGCAGCTGAGATTTTTATTCTACAAAGATACATAAAGGGCTAGCAGCAGAACATTGTGCTACTGCATTGGCAAGATGACAAGATTTGAAAGCGGCAGATTTTAAATAAATAGGTGGAAATACAATTACTTAAGATAAATTGGGTATTGTGTCTTTTTATTTCGCTATTTTTCTCACTTTATTCCATTGTTGCTGTTAAGGACTAATTACACTACGATTTGTATTGCAATCTGTAAGAATAATTGGTCCTGTTTCAAAGCACATCCTATAAAAGGACCATGTTACAAGGCATTGACAGGAGAGTGCTAAATCCATTCTCATTTGGTATGCAATACATCTCTGGTAAGACATAGTACCAATTTCAAGAATGAGCTTCTGTGGTTTTGATTATTTATCCAGAATCATATCCTGCTGTAAATCAGGATCATACTAGAAATCAAAGACAGGACTGCATCATTAATGCCTGAGTTTATGTGGAATGAAACAACTTCAGCCTTTAACTGTCCTTTAATATTTTTAATGTAACATTTCCTCTAAGGCAATGTAAGGATATGGATACAGACAAATATTTTTGCTTTAAAGGTTAATTTCTTTCTACCTTCCTTTCAAGTGCAAAAACTACTCATGGAGCAAGATTTAGGGTTTTTTAAAGGCAGAGGAGGTAGGCAAAGCAGCACATGGTCAAGTATTAACCAGAGTAATGTCAAAAACCACTTGTCCATGCTGAAGAAAGGTGGCAGGCATAAATTTGTTTAATGTCTCCTGCCTTTGGCTGCAGGGCAGAAGGGAAGTTCCTGTTCTTGGCGGGTTTCTGGTGAGCAGGCAGCCTCTGAGCAGGCTGGGAAAACTCTACAGCTTCTACCTCTGTGAGAAAGGGACTGCCCAGAAGCCAGGGAGCACCCATTTAGCTCCAACCCATTTAACATGGTGAATAGAACCAACTTACATGCCCAAGGACAAGAGGGGAAATAAATTAGCTGCTTGAGCCAATGTGAGGGTCCTAGATAATAAACAGAGAAACTGGAATTGCTCATTTATGAATGTAAATTTAATAGAGATGGTATTGCTAGAACTTGATGGGAATTTTCTGGTGACTGAAGTCTTTAAATCACAGATAAAATTCTCTTAAGAAAGGTTTAGTGGACAGAAAGGGGAAAGAAATGGAGCACTATGACCAAAAAAGCCAAAAGGACATGAATATTTAACTAGAGACAAATAACAAAGAAATTATCTTGTACTGATTTCCTTTTGTGAAAAGTGCAAAAGGGAGTAGGAGTTTCTCTCCGTGAGAGAAAAAAACCCCTAGTTTTTATGAGGAACAGGTGACTGGCTCTTTCAGTTACTATCTATAATTATAGGAGGAAAAGGAAAATTGGGGGTTTTATGGGAGACATTAATCTAAATGTCATATGCTGGCAGTCTCATGCTGCCAGCACTGAAACATCTTCAGAATAACTAGATAACATTTTAAATTTTGTTTCTTAAAAATAATTGCTCCAGATATTAAGAAAACCCCAGATTTTGCCTCAGCAGAGGAGAGGAAGCACAGTAGTAAAAATTAGTGGTACAATAAATAAAAATGTTCATAACTCAATTATGTTTGTTCAAGGAAAAAAAAATGCAAATTGGTAGTTTTAGCTGATAAAATTTCACAAAGTGGAAAACATTTCTGAACTAAGTCATTTGGGGGAAAAAATGTAAGTTGTAACTGTAAAATGTCTAAGAATATTTTGCAGGCTGCCTAGTAAGCCATAACTGGGAAAAAAATAAGGGTACATTTGTTTCAAGGAAAACAACGACATTCTGGCTGAAAGGGAACTGTTAAAACAATAACTTTCCTCTCTGTGAATTTAAAACAAGAATGAGAAAGCTGAGACTAACAAATACAGGACATAAATTTCTTGCTGGAAAAACTGATACACCTCTTTCCATAGGATAAGATACTAATTATGTGGAATAAGGTAAGATATTAAACACTTAAGCCCTACGTTTTCCTAAGAATAGAAATTCACCTTCCCTTCTTAGCCCAGCTGTGCTCCTGGTCACCTACTTGTGCTGTTGGCAAAACAAAATCTTTGTCACTAACAGCAGAGAAAGGACTTAGAGATATTCATAGATACAAAACAGAGACATCATAGCTGTTTTATATGACTGGTAGTAAAATTGGAGCGTGCTAAATAGCAGCTAAACATTGAAAATGTGTAACTTCCCTCCAGGAAATGTAGTGGGCTGAGAGGCTGTTGGGGTGAGTGCTGTGGCCATCAGGGAAGCCCTGAGGAAGGAGGGGAGGAAGCTGCATCTCAGAGTCCTTAGGATTTCAGTGGGCACTCCCAACCATAAGTCTTTTGGATCTTAGTCACAGGAGAAATAGCAGAAACCATGATGGGGGGACTGGACTGATAACACTTTGAAAACAATATAATAACTGTCAACAGATTGATGGAAAGCATTTTCCTATCAAACTTGAGAGGTTTGTAATGTTGTTATAAGAGGTGGCTGATACATATTATAATGTTGCCACTGTATATTTAGAGTAGTAAAGTCATTTTTTTTTCTCGGGTGGTATTTGACTTGTGTAGAAATTGGGAGTGATACAAAAGCAGTATAGCACACTAACATAAGTAAAGCAGGATAGTAATACAAATTATTTACTTCACGTGCAGTCTCTGAGTATTGGTCTTTTCCTCGTAAGGTTTCAACAAACTCCTGAAAGGCAACCTCCACTCTGAGGCCTGAAGTAGTGACGTGTAGAGAGCTAAGTCACTTCTGAAAAGGATCAGTTTTAAAATTATATCTTCAGTGTCCCTGTGCAGCTGGTTTTCCTCAGTTAAGCAGAGAAAACCAGACCTCCCCAGCTATCAGTAAAGACTAATATATTGAAAATAGAAAAATATAACAGATCTTTTAAAAGTGGCATATTATTGACATAATATAATATTGACAATATTAGCCTTATAGAAACAGATATCTTCAAGGGCTATTAATGAATAATGAAACTCATTTTCAGGTTTCATCTTTGGAGAGTTCATAGTTTTTCAGAACTGTTTCTTACCAATGTTCTTTAGTGGTAATTATAGGAAATGGTTAGTGCTTGCAGCAGGTCCTAGAAAAAAAAAACTTAAAAATTGAATAGATTAAAAATAGAATAATTAAGTGGTATTTAGTCTTCTTGTCCTCAGCCCATACATTGTGCTGATACTTATGGCAATGACAGCAATTTCTGGCTGTAAGAACTGGAGCTTGAGATGAGCTAAATTCGCATGTATTTAATAAGATTGAAGAATACTCTAAAGTTGCTTTAAGGTGTTGATTCAATAGCACACTCACTCTGGTAATACTAGACTGCATGGAAATGTGATGCTTATTTAGTGAGTTTGCTCACGAGAGCCAGAGCCAGTGGTTTAGGAAATGTCTGTGCTTTCACAGTAAAGAATACCAGGAGAAGGAAATTTAGGACAAGTCCATAGGGAAGAGTACCCATTACTACATTCACTGACATCTCTTTTTGATAACAGCATGACCAGTCCATTTACACCAACTCATTTACAGAATGAGTTCTGAAAGGTTTTCTCCACCATCTCAGGTCTATCAATGAATTCCTTATTTGTTGGCCAAATTCACTGGGAAATATTGAGTTTGAATGGAACAAATGAAGTAGCAATGAAGAGCAGGAGTCAGAAATGCTCTACATGTAAAGTACTAAGGTTGCACAGAGAAAAGCAATAGTTCCTCTATGCCATAGCTTGTCCTAGGATCTCACTTTTAAAGAAGAAAGGGAAATAATTATCTTCTTTAGTTTCAGTTATGTTGCTAGTTCAGTGCAGGTTCTTCTGATGTCTGTTTTTCACCAGATTCAAAGTATGTTAGATCTAGTTCTAATCCTTCAGTGCTCCAATTCACTCTTCCTAGGCAATGGAACTGGAGCAACACACCTCCCCTTCATCAGGTAGTTTATATAAATGTAACTGTGCTTGAAGAGCAAATGCATTAGAATATTTTGCTGACTTGCTTGCAAAAACTATTTCTTCCTTTGGTATTCCATTTGTTTCATCTTTTAAGGCATACTACAAATTTCTCACCACATTCTTCCCTCCTATGTACTCAAGAAGGCAAATTTGATTTTAGAGAAAAACATGCTGTGTGGGAGAAATACACTTGGCACCTGCAGTGTCTCAGTATGTATTCTGGGGACAAAACAAAGAGTAGCTTCATTTAAGAATAGTGTGTTTCACCAAGTTCCTCCCCCAGGAGAGATACTGGGAAGTGTAATCTCTCCCTTTGGCTGGAGATCAGGACAGCCTCTTTTCTTGTTCTGTGAGGGAGTCTCTCTTGCCAGGATGTGCTGTGGTCCTGCTGGGCTGCCCTCAGGTGGGATCGTCTTATGGCAAAGATGTGCAGCACTGTTGGCTACAGCACAGAGTGAATGTTTTTTTGGCTTTGTAAGTGATTCTGTCAAATGGATGCTTTAAGTCCTAAATCAAAGTGGCATGAGCAGAGCTGAGTTTTTGTTCCACCCTGATAATGTTTAAGCATATTCTCCATGGCAGGCCTTGGGATGTTATCTGATTGCACTCAGTGTTTCACACAGCCCTTGGGGCTTTTATAAGTTCCTCACGCTCTCCATATGTGTGCTGCTATGGTGCTCTGAGAACCTTGTGATTGATTTAAGACTCAAGAGTGGGATGGGAAATGAAGAAACACAAATTTCTCCCCGAGTCCTTGGAAGCCAACACTACTGGAGAGGCATCAGGTCTGCCCTCAAGTATCCCCCCAGACAGCCTTTGCCATGGTGTACTGGCAGTCCTCTCAGAGACAGCTTTTCCTCCTAAATATTTTCTTTGACTTGTGTAACCAAGCAGGTGGAGTCCAGCACCTTCCCACCTCCACATCTCTGCAAGCAGCTAAGCTGGTGTCCATGGGAGCTGGCAGATTGGCTCAGAGATGATTCTTCTTTCTGAAGGGCCTTTTGAGGTATTTTGTGCTCTCTCTGAGCCAGGCTGTATTGGCAAAGTCCACATCATCAGCATGGTTGTGAAGCACAGGGGACAGACAAAAACGCAACCCCAAATGGAAGACCTGGGATGAAGTGTAGCTTACAGCTCAGTTCGACAATATGGACATCCCTCTGCCTGTCACATTTCTGACTGGGGCTGCAATTGAGGATTTTGTTGTTTGCCTGTTTAAGTACTGTGAAGTTAGATGTTTACTTCTATAAAAGAAATTACATAGTTTTACACGCTGCATGAAAAAAGTACAGCACAAACTTTGTGACACAATTGTGCTTTCCCCCTGGCTTTTCTGCCAAAGTTATATGACTACAATATTATTTTAAAGTAGTATCATGTTCCCTGTGTGAGGCCATTTTCATTCATGGCTTAATCTGTCCACTCTCTGTAAGTATTAATTTTCACCACTAAACAAATTCTACACTTTGTGTATTAACAAGAAAGTAGTGTGATGATCTCTTCTTCCAATCCCAGTTGCAATGACCATCTGGAGACCTCCCATTCAACTTTGGATGAACTTCAGCTGAAGTATGAGAGCCACTTTGGATCCATACAAGCTGTTCCAAGCCTCATTGTTACTATTAGCAGTTTGTCTTAGTGACAAGGCTGCATTTTGCCTATTGCAGGTCCGGTTTTAGTGATTCAGCGTGTTTCCATTGTCCACAATTGAGAGTAGATCATTCAGGCTCTTATGTATCCAGTGCTGTGGATACAATAGCTCATTATCCTGGGGAGGCTTTATTGTTGGGGGTTTTATGGGGGTTTTGGATAGAGGCATAATAGATGCAAACTCTTTTCAGGGGGAAGTTCTTTTCTTGATACCCATGCACAGTGTTTATTGCAATGGGACTCTATGTGATTTTAGCCTTCAAAGCAAGCCAGTCATGGAATAGAGTGAGGGCTGTAACCCCAAGTTTTTGTTAAGAAAGGCTGCAGCTTCTCAGCCTGTATGTAGCTTTGTCAATAGGTGATTGCATCTACACAATTCATCAGGGCACAGGTGAGACTCACAGAGGCCACACAGGAGAAGCTGGATTTTATTGTCCTCTAAGTCCATTGGCAGCAGTGGCTTGGAAAATTATTTCAAGGAGGGTGAAGTTATGGTGATAAGGAAAGCTATTTGAAGGACACATTCTTTGTTTCTGATGACTTGAAGCTGGGAATTACTGTCAAAACAGTGGAGAGTTGGACTCTTACAGGAAAAACTGGAAAACTCCGATAATCAGAATAGCAGTGATGGGAAGGAGTGCAAGGTCATGAACCTAGAGGCTTAATAATGAGCTCCCAGCTCAATGGTTACCCACTGAAAACAACGGAGGCAGAGCAAGCCCTGAGTGCACTGGTTAATCATAAATTGGCTCTGAGCTACGGTATGGTGTAATGTGGCTGAGCAAAGGATGAGTATGATTCCAGAGTGTTCTGGAGAAGAATTTTTCAGGAGTGGCAGGGAAATATTAATGCTGTTGTGCTCATAAACCTGCACCTGGAATTGCCTTTAGAATACTTGTCATCTATGTTGGAAGACGTGGGTTCAGCTGGAGCAGGTGCAGTGAATGGCTACAGGGATTAGCACAGAGTACTCTAATATACGGGAGTAAACGTTCTAGCAGAATAAAGGCTAAAGAAGAATCTAACTGTGCTCTATACATACAAGAATGAATTAAACACATCAAGTGAGAAGGCATATTTAAACAAAAAAAAAAATATTGCCTTGAGTAAATAGGTGTGTGTTGCTTGGCTGTGGTTTAAGTTTATAAACAAAAGGAAGGTTCTTAAATATTAATAGGAGAAAGAAACCAAAAATACTTGTTAGATTTTAATAATGGAGATGACTGTATGAAATTGTTATCTATGTAGAGAAATCAAGCCCACATGATCCCTTTTGCAGTGTGCTCCTAGGCTTCCTGAAGTACATTGTTAATAACATGTTTTGATCTTTGTATTTTGTGTGTCTGTGTCAGACGTTATATGTACCTGAGTAGCACTTGCCTTGGCACTAAAAGCTGGTGAATGCAAGTCTTAAACACCCTGGTCTTGGACTAAATCAAGGTGCCTCTCTGTTCAGAGGCACAATCTATAAAAGGTACCCACGTTTGAAGATTTCAACTTAGGAACATGAGGTCAGGGCCCCTCCTTCACCAGAGTACTTCTGATGAGCTTTGTGGGTCCTTCCCAGCACAGAATCTTCTGAGATTTTGTGTGCTTCCTCATCCCCATGTCCATTATCTCTTCTGTCTTCCTCTCCCAGGTCTAGCTACTTGAATGAGTTAGCTTTTATGACAATCCTTTCCCTCTTTTGTGGGCTTTCTACCTCCTGGTGTTTATCAGCTTGCCTAGACAATGTTTCCGTGCTTCTGAGTGTCACTTCCCAAGCTGAAACGTCCCCCCCTGGGTGGCACAACAAAGTGCTTACTGCTTTTCCTCCATATACTGCAGTGCAGGAGCCTGTCTCCACTTTGGGAATGGTGCTAGCCATGTATCACTATCAGTGTTGCAAGGCAGGACACACAAATTCTTTCACCACTGGCTGTCAAACACAGTGACATACAAGAACAGTCTCTTCAGCTGAAAAAGATTCTATTTCCAGCTCTTTGAAGTCCATTTCATCACATATTGTGCTGCAGACTTGGCTTGTGACTCTCTACAGCACTTTCACCTTTACTGTGTGGGTACCGGACCACAGCCTGCACTGTAATATGGACAGGACATGACAAAGTGCCCTGGCTGCATTCCTGCTGCTTTCCCTGATTCCCCTGCACCCCAGAGCTAAAGACACCTTTTACTTCTGTTCAACAGCAGGTACATGAAGATGCTTGTGCTGGGTGGGAAAAAACCCTTTCTTCTGCTTACAAAGAAAGGTTAGCTTGGAATCACTTAATTGCATCTGGACATTAGTCAATTGAAGGTGTAGTGAGCTAATTAAGAAGATTGTGTTTTTCATTTGTTGCTCTCTCTAACCTTCCTGTAACTGGATTCCTTCTTTCTTATATTTGAGAGACAGATGGAAAAATAACAACCTTAGACAAACCTTTTTTGCTCCTCTGGCTTTTTAGCTTATTTCTGTGCTCACTCTGGTGGCATTGTGGGCATCAATTTAACATGAAGCACGACTGCCATGAAACTCCAGCTGAGATTTTTAGGCATGCTGTGCACACTTCTTTCTCCCTTTTCAGCTGCCAACCTGTATGTGAGTCCAGTGGTAGGTACTGCTCTCAGTATTCTGGGGGGCAGAGCTGAAGGGGAGGCCTGTGGGATTCCCCAGGGAGGGTACAAAGCCCATTCCCTGTTGCAGCTTTCCACAGATAAGTTCCTGGGTGAATCATAAAACTCATGGAGAAATGACTAACACTTTGGAAGTTATAATGAATTCATAGCTACTATTAAGTGCATGATACCTGAAAACTAGAAATGCAGGAACAGAGAAAGAGCAGCACTCACGTTAAATTTTGAATTTCTCCTTTTTATGAGTGCTCTTAAAGAAGGTGAGGGAAAAACTCATGTGTGGAAACTGCATAAAGTGCAATATCAAATGACAATTGTATTTAAAAACATCTTAAGCAAAAGCTCTTAACAATTTTCATCTCAAAAAAAGCTTTTCCACTATACAATGTCCTTACAGGTTCTCATTACCTGAAGAAAAAACAATTTGCACCAAACCCCAGATTGCTTGTTTGCTAAAGCTCTAGCTTTTGTTTCTTTCAGGAAACACTGGAATTATCTGGGCTCAATGTGTGCTAAGGTTACACCTACCTCCCACTGTGACTGTGTTGCAATGCCATGAAACTTCCAACTCTATTATTTCAGTGAATTGTTTTTCAAGACAGCTGTACAAAATGTTTGCATAGGCAGGGTTTGGGGTTTTTCCTTTTTTCTTTTATTTTTTTACCTCCAGACCTTCCTGCTCCTTGGAATTCCTGTGCTTCTGTAACTAAGGTGTTTTGAGAGTCTAATTATCTGGCATAGTAATTTTCCTGTTCCTAACTCTGGAGCTGTGACTTGGCACTGGGAGCAGCTGCACAAAGCTCTGCTCACAACCACAGTACCTATAGGTAGGTGGGGGTGTTAAACTCCTTTGGGAGCTGCTGGGGGCTCCAGAGTCAACTACCAGTTTTTCTAATATGAAGACAGCAGAAGTCTCTCAGCTATTCTCCTGCAGTGTAAGGAACTCTTGCTTACATCCTCCAGCAGCTTGACAAAATTGGTTCCCAGGTTCTTGCCTCTGATGAAATTCCAGCTTTAGAAAGGGGAGGGCAGAAAGACCATATAGGCATATGGTCCCCAAAAATGCAAACCAGCTAGGAATGGGAGGAGGACAGAAACCTTGCTGGGGCTGCTGTGAATCTGATCGCCCAGAAATTTAAGTGTCTACACAGGAGTTTAAGTCCCTACAATTGTTAATTCAATTGCTAACATACAGTTACAAATGCCAGGCAGAATGGGTGTCTGGTTGGTTGGTTGGTACGTCCCCCACTGTTTATTTCCCCACAAAGTTGATCTATGCTCAGAAATCTGCCAGCAGCAGAAACTCTGAAGGACCTGTGTCAGAACAGGTCATCACTGTGATCTTCTGAATGCTCCTTTAGAGGGTTCTGCAGACTGGAACTGGAGCCTCACTACAAAAAGAAGGTAGTGCAGATACAGGGATCCTCCACCTAGCCCACCTCTAACTGCTTGAGAAACATGGAGTAGGGATCTATACCTTGATCCAGTTTTCCCATTCGATATCTTACATCAGAGGAAGTTTTAAAAGATTTCCAAGCATAAGCAGTGATCTTCCAGTAGGTCAGAAGTCAGTCCAGAATTAATTTCCAAGGGAAAGCACAGTCCTCAGCTTGTTCTCCCCTGCAATGCTCTAAGGTGCTTCATATTTCTCCAGGAATGCTCTTCACAGCTAGGATTTTATCTCAAACTCTGGGCCAAAGACACTGACCTTTACTTTCAGAAACAGCAAATGGTAGGTCTGGGTTTGGGATGTGCACATCAAGAGCGGCCATTGTAAATATATATCCAGGTACAGCAACTTGGATAACCTCACTGAGAGCTCTGGTCAGCCAGCTGCTGTAAGACACACCTGCATGATTATAGCACACCTAAATTAATAAACAAGTAATTTCACATTGGTGAAAATATTAGGATTCTCAATTCATCATCACTCACTAATAGAAAAAGCAAGTTCCCCAAAGAACTGTTCTATGGAAAAAGATAGAGTGAAGCTGCAAGTAGGATATACCTTCATTTTTAGTATTTAAAAATATAATTTAGTTTTTAAATGTGGGGTTTTTAGTTGTGTAACATTTTAATCGTGTGGGAAAGGTATTGAAAAAGCTCACTTTGGCATATGGAAAATTTACCGATTCACCTGCAATTTTTAGAAATAAGGATTTTCTTTTTTTTATATGGGTGACAATACACTATATGATGAGATGTAGTTCAGGAAGATTCTTTATGTTTCCATAGGAGATTCCACCTCTGTCATTTTTCTCCCTCTATACCTTTTACAACTTTGCATGCTGTAGACTATGACTGAAAGTGAATCTGATGCAAAGCATCTGCAAACTTCATCCTTCATGTTTTTAACTATCAAGAAATGGAAACTGCAACATTTGAAACAGGTTAATAGTTCTTTAGTAAGTCATTCAGTTCAATTTACTATTGTGTTGAGTAACTGTCCATGAAGGAAGAGATGGCATTATTCCTACAGGGAGTCACACTGCCTAAGGTCTCTTTCTTAGTATTTAAGTGTTGATTTTAAAGAACAGTGACAAAAGAAGAAGAAAATAACTACTTAGGTATTACTACTACACCTTTCCTCGGAAGATATCTGGAATTAATCATTCTTACACTGATATAACCAGAATATTCTGCATGATTTGTAAACCCAGAGGTTATTTTCACCTCCTGCACAAGTTAGATAGAAATAGGGAATATTTTTGGCTTTTAGAATGAACTAACATTTCCACAAAGTGAATTTTGATAAAACAGGGATCTAAATGCAGGTGTGATTTAGCTTTCTCATAATGACTTTAATAAGCATCACATAACAGATGTGTAGATGGGGCATTAGGAGTATGACTGAGTGGTGAACTTTGTAGTGGCGGATTGGACTTGATGATCTTAAAAAGTCTTTTCTTATCTAAAGGATTCTATAGTTCTATGTTATTCCCTTATTTAGTTTTTTATTTAAGTCTTGGTGAATAGATCCTTGATACCTTTGTTCAAACAGCTTGTCTGGTTATGGTCATTACTGAAGTAATTACACTCCAGAAAGAAACCAAGCCCTTTGGCAACCATGACGTTTTCACACAAAATTTCAGGTTAGTTCTTTAATTGGTCAGATTAAAAAATCAACTTCAGAGGCATAACATACACAATTTCAACTTGATGTTTTTAATATCAATAAGAAACGGCTCTCAGTAACATGGTAATGTTTACTTAATGATTCACTTTGCCTTAATTACACCATAACGAGCTGCTGTGGTTCCACTGTGTATTACTGCATAACGTCTTCTTAAAACAGATTATTATTTCTGCAAAAGACAATTAACTGCAGAAATTAATTTCTTGACCATGCCCACAGCTTTCCTGCTCTAGCTGACTAGCAAGTCTCAGGCTATGAAAAAGAAGCAGACTTCTGATGCTGAAAGACACCATTGTCATGCCTCTTCACTTCTTCTAGTTGAATCACTGGGAATTGTACTTGTTTTTCAAACCATTTGGCTACAGTGAGAAGCTGCTTCTCCTGGAATGAACGTCCAATGAACTGAAGCCCAACTGGCAAGCCTCTCTCTGAAAGGGCTGTAGGAACATTTATGGCTGGCAGTCCTGAAAGAAAAAAAATACACATGCAAATACTTACTATTAAACCCTAGAGTAATTTTTGTATCAATTTTAAGAGAACCAGAGAAAAAAATTATGTAGCAAAAAAACGAACTAAAATAATTTGATGCAATTAACTGAATGCTAGATGATCACAAGAAATTAATTACAGAGATTTAAGAGGTCAGCATCCTCTGAAAAAGACAATCAGCTCTCCTTAGAAAGAGATTTCTGTCTCTGGAACATCTTACCTGCAGCCCACACTCAGCCCCAAGGTGCCCTGCTTTAGAATCTAATCTTACATTTTCAAGCATTTAATAAACTGTCCTTAGACTCAGTTACCAGTGTAAGACTTAGACGGGGATGAAATCTTTTGATTCTAAAGAGAAGGTTAAATACCTAAAGGGACTGGACATTTAAAATGACTAGGCAGAGGAAAACTAGTTGTGTTCCTGTCCCTACTCACCAGCCATATTTGCAGCCTGTGTCAGGATGTCATCTTGAGCACTGCGGGTCCTGTTGTCTTCCTGGATGAATTCTGTGTATGGTGCTGCATCGCTCAGAGTGGTGGGAGTAAGTAAAATATCAACACCGCTCCTGAAAACCTTCATAAAGTCATTGGCAATGAGACGTCTCACTTTCTGTGCCTTGACAAAATACTTCTCATAGTTCCTAGAAAGGAATAGGAACATAAAGGCTTGACATTTAATTCCCAAAACAAAGAACTTTATTTCTTAGTTACTGTAGAAAAGACAAGCCCAGTAATCTTTTTGGATAAAATTTGGACTCACAATGGAAGCTTAAACACACATGTGTTTATGCTCTCATAGCAGAGGAGCTGTCAGAGAAGGAAGAAATGAAGGCATACAGCTGAAGAAAGATAAAAGGAAAACAAAACACTACTTTACAATGATTAACTGAAAATCAAAACAACACATTTATGACCATTTGGAAACTAAACTGAGTTCTGAATTTCACAGAACCATGGAAAATGCTGAGTTGGAAGGGACCCATCAAGATAACGGAGTTCAACTTCTGGCCCTGTGCAGGACACCCCAAGAACCACACAATGTGCCTGAGAGCACAACTCAGACTGGCTTGGTGCTGTGACCACTTCCTTGCGGAGTCTGTTCCAGTGCTCAACCACCCTCTGGGTGAAAAGCTGGTATCTAACCTAATTTCACTGTAGGGCAGCAACAGCAAAGTCTAAAAAATACAGAACTACGCATGTCTGAAAAACAGGAATTAACCATTTAGGATTCAATCCATCAAGATTCTTGAAGCATATGAAAATGTCCCATCATCTGTGGAGAACTCCAAATGGATTTAAAATTATGTATGTGGTTGTAGTATACTTCTCTGTAGAATGCTATAAAGACCTTATCCTTACCCTTGTTTTTCCCCTCATGTAAACATGTGGCCTATGGATTTCTGTCTTTACGCAACTCTAAAGCAGAAACACATCAGTCAACTTTATGTCTATCATTCCTTTTAACTTCATACTACATATGAACTGATAAATACAGAATCTTAAATTCAGAGAAATTCAGTTTCAAAAGTAACTGTCATCTAAACTCTCAGCTATTTGGGAAAGAAAAAAAAAAAGTAAAGTGAAAGTAAAATGGAGTGATGCATTACCAACAGCTACATGCCAGAGTATTTACAGATAGAACAACTGCAACTGCCTAAACCCATTTTGTTAGAATAATCTAAAGATTTAAGATTCAAAAAAAAGCAGTGAAAATGGTTATAATCAATGAAAAGCAGATTCAAGTTAGTAAGTTATATAATGGGAATTATACCTTTTCCTACAATCACTTCAGAAATCAACCTAGCTGTTAACTTCAGAAAGTCCCTAAGTGCCACATCTACATGTCTTTTAAATATCTCCAGGGATGGGGTGTTCACCACTTCCCTTGACAGCCTGTTCCAATGCTTGACAACCCATACAGTGAAGACATTTTTCCTAATATCCAATGTAAACCTCATGGGGTGCAACCTAAGGCTGTTTCCTCTTCTCCTATCACTTCCTACTTGGGAGAAGACATCACCACAACCTCTTTTCAGGTAGTTATAGTGAGAGTTATAAGGTCTCTCCTCCAGGCTAAACATTCCCATCTTCCTCTGCCACTCCTCATCAGACTTGTGCTCCAGATACTTCACAAGCTCTGTTGCCCTTCTCTAGACATGATCTGGCACCTCAATGTCCTCCTTGTTGTGAGGGGCCCAAAACTGAACACAGGATTCGAGGCATGGCCTCACCAATACTGAGTACTGGGGGACAATCCCTGCCCTGGTGCTGGCCACACTGTTGCTGATACAGGCTAGAATGCCATTGGCCTTCTTGGCCACCTGGCACAGCAGGTCCATGTTCAGCTGCTGTTGACCAGCAGCCCCAGGTTCTTTTCCCCTGGCAGCTTTCCAGCCACTCTTCCCCAGCCTGGGGTTGTTGTGACCCAAGGGCAGGACCTGGTCCTGTAGAACCTCATACAATCAGCTTCAGCCCAGCCTGTCCAGATCCCTCAGCAAAGACTTCCTGTCCTCCTGCAGACCAACACTACCACTCAAATTGCAGTTGTCTGCAAACTTGTCTGCAAACTTGCTGAGGGAGGACTCTATCCCCTTGTCCTGGTCATCTCTAAAGGTGTTAAAGAGAACTTCCTGAACAATCACCTAGTCATTTTAGAACTTTGAAAATCAATATAAAAATCAGCTGTAAAAGGCAACATTTGCAGGAGGCACAGCTGGGTTTTCTCTACTACTTTAAGAATGCTTTCTGAACCCCACACTCTGTTCTTCAAGAGTAATTTACTGTGGAACAGGAACACAACTCCTCCTGTTCCATCTCGGTGGAAGATAATTGTATATTCCTTCACAGAAGAGTTAACTTTGTGAATTTTAAAGCAGCCTTAGGAAAGCCGATCTGGACAGTTGTAAGCAGAGGGAGCACACTTGGCAGGAATTTTGGCATTCCATAAAAGCTGGTTGTTACAGACTGACTGACAACATTCCTGTCTCTGAGAGCAATTAGAAGTCACATCTGATGAATACTCTTGCTGACAGAGCTCTTTCAAAGCAAGTGCACTACAGAGACTGATTACACTCCTAATATTTTCGTTAGTATCTGAACAATTCAGACAGAGAAAAACAGCACTTTTACTAACATAAATTAGGACTGCTAGATAAGGATTGAAAACTAAAAATGTAAAATTGATTCATGCACCAGATTCTCTATGTGAGCTGGATAAAACCCTGGCTTCTGTTAGGACTTCAGTTCAGTACTTCTGCCAATGCTTCTCTTTCCCTGTACATTGAGGCAGAGAGCTGCAGTTAATTTAATTGCTATGTCTCTGGCTTTCTCTAGAAGACCTCCCTATAATGTACCAGCAGTTCTTCTATGCAGTTTTAATGAGATTAACAGCTACAGAACTTCTAACGCTAGGGCAGTAATGACTTCAGTATGATTTCAATGTCATACCATAGGGTAGATTTCTGCCTAATTTAACTAATGGATGCCAATAATGCTCTGGTAGGGGAAAAAAATATCACTAAGTTGTTTTACTTATTTAATTTAGGAGGCTCACTGGTAAGACTCAGGGAAAACATTTTTGTTCATTATTAACAGTTCACTAGGTATTAGAGAGCTAAAGCAATAATAAAAGTACAAACAGCTACTAGTGTAAGGGCAATTTCTTTTTCGTGTCATGATGAAAAATAAATCACCATTTGCTCAAGAATTCATTAACATGGAAAAGCTGAATTTCAAGATGTTCTGCTTACTGTTTCAACAAGAAGTAGTTTCCTGATAGAATCCTTCCTCTTACAACATCATTGAAGCCTTCTCGCCGTGTTGCAGCATACATGCTTTCGGTGGAATCCTTCACGTCAGAACGATGTCCTGAAAAGAAAAGCCATTTTGGGTATCAATACTTCTCGTACTCCTTAAGAATTAATAACGTCATAGTAGTACAATAGGTCACTGTTTGCTGCAGTCTGACATGCTACTATTCTGGAAGAACAACGAAACATATTCTTGTTTTATTATGGAAATAATGAAGTAGATTTTGAGTCCAGACACTGATATGCCCAGTAGTGAAATATATTATTACACATTTTTATCTGCACAAGTCTTTTTAATATATTCCATCTTAGAGAAATAACATCAAGCATCCAACCATGAAAAGCAAATCTAACGAAAACTAACACTTTTACTTGGCAGGCAGCAATGTTTCTACTGTCTGAGAAAAAAGTTTTTTCAGAGGCCTTACCATATTCCAGTCCATCAAACCTGGCCATATTTGATGCCACTTCTGCTGTGCACAGCACATGATAGCATACAATTGAGTAACGAGTGTGTGGTAGGCTCACTTCAACCACTTTAGCACCTGCATTCTTAAACAGGTCAGCAGCCTTTGACCAGAGAGCCAGAACTTCACTAGACAGTCCTGGTGCATTATATTCCTTAGAGGAAAAACAGGAAGAGGAGTTATTTTACACACTGGTTTACTTCTAATAGCAACCAAAACACAAATACTCCTAGCTAAAAATATACTGAAATCATTATCTCACCACTATACGATTTAAAGTACTTATTAAAGCTTTTTGCATCTACTAAATCCTATACAATCAAGGAATATTAGATTCACAGGATTCAGTCTTCTTAAGAGTATTACGTTCATTTCAGTAGGATCAACATATTTATCACAGATCCTGGAATTTCAGCAGTTTCTTCTGAAGGAGCAATTGCCCAATTATCCCCTTATTTATCTATCAAGACTAGACTGCAGTGTTCTGCAGTCACGGGCAGAAATTCTTCAGATCTAAATCCTAAAACCAGGGCTGCTGCAAGCAGAAAAGATAAAAAGAAATGGCCACAGCATTATCAGTGGCAACTGGCACACCTTGGAGAAACAAATAAAACCACCCACCGAAGAACTACAATAAAGGGGTTGGGACAAGACTTAGATTAGCTACATTCCTATTTCACAGCCAAATATTAGACATTCTATTAGAATTCCTT
Organism: Toxostoma redivivum; assembly: GCA_013397375.1. Lineage (NCBI taxonomy): Eukaryota > Metazoa > Chordata > Aves > Passeriformes > Mimidae > Toxostoma > Toxostoma redivivum. The sequence continues at coordinate 628,763 of VXBI01010137.1, read as the reverse complement.
ATTTTTGAAGATACTTGCTTTAGTTCTAACCCATAATATCAGGGTCCTAATACTATCTGATTTCTGAGTAGCTTTGACCCATGTTTAGTGTATGCATGTATCTGTTTAAAATAACCTGTAGCAGTAGGAAAAAACTGTCCAAAGGATAGGAAAAATTAACCAATATCATCATTTTAGATTTATCGAGATTTAAACAGTAACCATCTGATCAATTTTCTAGGCATGTAATTTTTCCATTTCACAGATGGTGAATAATTGGTCAGTAAACATCTCTGCTTACCAAATTAAAACTTTTGGTATGCCTGTTCTAGCTTAGGTTCCGATACTGAGAATCCAATTAATAAATGTTATTCACATTGTCTCTTTGAAGGCAGAGCCTTTATTAAATTAAAAATAGGCTGAAGTCCCAAATTTTCTTCCTGAATTTCAAGTACTCTTATAGTTACAAATATGATTGAATTGCATACATCAGATGCCAAATTACAGATGTCTTTCAGGTCTTATTAGAACTCTGCAAATCACAGCTCCTTGTGCCATTCAATTGTCTTTAAAATTCTGCTCTATATTAACACAGTGCCATTTAGGCAAGTATCTCAAAGTGCTACACAAACCAGCACCAAGCTCACTGCGTGGGAAGGCACCAAGAACTGAAGTTCTCCATTTCCCCTAAAGTTCCTGACAGTGCTTCCCACCGTGACACCATGTTTTAGGTGATGCATTATTGTATGCTACTCCAAATTGCCTGGACAGGCAACAGAGTACATACATATTCTTTTCCAGGAGCTGCTTTTACTGTCTTCACAGTTTCAAATCATGGGAGACTAGGCCAGACACAAGTATTTTTTTGTTATGTCTTTTATTTGTTCTTCCTGTCCCTAACTGTTAACAGGATTTAAATGTTACCTTTGGAATTCCTATTGAAAGCTTGCTGACATCAGTCAAATTAGGTAGTTCAAACGGCTTAAAGTCATCCTGAATTGTGGTAGAGTCCTTAGGATCATGTCCAGCAAGTGAACCTGAAATATGACACAACATGTGAAGACCAGGGAAACATACATTGTTACGTTTTAATTCAGAATTCAGTTTGTTTTGATGAAATGTTGTAAACAAAGTTGTATGACATAGTAATACCTAACAAAACTGCAGCGTCATCCACACATCTGGTTAGGATTCCTGGCACATCCATGGAGTTCACTAGAGGAATGAGACCATGGCGAGAGATCAGTCCGTATGTTGGCTTTAAACCTACAACACCACAGTGAGCAGCAGGGTTTCGGGTAGATCCTCCTGTGTCTGACCCTAAGGCTCTATGGTTTCAAAAGGATCATCATTAGTAAGAAAATTCAGAACATTTCCAAATCATAAGAATGTGTGGCTTTAAGATACATGGATTTAAAACTCCATGAATCCTTCCAGATCAGAAGTCGTAATCACACAGCCTAAATTCCAGTTTGCTCTCTATGTCTATTGTTCATTTGTTCTCTGATTTTTCTTACGGTCTCTGAATTTCCCATTAGGAGAATCCAGTTTTCTTCATGAAGCAGAGGCAGATTAGGTACAATTCAGACCATCTGAAAATGCCCCTAAATATCTTCTTCTGCCTTCTCTGTTCCAATACTGTGGACTCCAACTGACATATCTCATGTGATTTAGAGAACAATTTTCAACACTGATATCTTATTTATTGTGTAGCCAATGCACCATGAACCAGCATTTTCCAGGATAAAAATGAAGAGCAACACTTCTTGTCCCTAAGAAAGGCGCATACTTTGGAAAGATTTTCCCTGTTTCCAAATCCACAAAGACTGATCAGAACTTCCAGTTTACAGTTGCTTAGGTACAATTAAAACACAATAATAATAATAATTTTTATTTTTATTATTATTAGTTTGGATTTTTTTTTACAGGTGAAACCTTGTTTTTCTAAATTGAAATTTTTATTTCAAAAATTGTATTGAAGTGAAACATGCTGTTCTCTTGATTTTAATAAATTTAACTCAAGCAGCATTAAAAAGAGAAAGCAGTTTTCATTCAAATCTTTGCCAATTTAAACTTCAGGAACAGGTATAACATTTACTGAAATGAGTATATGACTTTTCCCATAGCCATTTGTTTCTGAGATGGCTGAACCAATTCAACTGACTTTCCTGAAGTGGAATTTTTTTCAAAGCCTCTGTGTTGATGTAAACATCCTCAGTTTTACAGCATTTTTGGACATCCAAATCTCAAATTGAAAATGTAAAGACTGGCAGCATTCCTGCTGCTTCAAAGACACTAATAGGATGGATATACAATATGTTATATGCAATAAAATAGCTGGACAAAAAATCTCCCTGATCTGACACTGTGCTGAGCAGTGCAAAATGGGAGGCCAGCAACACAGGAAAAGGTGCCAGACCCTCTCAGGATCAGCCCAATCTGGTTCAGGATGAGGACCAACAGTCCTTGGGAATGGCTGCGCAGAGTTCAGTTTCAACAGTATTAAAATGTTGAGTAGGTTACATCCCAGTAAAGGGTAAGGAGATTAAGAGATATATAATTTTAAAAAGTAATTAAAAAAGATGTAATCCACATTAGCAGGAATATTTTAACAACAAAATAGATGCTTGTCATATAGTCTGTGGGTAAACAAGGATAAAGTAACTAAAGAACATTTTTAAACACCTTCCAATTAAGAGCACAATTGAAATAATCTTCTATAAAACATGCCTCAACATGTAGCTCTAAAAAATTGCATAAAATGCAAGGTGTAAAGGTTTGTGATCAGTTTTAACAGTCAAATAGGGAAAACAGACAACTGATTTGCTAAACAGTGTGTTGCTATTCCATACAGTTAATAATTACTATTTTAAAAAATCCAGCTTGTTTAAATTCCTTTAGGAAAAAAACTCCAAACAACCATAAAGACACACTTGCCTAAAAAAAAACCAAAACCAACAATAAAACTAACTTAAAAACAGGGAAGTCTATAAGTATCCATCTAGTAAGTACTCTGTACTCTTTTGTTAAAGGAGTATGGGATTGGAAAGCTTTTAGGTCTCAAATCTCATGTACTATTACATAACTGTGCTGTAAAAACAAAGGAGTAGAGGAAAGATTATTGTACTGTCACAAATCAAAGGATCTCTTAATTTGCTGAATTACATTTTCAGTGTGTATTTGTGTAATGAAATTAGTGAGGAAGAGGATGTGTCACTAAACCCTGTAAGACTTTAAGGGATTATGTGGAAATAAGAATAAAACTGTCACTCCTTTACTGCCATCATAATTTTATTTCATGCAGTGCCAAGTGGTTATATCACTGAATAATGCCTTAAATTAGTAAATCTAAATTTGCCTGCATGGACTAATTCTGGCTTCATGATTGTCCTGGCTTACAATTCAAAATGTATTCTATCACTATCTGTTGAAACGAGAGAAGGGCTGATCCTTATCTCTGTGGGAGATGCCTTCTGTTAATGGGCCATTAAGCCCCACTGCCTGACTGATAAGATTACATCATCCCACTGGGAGATGATCCAGCCACGGGGAGGAGCCATGCCTTTCCTACCTAAATAAAAAATGAGACTTGGAAACCCCAAGGCAGCCTTTTCCACTGGATGCCAGAGGAGAAAACCAGGCTTGTCCACATCATCGCTGGACCTTCGGAGGAAAACTGCACCTTCTACAGGAGCACTGCTTCAACAGAACCACATCTGTCATCCAGGAGGACTGCAGCCACCATTTAATCAGACTGCACCAACACCCTAACTGGCAGAGTGTCAGGTTGTATTTTTGACACTGTCAGTGGTTTTATTTTGTATTATTGCATGTATTTAATTTTTTTCTTTTTCCTATTAAAATTGTATTACTGACTTGGAGCCTCTCACTGGTCTTGCTTTCAAACCAGTAGAATGATATGCCACGAATAACCTAAGGATGCTGAAATTTTTGCATGCCAGTGCCAATAACCCTCCTGTTTCATTCTAGCTTATGAGAAAATTATAAAATTAAAACATTCCAACATATTTTGAGACATTTAGAGAACAACAGTTTAAAAAGTCTCTTACGCAAAACATGTGAAAGATGACACAGCAGCCGCACTGCCTCCTGAGCTCCCTCCTGTTATTACCCAGTCAGACTCTTTGTCTTCAGAATGGGATTTTGGGACAGACTTTTCCTTGTACTGTTTTGAATAACTCCAGGGATTTCTGACTGGTCCAAATACTCCATCTGTACTCCCAGATCTAAGACAGTCAGGACAAACACAGACAGAAGTGACAAATGACACACTGTATTCACCAATTTAATTATAAAAATCCAATTCCTCATCATCCTTGCAAATTCAATTTCAACAAAAGAAAACTGGTGTACGTAAATCCTTATGCAGCCAACTTCTACAACATTACATGTAACTGTACAATTTATAGCTGTTCATCAGTTTCTGACAGAAAACCTGAACTGGTACCTCTTTCTGACTTCTGCTAATGTCACTGAAATGAACAGAGTCACAAAGACATAAAACTGATTTAAGGTATGTAGAAGTACAGGAGCACATCTCTTTCAAAACCAAGGAATTCTGTTTTTCCAGCCCAGCATTCAATGCAAGATCACAGCTGTGAGGAAAAACATGCTGCAAGAGGTGGAGAAAAAGCTCCATAATACCAGGAACACACATTTCTCTGAAATGCCACACTTTTATTCACCCTGTAGCCCTCTGCAGAGGCCACAGTTCACCGGCTCAGAAGGGAGACTGGCTTCTCAGAAACTGGTTTCAGTCAGCTTGTGTCACCTAAATATGAATTGTCACCAGAAGCAGGGGCAGGGCATACTTTCCTCCTTCCTCAGGCCCTCTACCCCACACGCCCCCTGACTGCAAGGTGCCAGTGTTACCAGCTAAATCATCAGACAGAACAGGCAGCTGACAGCAGCAGAAAAACAACCTTACTGAGACATCATTGCTTTGGAGCTGGATCTGCTCCCTGATCAACAGATCATGCAAACACACAGACCAGAATGAGAAGCCAGTATTGGGATAAGCTTTCTAGGAGAATCCTGTGCTTTAATGAACTTAGACTACTTGTAATACTGCATTATCAGTTTTTTCCCAAGCTTTTTGCCTGCACTTCCTCTGAAGAATAGCTTTTTTTACACAAAAATTACTTTATTCAAAACAATATTGTCAATGTATTTCCACCCCTTTCACATGAATTTCCAGTCAAACCTTGGACTTTGATTTAAGTATAATAAAACCAACATACAGCATTTACTGTTTTTCACAGGTAATTAAAGTCCCAGAGATTTCCTTCCAAACCTAGCATTAATTCCCATCCCTAACAGCCCGATGCTGTTCTCTTCTACAGCTTGGCTGCCTTTGCTAATTTGTGGAAGAATCAATTTGTAGGAGCATTTTTCAATGTGCTCCTGATAAAAAGTCACCAATGTTAGCTTAGGCAACTTAAAAGCCTTGCTCTTTATTAGCCTGTGTGCAGCAAGTCAGGGAATACCCATATAAATTACCTCAGTGGACAACTGGCAGACAGTGACTGCAATTGGGGGCATGATAACAATTACCTAAGGGCAAAAAGCTGTCAGTAAGGAGAGAGGAAAAGGCAGCAATTAACTGTGTTGTAACCAATTCTATTAACACGCTACTGAATCTACAAGAAGGCCACTTGTCCTTAGCCTTCTGCAAAAGCTGGACCGCTTCCTGCCTCTCAAACACAGCTACATTTGAACACTATGTTCGCAAAACTCAGTGTCTGTATCATTTACACAACACTATAAACGCTCAGGGAGAAGTTCATGCAGCTCTGTGTACCCTTCCAGTAAATATTCATTTTGTCTTGCCTCACAGAAAAAGGAGTTCAGGATTACAGGTACATCGGAACAGATGGTATGTATTTTATGTAAAACCAACACATTAAAAATAATAAACTTCACTCACCCCATTGCAAATTCATCTAGGTTTGTTTTACCTAAAAGCACAGCTCCCTGATCCAGTATTTTCTGAACTACTGTAGCATTGTAAGGAGAAATATAACCTGAAAACAAACAGAACAATTAAGAGCAATGGGTGAGACACAAATTATTTTTACAAGTAGCTACTCTGAACATTTTGAAGTTGTCATTACCACTCAGACATTACATAACCTAGGATGAGAACTATGACAATGACATGAGACCTCAAGTAGTAACCAATTCACTCTGTAAATTATGACAGAGGCTTCTCCACTCCCACCTTCACCAAGAACAAGGACATCACTCCTAATACTCATTGCAATCAATCACAACAGGTCTAAGAACGTGCTGTAAGGAAAAGCATCTCAGGTAGTATAACAGTTTTTATAACAGTGAAGTATTTTTTGTTTCTTCTGCAATTAAAAAAAACCATAATCAAATTAGAGGTATGCTAATTTATTTCTGCTATCTTCCACAAGGATTAATATAAAGTTTTACTTTGTGCAGAATAAAACAGATGAAATGAAACAGAAAAAATGTTTCCTACTTTTGTTTTTACTACAAAAACTTTGCAATGCCTTGAAAATGTTCATGACTTGTTAATAGAAATAATGAGTTTAGGAAATTAAAAAAAATGCCTTTAAAGCATTATGGAATGTGATTTTATGTTGGGATTGTTTACATCTACTTTTCCTACAGCCATATGAAAAAACTATTTAAGCCAGCAATTATAAACAGAAGAACAACAACAAAATAGGACTGTCTTTGGATTTCACTAGGCAGAACAGCACTGACTGCTCCCCTTCTGACTTAAAAGCAATGTGAGGGAAAATGCGAGCTTTCGAACCATTTTATTGTAGTATATAGGTTTCTATTATAACTGTTGTTAGATGCATAAAAATATAAATAAAGAGATAATGTGTTTAGAAGAAGAAAAGGATCCATCTGTAATACCAGATGAACTTGGCTAGTAAAATTAAATAAATGTATTTCCCCAAATGATGCCAGCTCATTTTCTGAAAATACTTGGATTTCTAGAAGACTCCAGTCCATAAACCCTCTAAAGAGCAAAAGATCTGATTTTACTTTAAAAGCTTTACTGTACCTCTCAGCATCTTTGATGCACATGTTGTCTCAATGCCAGCTGTATTAAAGTTGTCTTTTACAGCAATAGGAATTCCATCTAGAATGCCCAGTGGCTGACCTGCATTAGGAATGATTGTAGAACAATGGAGATTAAAGCAAAATGTGCTACATAATGTTCTCATCAATTACTGTTTATTTTACACGTCCCTTTGGGTGGTTTTTGGAAGCAAGATTGCTTTCTACTTGGTATATGATGGTTGTCTGTTCCATTTTCAAGAACCATCCTCCATTCCAACTCAAGCATTGAGACCTGGCCTCACAGAGCAGAGCTCTGTGAATGTGTCTAAGCTCTCCAGACAGGTGGGTGCTTTCCCAAAGGAGTGCATACCTCTTCCAATGTGACCACACAGTGCTTATTTTAGCATAGGTGCTGCTAAATTCACTCCATCACTAGGCTGGGAGCCATAAACACTGCCTACTTGACATACACAGTAGATATGAAAAGTTACTGAAGCAGAAAAAATCTTTCCCAAGTAATCGATTATCCATCATCAAAAAAAAATCCCTGAACCAACAAACAACACCACAAAAAAATGCCAACCTGAAAACTAAAAGGCCTATATCAGGAAGCAAAACAACCTGGCTGACAATTTTATTAAGCTGCCAGAGGACAGCAAGTGTCACTTCTTGGAAGGAAAACATGTACTCTATGAGGTGAAAGTTTACCTTTACTGCCTTTCTTGAGACACAAAGGAAAATGAGGATGGCCATCTTCTAAATGCTGCAGATAAAAGGACTGAAAGCTCTTCTGTTCTCAAATTACTAACGGCAATTAATCAATTAGCTTTATTTCAATTTGCTTTCTTAATTAAAAACTCGACAGGTTGTGCCAGCTATTTGCCTATCCCTAGTCTGGAGACCTGTGAATGACCACTGCATTTGCCTATTCATGGTACCTGCTGGCTACACATTCCAAATGAACTGCTGAGGGAAAGAAGCAGCAAACACCAAGTAGCAGTGCTATCTAAGAGGCAGAGAGCCTATTTAACCTGCAATGCCTCGTTTGGTCCAGGTTTTCCCTCTGATTTTTTGACTAAATACTTTCCTGAGTGCCAAGTGTACATCCACGAGCACCCACGGAAACCTCAAGCGTGAGCCTCATCCCTCAACAATCAAAGAAGCCAAGACACCCCCTGTAAAAAGCAAAGGTGCTTCGTCTAACACAGACAGCTCCTCTACAGCAGCTTTTTAAGGACTGATATTACTTACAAACCAACATACCTCTTTTATATCTTTCCTCTGATTCTTCAGCCAGCTTCAAAGCGGTCTCTTCCGTTACGGTAATGTATGCATTCAGAAACTTGGTGCTTTTGATGAGGGCCAGGCATCGCTGGCAGAGCTCCGTGGGAGTGACTCGTCCTTCCTTCAACGCCGCCGACACCTGAGAGCACAGCGCGTCTTTCAGGGCAGCCGGGTGACAGAGGCCGCGCCGGGGCGGTACGGGAAGAAAGCGCCATCTCCGCTGAGGGAAGGAGCCCACGGGAAGCGCTCTCCCGGGCCGCCCCGGGGAGAGGGGACGCGACTGGACCCCGGTCACCTTGCGAACCCGACCCGCTCCTCAGCATCCCCGGCAGGCGGACAGACGCTACTCACCTGTCGGAGAGAGGCCCGCAGCATGGCTCTCCCTTCCCGTCGCCGCCTCCTCACGCCCGCCGAGCGACCCCGATCCTTCCCCTGGCGCGGCGGCCTCGCGCCGCCATCTTGCCGCAACACCGCGCGGCACCATTGGCAGGGCGGCCAAGAAGGTGGCCACCCATTGGCTGCGGGGGCCGCCGGGGCTGAGCGGTGAGGCGTGCGGGAGCGACCCGGCCCGGCCGGGATCCTTATCCCGATCGCGATCCTTATCCCGATCGAGGTCCTGCGGCTCGACCCGGCCCGGCCCGGCTGCCCAGGCCATGCTGTCGTGGGGAGCGGCGGGCGGGCGGGCGCTGCGCTGGGCGAGCGGGCGGGCACAGGCCCGCGGGCTCCGCGCCTCTCCGCGGGCGTGGACTGCCATGCCCAGCTGGGTCATAGACCGGTACGGCAGCAACGAGGTGCTGCGCTTCACCAGGGACATGATGTTCCCCATCATACACTTCCCGAACGAGGTCATCATTAAGGTTCACGCTGCGAGCCTGAACCCCATCGACCTCAGCATGAGAAGTAAGTGCCGAGCCCGAGCAGCCGCGGCCGGGCTGCCGAGGTGGCAGGGTCTGTGCTGGGGCTGCGGCCCCGGCGGCCCGAGTGTGCCAGGGCACCGTCCTGCCCGGCAGACACCTGTCTCGGCGGTGTCCAGGGCTGCCTCAGCACGTGTTTCCCCGAGCCCTGTGGAGAACCGCCGCCTCTTGGAATCTTAACTTCTTTCAAGTTCTCGGGGAAGAGCGATACAAAAAGGTTTTTCTGAAGTTCTTAGGAGAGAACGAAAAAGCCACTGACAAGAGTATGTGTGTGCGTGTTGCGAGGGTGAGCTTTCAATTGAGTGATTGTGGTGTTACTCTCTTGACTAAGAGACGCCTGGCCAAGGAGCTGCATTCCCCCTAAGTGATGCTGGATTTTCCCTTCTCCCTGAGGTGAATGGGGCTGAAGGTCCGAGGTGCTGCCAAGTCGGCATGTGCAAGCTAAGACAAACCGTGTTCGTTCATTGCCCTGCCCATCCTGAATTGGCACCTGGGGACGTGCTGTCATCCCGCCCAGGAAATCTGTCTCTTTCACTGCCCGACCCTTTGTATTTGACACATTTAATCAGATTTTCTTCCCCAGTTTCTGGGTTTGAAACGCAAGAAGGAAGTTATGGTAGTAGAATACCTTATATTTCCTGTGAATCAGATTCAGTAGAAAAAGCAAATGTATCTGCAGGAAGCCCACTGGCAGAGCTGTAATCTGTGTTTTGAGTCTCTAATAAATGAATTTTAAAAAATCTTTGAATATAATTGGGGGTTTCGTGATGGAACATTTCCTGTCTGAGGATTCCTGCTAAGGCACTTTCTAGCATGATAGGGCCCCTAGGCAGACTCGTCCAAACATTTAAATGGGTATACATGCCCAAATGCAGGCTATTTTTAGGCTGAGCACTGTTATTAGATGGGTAATTCTGAGACTTCACAGCATTTGTCTGTTGCTTACTGAATAGAAGTCCAGGTTACTCATCTTAGGAGATATGCCTTATTATTTTTTACACTTGCTTTTTATATCTAAAATCTGTAGAAATATGAAATATTGCAGATTTTTTGTGTGCTTCAGTTATAACAGAAATGAGGCATGTTATGTATAGACAAAGCTTTTTAATTGGAATTGAACAATTAATAAAGGAAGACTCATTGTGGTATGTTGTGGTTGATTCCATGTTTTGCAGGTGGTTATGGTGCAACCGCGTTAAATATGAAGCGAGATCCCCTGAAACTCAAAACTGGCGAGACTGAATTTCCTATAACGCTTGGTCGAGATGTCTCTGGTGTTGTTATGGAATGTGGACTTGGTGTGTCTTATTTCAAACCTGGAGATGAGGTGATACCACCAATCTCTTATTTAACTTTTTTTTCCCAAAATGTATAGTTAAAATATACTGTGAGATGTTCAGCATTCATTCTTCTCTTAATTATTTTTTAATGCTGTTGCACTCTTAATAAGGCCTACCTGGAACTAAATTCCTAGAATACTTTCTTCCCTTCATTTTTTCTCTGCAAAACATGTCTTTCAGAGACTTGCTTCTGCAAGTTAATTTCCCTCTGTGTTTTAGTTTTTGGTCCATTTCAGCAGTAGCAAGGGTGGAATTTGTTTGTTTATAAGTGCACACTCAAAGTGCCACTTTGTTTTCAATTGAAGGTAGAATTCTAACAAGAAGGGATTTGTTTTTATTTGTCCTGAGTAACTTGGAGTAGGAACTTTGGCTTAACCCATGAAGCACTTCATTGGTGCCCACGCAAATACTGATACTGTTTGCTTTCACCTTCACTGGTTGCTTTCACATTTCACCAGTTTTAGCATAGCAAATCCTGATTCTGCACCATCCTCACCCCTCTAATATGGGCTTTCCTGGCAGGGGAGTAGTTTGGAGAGGGGTTGAAAAATTATGTCTTACACATAAAGCAATGGCACAATTTATTTACATAGCCGTCCAGTCCTTCATTTAGTCAGTTTTGTGATTTTTTTTTTTTGTGTAAAATGAGCTAATAAACTAAGTAATCTAAATAAACTGGTTTCTGATAAACAGTGAAGACATTCTGTGAATTAGAAAAAAAGATTTCTTCAATGAAGGAAACTTCTGTGTACATACAATTGTGTGCAAAGCTACAAAAAATTGATAGTTGTTTTCTGTTTGGTTTTAGGTGTGGGCAGCAATTCCCCCATGGAAACAAGGCACTCTGTCAGAGTTTGTGGTAGCTAGTGGAAACGAGGTAAATATTCAAAACCATGATTAACAAAACCTTAAAGTTGTAAAGACTGGCATTTTTCTTCTTCAGTACCAAAGTAACTTTATTTCTTAGTGCTTGGATTGATTTGTACTCCAGCTGGTTTTGAAGATGGCTGAAAATGTGCAATACACAATCTGCAATTCAGTAAAGCTGTTTAAAATATTTCAGTGTCACATAGGAGCTGCTGTGTGATTTAAATATGATTTTATTTCAGGTATCTTTTAAGCCAAAGTGTCTCAGTCACACAGAAGCTGCTGCCTTACCATATGTTGGTCTGACTGCGTGGTCTGCACTTAACCAAGTGGGAGGACTGAACCAAAGTAATTGTAGTGGGAAAAGGTAAGTAAACAGTTCTGGTACTAAAACTAAAGTTCTTAATTTTTATATTGATGAGCTGCTTCTAAGACATGTCCAGCAGTGATAAAGACTGTTGTACCATGACATTCCTAAAGATCAGCTGTCTGAGGATGATGGATTCTGTCTACACAGCTGCTAAGAGAGGCCTCTTTAGAGGAAGGCTCAGATGAGGTCCCTATGTAGAGGTTAGATGTAGCATCCTTTTAGAGAACTTCCTGGAAAATTGTTCCAGGCCCGAGCCTTTCAGCTCTGTTCTCTGAACCATTTCTCAGGGTGATAAGCTGTTTTTCAGCTGAAGGCTAAGAAGCTTTTCCCAGGAAAGATAAATTGGTCAGAACACAGAGGAATTAATAATAAAGATAAAGACACCTGTTTGCTGTAAACAGACCCTGGGAATGGGGTGTCTTCTCTCTGGACCAATCATCTTTATTCTGTTCTCATTGTTGCGAGTCGTGCTACTTAGCAGTGAGTTTTCTGAATAAACTTGGTCTTCTTCTCGCCTTCTCCTTCATCCCGAGAATGACCGTGTGACTGTGTCTCTTTACTCCGCCGCAACTAAAGGGTTAACACCCTAACACCGCAGTCACAGTAAGAAAGGCCCAGAGAAGTTGTGGATGCCCACACATCCATAACTGGAAATGTTTAAGGCGGGATGGGGTGGAGCTCTGGGCAACCTGCTCCAGTGAAGGGTGTCCCTGTCCACAGCAGGTGGAACTTTTTAGAACTAGATGAACTTTGAGGTCCCATCCAACCCACTCTGTTCTATGAGTCTATCATAATCCAATGTATATGTAATATATGGGCTATACAGAGAGAGAATTTGAGGATGTTACTTCCAGGAATTTATAGGGACTTCGCCTTTCTGCCTGTTAAGACGGCTAGCCAAATGTAATATCCTCTCAGTTATACTGGCAATGCAAAAAAGCCTTCTCAAGGACAGAGGTGTGGTTCACTCACTTCCTGCATTTGTGGGCCATTTGGAAAAGACTGGTTTTCCAGTTTTTTAGAAAAAAATGAGCAGGTGACTGGCTCTTATTTGACCTTCAGGCCAGAACTTTGATGAGGTCAGGAATGCAGACAAGAAAAGGAGAACGTGCAAGACAAGCAGCCAATGAAATAGAAAAATTGACTTTGTTTATCAGTCTGTTAATCTGACAATGGCAGATGAAGAAAAATGCAGTGAAAGATTGGAGCAAATACCATTTTTCTTATGATAATTGAAATTTTCAGTTATTTTGACCTTTAGATGTTTGAGTAAAGAGATAGCAAGATCTTCAAAATGAAAATAAGGACAAAAGTAAAACTATGGGAGTTGAAAAATAGATAAAATTACTATGTTGCATCACAGGTTTAGGTCATAAACTAATTATTGGGCAGCAGGAGTCTGGATGCCTGACCTTCTTGTCTTGACTGATACTTTGTAATGCAACACATTGCAAAGGACACTAGATCTATTGAAATTCTTCACCCATATCTCTAGAAGACAATTGAGTGAGTGGTCATTCACCTGTCACAGTGAACTTCATGATGAAAATATCGAGTAATTGTTTTTTCTAAAGATAAACAATGTTTTGAGAAAATGAAATTGCAAAATTTAAAGGAGTTTCAAAGAGACATAATTGAAATTAGCTAGTAATAAAATTTTATATAAGATCACCTTTTTATTTTTCAGTATTTATTTTATTTATTTTCAGACTTTTTAATATCATAACTTTCATGTGTAAATATAATTAACCTAAAGATACACTGATAGGCTAGCCTTATTTAAATTGTCTTTCCAATCTTCAGTTAAGTGTTTAGATTGTTAACAGTAAAATTTATAATGTATTTATAATGTGTCTTTACATTTAACATTTACTTTCATGTTCCAAATAAATTTTTAATTACTCTGTCAGCAAAAAACCCATTTTAATGTACTTAAAAATATTATATTTCCTATCTATTAATTTTGAACTTTAAAACCAGCAGTGAATGACTTAGGTGATGGTACCTTTTTTCCCCTGAAATATTACTTGTAGGAAGGTGTTTAAAATGCATTGAAAGAGCTGTGAAAAATTATATTTCATGAACTCTCAGGGCAATAATTTAAAAGTACAAGGATTTATATACTGTTTCCTAATTTCTTTAAATCATATATTTGGTAAGAAGTTACCTACATATGTGATTTTATGTCAGTCTTTTTGTCTCCTGTTATATGTAAATAGCTCTGTCGAAGGGTGTATGTGTACACAAAAATATCTCACTTTGCCAGAGCAGCTGTATTCCTTGATGAAAGTTACTTCATTGGTGCTTTAGTGCAATGTTAAGACATCTTAAAAGCAGTGAGATTTTTCTATTGGTGTGTATTGTTCTCTTTGCCTCTTTTAAGCTGTTGGAGTGGGTTAACCAGAAATACTTGCTGTTAGTCCAGTGTCTGACTGTACATTGATCTGACAGATTATCTGCTCCATCTGCACATACTTTCACAGGTTGTGTTTTTACAAGTTTCCTGAAGTCTACTCTCATTATGAGTTTGTGAACCCTCCTGCAATTCCAGTCACTTTTCCATAGCTTTTATTCTCTACCAGTCTAATTAATATCAGTATTCTTGTAGAAGCTTAAATGCTCTTACTATCCTAAGTGTTCAGAATTACTCTTGTGTTGTGTTGAAAGTCTCTGTGGATACCTGGAGCTTCTCATATGTGCCACTGACCTGTTTCAGTAGAAAGGGGATATGCTTGTTCAACACGAGCTGTTAAATATCTTGCTTTCTGTATTCACAAAATGCATGACAAAATCAAACCTGACAGTTTGAGAAGTTATTCAAAGTTCTGCATTGCTATTAAGTAAAATTTATGTAAATATAGAGGCAATATCTTAGACTTTCACGTATGCTGGGCAGAGATGCTGGATTCTGTTAATGTAACTTACCAAACATACACTCCTGGTTTATATGGTTACAGTAAAAATTTGAATGGTATACCACAAGAAAATTTTTTTCGATGTCTGTGTGTTATTTCATCATTTTATCTGTTGAGAAGTACAAATTGAGTGTAGGTTGTAAAACTTCTTGATAGGATAAACACTGCTTGATCCAGGAATAAATTTCTTGAGGACATTTTGTTGACTTAATCAAATGAAATATAATTTTATATCTAAATAAAGTTGATATATTTAGTCAATAAAAACATTAATTTTATAACCATATAAAACTGATGCATTTATTAAATGTTTATCTTGCATGTACATTTTCAGTGTAGTCACTGAAAATTTTTAATTGTTTATAATCTGGAGAAAATACTAGTTCTTGATCTATACCCCCCACTCCCCACCCTCTGTGTGTTCTGGTGGGGGGCACACACAGCTGAAACAGGTTCTGCTTCTCTGATGCTGGTTTCTGACCACACCATAGTTCCAAGCAGAGCCCAGAGAGATGGGCTAAACTTTCAAATCTCATGGTGTGCTTATCTGGAGAGATCTGCTCCCTATGATCATTTGAACTGCTGGAGCCCTGTGGGGAACTTGGTGAATGTTGTGGCTCTGTCAGAAGGAAGGAAAGCCTGGGGTACAAATGTTCCTTTTGTTCTTTTGGAAAAATTGGTTCTCTTCGATCTCTGTCCAGATCAGAAGATTTGTTAGTTTGTTGCCTGGTGCACATACTTGTATATTAGTTTGCTCCTGAGCTCACCCTTGCAGTGAAAACAGGCTGTTTCTATGATGTGTTTTCTCCTGTCTGGGTTTTCCTGAGGCAGTGCAAACAAAACTGTTCCTGCTTTGGCACTTGCCACCATCTGTCATTCAGTACTGTCCTAACAGGTCCTGCACCTTCAGACACTCCCCCTCTTCCATGTGTGTCTTGCTGTTGTCAGTGCTGTGAAAATGCTCATCTGTTGAGCTGCTGCACATGGATCTCCTGTGCAGATGTAGTTTATCTCAGAAATGAAGAGCTTTCTTGAAGTCACAATGTGTGGAAAGAGTTTTAATAATTGGAAGATGTGGTAGAAAATAGCCCATGTAACATAGGAACAAACCAAATCTGGAAAGTATTTCTACCTGAAGGAATCTTGAGAGCTTTTATGGAAGGGGAAAATTTTAAAAAGTCCTAGCCAAGCTTCTTCCCAAACTGAAAATGTTACTTAAATCCTTTGAGCAAATTGTATATTTTAAGGTGACAGCTTTCCCCCAAATATATAGTGGAAGAAATGCCCTTTAACTAGGGAGTGAAATCGTTAAGGTGGTTTGAAAAGGTATTTTGAAAGCATCTCATTTTGACTGTCCTTTTCAAGGATAAAGATAGGTTTAACCCAGTATCTTGAGTGTAGTATCCCAGAGCCTTTTCAAGTGTGCTAAAGTTGAAATATGCATGTTGCTCCAGGCATCTGTCGTTAGAAGCCTGGTTCTGAGGATAAGTACATTTTGGCAGATTTAAAAGCTGCAGGCTTTGTGGTATTGTGGTTTCACATTCTTAATCTGAATTTTGCAGCTTGGATCAATGAAATGGGAGGAAACAGTATCCGATCACTTACAAAAGGAGCATTTTAAAATGGATAGTGTGACCAAAGCCAAGTCTCTTAAGCTACTTCAAAGAACTTTTGTAAACTGAGACTCCAGATTGTATAGTACAGTTTTGTACTGTAAAAAGCAATTTCCTTCAACATCTTTTACTGTGAGATTTAAAACAGGAATTTCATCAGCTTCTGAAGATTCTGAGATTTTTCTGGCAAACAGAAGCTCTGAGAAACATGATGTTCCCCAATCCTATGCCAGGACTTCATCTTGGATCTTCTTTTTGTCCTAGAATTAACAAATGGATCCAAAGTCAAAGCACTGTTTGCAACTTGAGCTGCAAGATTTTCTTACTAGTTCACTTTCTGATGTTTAGTTATTTAATAAAATATTTGAATGAAATTTTTGATTGGTGATTCCAGTAATAAGGTCCTCACGCAAGTAAACTTGTATTAGTTTTTTTGAAATTTAGGGTTATCAGTTAAAATGAACTCTCAATTGCTAATAATTTGGCAATAGTCTTTCATTTTCTTGCTTATGTGCCAGTTTCCACAAGCTGGCATGTACAGGGTCTTGTTGAGATGTACTGGAAGGAACTAGAAAAATTGTACTGCCTTTTTTCTAAAGAAAAAGATATTTTAATAGAAATTAAACTTTTTAATGGTGAAGGTACTTCATTGTATTTTTGTCTTTTAGATAAACGTTATGCAATATGGGAAAATTATGTTCCACACGTTCTGCAGTTCACAGTCTCCTTAAATAATGTGATACTAAACTAATTTTTCTCTTAGATAAGACCAATTTGTGTAAAATGTTCGTGAATTGGGTTTTTTCTTTAGGAGATATGACAGTGGAGTCTGGGAGACAGAAAGGACTCTTAATTGCTTTTTTCCCAAACTAAACAATTATGTTTGGGAAAGTGAGGACAAGTACAGGGTTTTTTAATTATATAAATGCTATTACCTGACAACTCCACTGCCTGCATTTAGTGGAAGGCACATATGAGGAAGTCTCTTTGGCTGTGCTGAGATAATGCTTTTGGCACAGGAAACCTGATCAGCAGTGTTAAGTCACATATCTGAACAGTTATCCACTCTTGAATAACATTGAATGACAATACCAATCTTTTGCTAAAAATAATTCAGCATCAGCATTGTATAAGAAACATTAGAATACATAGTTACTCCAGAGTTTATTTAAAGAACTATTAAATATATTTTAATTTTCTCTTACAGAATATTAATATTAGGAGCTTCAGGAGGAGTTGGTACATTTGCTGTACAGGTAATATTATCCAGCATGTCCAGGATGAATCTTCAAGCGTTTCAGTATGAAAAAAGAATAACAGAAGGGAATTGAGAGAAGGGATAGAGAAATAGCAAGCTACTGATCAGTCTGCCTGATTGAGATAATTGATATTTCCAAAAGTAAAGCATTTTCAGATTTATTGCTTTCCATTTATTATGTTGTATTATTTTAAAGTAGGAAGCAGGGACTTTCAAAGAAGGGAGTTGTGTGTAAGATCACATTCCACAATTTGGGTGCAGGAAATGTCTGATTGGTGTAACTTGAAATATGTGGCCTGTTCTCATTATCTTTCATTCAGCTCTGCACTCTAAATATGAACAGAACTTGGTGTATGAGCAGGAAGACTGATGGAGAATGTCACCTACCACAACTGCTGTAGTTGGTCAAATGATGTGAGAGGCCATCAGGCTTTTGTGTGCAGTGGCTGGAAAGCACAGAGGCTTAGATTCACTTTCCCTCACTGTCTTTGCCCTGCTGCCCTTTTGTCTGTCTCTTCCATTAGCTCTAAACTTTGGAAAATCAACATGCTCTTTTGTTGCTTCATTAGTTGTAGAACATCCTCTTTCATGCTCTCAGTTAATTTGGAAATTTTGATTCTAATTACTGTCATCTCATGCTGAAAAATCTTTCTCTCAAGATTATAAAAAAATACAGAAGTTGGGTGATTGCATCACTGCTTTCCATGTTACTAGGCCATAAGCACAGTGGTTTTAAAGAGGTTTACAGCAGAATTTTTCATGGTACAGTATTTGCCTGATCCATAATAAAGCAGGTGACTTCCAGTATGAAAGGCTGGCCAGCCACTGACTAGTTACAATTTGTAACTGATCAATCCTGGATAAACTATGTTAATTAACCTAGAATAAAGGTAAAAAGTGTTTCTGTGAATGAAAAAATGAGATGCAAAAAGAGATAAATAACTAGCAAAAATTGTTTACTTTGCTATAGCTTTTGGAGTAGAAGATAACCTGATACTGTCCCTGTGGTAAATCAGAGATGACTTCCTTCTTTTTCTTGTTACTGGTACTTAACCTATTTGCAGCAACATGAAATATGAAAGGGCATATTTAATAATATTTAATGATACGTCTGGTTATAGTTTGATAGATTAGCAACTTGGACAGTACCTCTTGGTGTATGTTTAGCTGGCAGATTCAGATGGCAAACTGAGAGTCTTATTTGTCATGAGACCTGGTATCTTTCAGTGGCATTAAAAACCCCCACACTCCTTCCTTCACACCAACTCCTCCTTCCCCACAACCACCTTAAACATTGATAAATTCTAGTCTTTATTTTGTCTGGGATTTGTAACGAATTATTCTGTATTGGAACAATCTTCCCTCTCCCTGTTAAAGCTGCTCATTTGTTATATAAATATAATGAGACTTTGCCTTTTAAGTTGTTCTCAATATTTCAGTAAATTTTAATCTTTGGACTTCTTTTTTTTTTATACTTGTTTTTAGCTAATGAAGGCCTGGGATGCTCATGTGACAGCAGTTTGCTCTCATGATGCCAGCACACTGGTGAAAAAGCTTGGAGCAGATGATGTGATTGATTATAAGTCTGGAAATCTGGAAGAGCAGCTTAAAACATTACCGTTGTGAGTGTTTGTGTTGCTTAATACTGAGATGAAGGAGTTGGCAGTCAGACCTTCTGCCTTTTGATTGCTTGACTCTATCAGAACTCCCTAAATTTTTCCCCTTGTTTCTAAAGCATTATTTTGTAAAGCAGATTCACCTTTTGGAATGCAGTTTGCAAGTGAGTATGCCCAGCACAGATTTCATTGTAAGACTAAGCCAGGTAATTGGGAGACAAGCTCACTTCCATGTGCTTCTTTTCAATGACTGTGATAAGAACAGTTTTGTAGCTTCTCTCCAAGTATCTTGGAGAATATACAATGCTTGAAAAAATTGACATAAGTCTCTGAAATCCTGAGCAAAGCCGGTAAATATAAAATTGATCTTGTAGAGGAAAGAAATATATCATAAAGAAGCAGTGACTTGTCACTGTGCAACTCAACTCGGAGTAAATTTCTCTTCTGTTATATTGGATACAGCTGCCTCTGAAAAACATTCACTTTTATCTTGTCACAGCAGTTATGTTTAAACTAGCCTGGGATTTTTCTCCAGAACAGAAGTATTTTTTGCTTTTGTAATCTTTCCATCTGTTTAAACATAGTCTACTGTGACTTGTATTTGAATACAGTATTTACACTGCTCTTTTTAGCTAGATTGAGCTAACTTTCTGGGAGGGGAAATAGAAGCTGCTGGATCTGTGGGAGAAATTTACTGGCAACTGTGCTAAGAAGCCATGTGCCCTTTAACTGTAGTGTGACTGTCAGCAGGCCTGAGGGCAGCTGTGAGGGCAGTGACACTGTATGGCAGGACAGACTTTGCAGTCAGTGATAAATTTGCCTTTGTGCAGTTCAACACTTTAAATGCTAAACACCCATTCTAGCAAGTGACCCTTTCTAAGAGATACCAACAACAGTGTCCTGGGGTGCAGTTTAATGATGCAACTAGGCTGATCAGTCAGCTGTACTGACTCTTCAGAACCCACAGTCAGCTACTCTTTCCAGGAGCATTAGTTTTCATGATCTTGCTTGCTGGCAGCTAACTGTTACATTAACTGAACTTTAAACATGAAATCACACCCTTGGAAGACAGGCAGGAAAATTGTCATTCCAGAGAGATAAGGACTTTACTATTTAATTTACATGAAGTATTTTCCCTCCTATTTGTAGGTTATTTAGATTAGAGATATGTGCATATACATATCTACTGCAATCTGGAGATTGCTGGAAATTTACAGGTGAAAACAAGAATGAGTTGTGCATTTAACAGAACAGGTGCATAGCTCCCTGTTGCTCTATTCAGCCTTTACAGGCTCACGTGCTGGAATAATGAGAAGGAACACTCAAACTGTGGCTTTTTGCCAGAGGCTGCATATACCATTCCATGAGGGGAAGGTTTTAGATCCTTTGCATTGTTAGGTTCAATGTTAAATAGGTAGATGTGAAGAAAAGAGCTGTCAGGAGAGGTAAAATGGCCCCTAAATAAATAAGAAGGTAAAAAAAAAAACAAACTTGGAGAAGTGAAACTGAGAATTGGGTCACAGGAAAGATGTGAGGAAGTAAGTGTTAGAATAATTTGTTCACGTAATTTTAGCCACTGGAACTGACTTTCATGTGAGTACAGCATGTACAAGAGCTGTTCCTAGTTGAGGGTATGAGTCCAGACTAGTTTTTACATGTACATACCATATTGTTCAGTGCTAGACCTCAAGACTGTTCCAATGGTCCTGTGAGAGGGCTGATAGAGCTCTAGAAGGCTTTAAGCAAGTACAGAATGTAGTTCTGCATCTAAGTTTGCTCTTTGGAGTTTAAGTGTACTTTTTAAATATCCTATGTCTGCTGCACAGTGAATGGGCAGTAACCTGTAAATGTAAATCCCATTGTACATTAAGATGGGACTTTGCTGAAATCTTGGGACTTTCTTGCTGCTATCTTGCAGGATGATTATTTTATTGCATTGCAGTGACATGAAAGAATGTGAAGTAGAGCTGATTTCTGCTGTTAATTAGCTTAATTACAGTGAAGTTATTTTTCCTGTATCAAGATTTTAAACCTGTTCTTTATATGTCTGCAGGTTTGATTTTATCCTAGATAATGTTGGTGGATCCACTGAGAAGTGGGCACTAGATCTCTTGAAGAAATGGTCAGGAGCAACTTATGTTACCTTAGTGACACCTTTCCTGATCAATATGGACAAACTTGGAGTGGCTGATGGAATGTTGCAGACAGGAGTCACTGTTGGTTCCAAAACTCTAAAGGTATTTGGCCAAATCCAATGTACTTCCATATTTTGTAGTACTTTAGTGACTACTTCTGTGGCTTGGGTGTCATTCACAGAGCTCACGGAGAGGCAGCTGTTGCATTGTTCTCATATGTCATTAAGTATACTATCCTTTCTTTCTTGCACTGAAAAGAAATGTGTTGGGGTGGTGCTGCTGGGTGTATGTAATAGTTTGGGGCGCTTTGAAGTGTGATTCCTTATTGTGCTTTCCATTGTGGCCTTTTCCATATGGCCTCCCTGGTGAGTCGTGCTGACAGCCAGGGTTTCATAGTGAACACAGCAAATCCCTGCCTCAGTGAAGTGAGGGCAATTTTGTTACTTGCTTTAGGCCGGTCAGGCTTTCTCTCAAAAACATTGTTCCATGACTGATTCTCTTCATCCTGTTCCAGCACCAGAGAGTAATAAGCATGGTCGAGGGTGGCTAGGAAGTCTTTCATGTCTTTCATGTTCATGTGTCTGGATGGTGATACTGATTTTTCTAGTTTTCATAAATGGATCTTAAAACATTCTGCCTGCGGCCAGATCAGTAGAGCTTTTTAGAACTTTTCTCTTTCTTCCCTATGCTTGTGTACTTGCTCTCCAAACAAATGCTTTTCAGGCAGTTGCTATGGTATTCCTGTGAAGGTTTGGCTGAATGGGATTTTAAGTCCTGCAGCAGTACTTTCACAAGAAAGCCCAAAGACAAAATGAAAAGGTGGGGAAGAAATAATGTAATATTATTTCTCAGTGTGCATGTGTCCATGATTAAGAGGATTCTATGCCGTATATAAAAATCTCTCTTTGGCAGATGATGGCTTTTATTCCTGTAATGACTTACTCGGAGGAGATGCTCTTGACTTGTGTGTGTGAGATCTTCCCAAAATGCTTTTCATGTGAGCTGCCATCTGTCGTTGGACAGTGATGACTTTGGCAGATATTATGGTGGAAAATGAAGTCACTGATGCTGAAGTGAAAGGTTCTGAATGTCACATTGCTGGGTTTATTTCACCCCCTTTGTGAGTGTACATGAACACATAGCAACACTGTTTCTCTCTTACGTAACAAATTATGCTGATTCTAGCTGCAGAGACAAGGTAATTCTTTTTCTCTACTAGCTGACTTGTGCAATTGGACACAAAATTCACCCTGATCCTGTTGAGGTAACACAACATACTGGTCTATACATTTAATCCACATGCTTAGGTGCAATCATTTTCCGATGCTAGCATATATAACTTCCATATCTTTTCCTCAAGTTACTTCTTCAGAGATTCTGTCATTAATTTTAGTTCCCATTTCAGTTTGCTCTCATGATATTTTAACAGATTTGTGATCTTTCTTGCAGCATCTCCTTAAAGGAGTCCATTATCGGTGGGCATTTTTCATGCCAAGTGGCCCAAGTTTGGATGAAATAGCAGAACTGGTAGATTCTGGAAAGGTATGTCAGTAATGGTTACTTGGTATTTGTGCTGAAAGAGATGCTGCTTGTACTCAAAAATGGTGTAGTTCACTATTGGGAAATAAAATGTTATGAGAGTCATGGTAAGGAAAACTGATTAAAAATCAACTTGTTCCAGTTTCTAACTTCTGCCTTTTGCATGGAATTTAGGAGTTCATAATGCTTAAGGCTGTTCTGCCTTCTCCCTCTTTAGCATATGTTTTTAAAAACACAAATCTTAACAAAGTTACAAGGAGTAATGTCCAGGGATTGATTGTTTTTGCCAGTGGGAATCATTTAATATGAACTTTATATGAAAATTATGTTTTAAGAGGTCTCAACTTGGTTCATTTGGGCAGAATAAGCATGGCTGTGTATCTGCATATGCAAAATTGCTTAGCCTGGATGGTTGGGTGTCCTGCCCATAGTGTGTGCAGAACTAGAATATTCTGGTTATTGCATGTAGTAGATGATCTCCATTGGCGGAGTGGTGGCAAGAATCTTGTGTTTCATTATTTCAGTGCTGCAGAGTATGATGTTTGTGCTAAATCAGCACAGGGACTTGGAATGTTGTGAGCATTCATAAGCTTCTGGGGAATGTCAGTGATTTTGGGGGGGAAGGCCAAGATAGATTACAGTCTGCTTTTGTGATCTTTTCAGGTTTATGAGCTTGTTACAAAATATATTGTGGGAGTGAACAGTTGATTTTCTGCGTTTTTGGATTGTGTGGTGATATAGGTCCCAGCAGTGTTCTCTTTGGGAATTCTGGCAAAATTAAATTATCCAGGAGTAGAGAATATGGACAACTGCTCTTAATCTTTTGTGTGGTAGATAAGCAGAAGAGTAAGCAGAGTCTGTCGTGACTGCTGGTAATTCTAGTATGTGAACTCTTGTGCTCAAAATTTGTGCATATTAGTAAAATTTAGGTCTCTCAGTGTCTGAGTGTTGATGTTGATCCCCCTTTTTTGGTATGCAATATGTTCCAGCATTTGGAAAAGAGTAAATAAACTGCTATTGTACTGAAGACCTGATTGCTTCTGTTTTGCCACCTCAGTGCTGCTGATAAGAAGTTCTCTGCTTTGCATTATGTCCAGTGCTATAGGCATAATCCCATGGTCAAGAAAGAAGCTGTAGAAGGTCCTCATCCTGTGATTGCATTCAGTCACACTGCTAAATTATAAATGTCTAAGAAAAAGAAATGCCCTTGTCTTTGTTCTTACCATTTGTCCTGTTCTCAGCCAGTTGCAATTTGTTTTGTGTTCTGCTCCTACCTTGTATGCAAAACAAATGCAGAATATGCTCATGAAAGCCTCTTGAGAAACAGCTGTTTATGCAATAGAGATAGGGCTTAATCGGTGTTCTTTGCTTAATAACCTGGACAGGTGAATTGCAATGCCACTTAAAATGTACGTCAAATGTACATGAATGTCCTGATGTACTTCTGGTTGTAAGATGATCATGAGGACAAAGATGTGCAAAACCAGGTCCTAACATCAGACTGTTTGTCTGCAGAATCATTATTCTAGCAGCATTTTACTCTATTTTGTGCAATGTTGTAAACATTGAGCTGTCATCAGGATTTTATAAGACCCAGCTGTGTTCCATTTAGACAGATACTAATAAGACTATGACCTTTCTTGTTTAGACACAAGAGTTCTCTTAAAAGGACAGACCATCCATTCAGAAGAGTAGGTGTTTGGGAAAAAAGGCAGGAGAGAATCCCTGGAGGAATTGTACCACAATTTCCTATAAGTAAGTGAAGAGAAATATTTATGTTTGGATAGGAAAGAATAAAGAAGAAATAAAAAAAGCACAAAGCAATGAAGTATATCTAGAAGCCTGGGGAAGCCGGCAAATTGAGCTCATGTAGTTGAACTTGTTACCTTTGAGTGAATACTTTTGAGTAATGCGGGGTCTTTTTTTAAATTTTAGTCTTTTCTGTTAGACATGTTAATTTTGAGATTGTATGAAGTGAGTAAAAGAGCAATTAGAAAGCTCCTGAAAATGAGAGGCTTTTTTTGAGGAATAAATTATATGGGGGGATTAAATGTAGGAAATGAAAAAGAGATGTTTTAAAGAGATGTTACATTAAGTGAAGCGTTGAAGAGCATACCTCTGAAACATTTACAGATCATTTTAATTTGACAGTGTTTCTCCTTACAGTCCTTCTTCAACAACAGAGGTTTTTAGTTCTGATGAATTCATCATCTTCCTTTGTGAAACAAAAGGATTCACAATCCTTCCATGGATGAAGTATAAGCAATTTTGTTTAAAGTTACTTGGTTTTCACCTGGATGATCTTTGCAGCAAGGAATAGAGATTTGCAAAATACCAGCTCTGAGGAGGAGTTACTTTAACAGCCTTTTTTAATGGGAAAGTGAAGGAGAGGATTTGATGAGTTAGTAGTACAAGGAAAGAGAATAATTTTCCTTGTGTAATTTATCTGGGGAAAAAAACATTTTCAGTTTACAAACTGTTTTCTGTGCCTTGCAGCTGGACATCTTGCAAAGAGACTATTGCAAGACTGAGGGGCTGTGGACATGGAGAAAACCCGCTCTTTCCTTGACAAATTTTAGAGAGATTGGCTATTTTTAAAACTGCTGGAGAATCCCTTTTGTGGTTTGAATTGCAGCAGTTAATTATGACCCAGTAAGGACTGGCTTAATCTGGGCTCTACCAAATGAGTTGACGAAGCCCATGTCAGAAGCTGCTCTATCTCTTTCCATGGTTATAATGTTCCTGGTGAATTACAGTTCTCATCTAAAGACAACTGAAATCAACAGAGCCTTTAATTCAGGACACAGATCTGCTGGCACACTGTTTGGTGTGTGCGTCATCACTGAAAGGCTCATTAGGAATTAATTTGGTGTATTTGTGGTCAGTGTTGTGGATTTAACATTGACAATTTTGGTTTTTGCTGCTTGCCCAGCATTTTTCTCCTAATGACATGTCGTATAGTCCTTGCTGAAAATAGGCCAAATTCATATAAGTACTTAAGTTGGTAGAAGCTTCTAACTCATAACTGACCAATTACTTTGCCTTTTTAAAATCCTGATGGAAGAAAGCAGGCTCAGAAGACTCCTTAGTGTCATAAGCAGGAGCACTGAGTGTGTTACATGTTCCTGCAGAACTGTAATAGGATGTGAGTTAACATGCAGCCCTACAGAAATGTGACATTTTCATTTTAATTCAGTGCTATTTCAGTGCAGTACAAGTGTATGTGTGCAGTGTTTCTGGTGACTTAATACTCTTTCCTTCAGAGCATTGTTGCATCTGATGGGCTGATGGGTGAAAGTTGTTTTTGCAGAAGGAAGGCTAAAGGGTAAACAGTCTCCAGTCATGAAATGAATAGATCATTCTCTTTGATATTTGCTTTTTAGATAGATGTTTCAGCACAGGCACCCATAGGAAGAACAACTGCATGCCTATATTAATGTAATTTGTGAGTAGTGTTGATTATACATTTTGCTGAAGGCACTAGATGCTTTGGACTTAGCACCTGCTGTTATGGTTTGGAGGCCAGGATGCTGACTGTTCTTTGGCCCTGCTGTTGCCTTCTTATGCAATGCTGAACAAATCACATAACCTTTTGCTACCATAATTTCTTGATCTACTAATGAAGGCCAATACCCTTGATTCACCTTTGGTGATTTGCTCTGAGATACCTTGTTAAAATGAGGAATTGAATTGCTTTCTGTTCCTGGTCTTTCCTATTCAGGGAGTAAATAACACAAATGGATACTGTCATCCACTTTGACATGCCATGGGTTCTGAGAGTTGTTTGGATGGCCATAATTTAAGATGGCTTACACCTACTGCTATTGTAGGTCATCACAGCTTCTGTATCCTAACCTGTGTATATTGATTTGCTTCCAATTCATCTTGTTACAGTTCTGCAAACACTTTTCCCCTGGCCCTTATTGCTATATTTTTACATTTCTCTCAGCTGTATGAATATCAAACAGTGAATATAACACAGAGTCCTTGAATGTTTTCCAAACATGGCATCTATAGATGTGGCCTTCTCTACAGTAATTCCAGACTTTATTACTGTGATAAGGTATCCTAAGATGCCTGAGAACTCGCCCTTGTGTGGTGCCTGCTTTAGTGTCTCTTAAAAAAGGCACTAGGATGCCTAAGTATAGGGGTTTCTACACTTAAATGTCTCAATTAACTAGAGATCAGTCCTTCTTCCCACTCTCTTCCATCACTCACACTTGTTCTGATGACCATCTTTCTTCATGCTAAGTTGCAAAGCTTGCACCTTTTTTTTAAATTTTGTTTTCCTGTTGCAGTGCATTTGCTTGCCAGATTGGTTGGCTAGAGCACAGAGATGTTGACCAAGGAGGGGTTGCAAAAAGGTCTGTTCAGCCCTTTCTCTTCCAAAAAAACCTCTATCTGCATTTTGTTATGGCCAAAAAAAAGCCACTGTGATTTTTATTAAAACATACCTGCTCTGTTCCTCCAGGACATGGTAGCCTGCTCTTTATGAAAGTGCTGTATGGTTACATAACAAAGTGTCCATGAAAGGACACTAATGGAAATTTTGCATACTGTGGGGAAATAGGGTTTCAATATGTAAATTCACTTACACCACAATGAGGTCTGCAAAAAAATTCATCATCATCTACCAGGCATTTAACCAGATGTGTTCCCTTAACCTGATGTAATTGTAAATTGTGTGGATAGTCAGTCCTAGTGTACTGAGCTCTAGCCTCCTGGTGTAGGAGGGAATTTTGCCTAGTGCAGGTTGTAGGGATAAAGTGCAGACAAGGCAGCCCTTGTCTGCTGTGAGTTTAGTTTGTTGAGACTGGGAAGATGTGGATCATGCAGGACTAATCTTCTAATCACTATATATGATATGCTTTCCTATGTAAATATGTATTTATATTTAACTGTATCAAAGTTTCTTCTGTCTTAAGTATATGGTGACATTGACTGAGATTGTGGTAATTACCAGCATAACTATTAGGACAACTACCAAGAATGTGCCTTACCAAGGATTCCAGAAGAGATTAATTGTGCTTTAGTTAACGGTTTTCAGCATGGTCCAGCACGTAACTAAACCCAGGATCTTCCTTACTTCTACTGATTAGGGCTTGGGCTAGGCTGGCACACATTGCAGTCCTGGGCTTGTCCCAGTTTCTTACTGCTCTTCATTGTGTTCTGTCGAAGCTGTTCTGCCAGGGCTAATTAACAAACAAGAGATTTTGATGCCTTTTCTACACCCGGAACTGTACCCTGATAGTCTGCTTAACTGGAATTTGTCTGCTAGCATTTAAATAATTGTATATGATACTCATGAGTTCCTGTGGGCTACTGCTAGAGATTTGATGTGAAAGAATGTACTTTGGCTTAATAACCAAACAAATAAGACCTGATAATACAGTTGTTGGTAAAATGGCTGTGAGATTAGATCCTGGGACACTTGCCTTCCATTCCCATGTCTTAACTACTGCAGTATAATTTTTGTTATAGGTGTATTATTGGATCCTTTATTGTGCTCATGGATGAAAGTGCATATTCTCTGAAATACAAGTTAATAAAAAACACAAGGCAAGTTTTTTACAAAACATTCAAAGACAGGGCTCTGAGCAATCTGGTCTAGTAGAAGATGTCCCTGCCTATGGCAGGGTAGTTGGGCTGAATGGCCTTTAAAGGTTCTTTCCAACCCAGACCATCCTGTGATTCTATGCTGGTTCTGTGCAGTTGCAAAGCTACCTGTACAAGATGTGACCGGAGGCAGCTGTTGCAGAAGGTAAGAGCTTCAGTCTTTGTCTTCAATGATAGGTGACCCTAGAACCTGCTGTTGGCAAGCAGTATGAGGCTCAGCATACATTGTTGCATGCCATTTTAAGGGGGAGAAACAATGCAGAAAGGAGTGAGATTAAGATCCGAGGAGCATGGAACATGAGTATGGCAGAGAAGATTCTTGGCTAAAGTAGGAGTGTCCCAAAACGGCATGTTTTTTCCCCATGGGATGACAACAAAGTAACAAATGGATAACCAATTGTTTAGTTCCAGGACAAGGACTGTTCTTTTTAATGATTTCTCTTCACGATTCTTGTTGACATTGATAAGAGACTCACTAAAGGCCCAAGGAGACTCTCAAGCTCTGCATTTGTGCTCACAGACTGCATTTAGGCCCGGTGGTAATTTCTGGAGGAAGATGGCCTTTATCTTTTAACTCAGCTAGCTAGTCAAAACAGCAGGCAGGTCTTTTCACAATTACAGCAAGCCCTCAGGAGGATTTTGATGTGTGGTAGAGCACATCCCAGCTTTTGTTCACTGCAGGCTCAAGTTCCTTTCCAGTGGAGTGGTGTATGGGAGCCTGAGCAGCCTCACCAAGGCATAGGAAGGGGATGTGCTGTGGGAGGCAGCAGCTGGGCGAGAAGCACTCTCCCAAGCAAGGCTACGCGGCAGCTCTGACACAGCCATCCTTTGCAGACCTGGAAGAGAGCCAGTGCACTGTCACTGTCCTGTGAGGGCACTTTTGTCCTTCTGCGCTCTGAACTAGGCTTGCGCTCAGTTCGTCGCTCTCCTGAGAATTTCAAGGCTCTCGCTCTCCCTCTAGTGGCAGGAAAAAGCTCCATTCATTGGAGTGACTTTTGCTACGAAGAGGGTCAAAGCCGCCTCCATTCCTTTCATGTTTTCTCACTTGTCCCCTCCTGATAAACTAAAACCGTGTCTTTGCTACCGCAGAAAGTGGGACCTCCAAGGGTGGGCCCGAATTTGTCACGAGCAGGAGTGTGTTCCTGCTGACCAGTCAACTCCTGCCAGTGCTGTTCTCTGCCTACAGCAGTCAGAGCTGGAGTGCCTGGGACCACCTCTGTGCTGTGTGTAGGATAGCCTTAATCAGCATCAGCAATTACTCCTTTTATTTTTCCAAACACATGAGCTCATTTCAAGAGACCTGAGATTCATTTCTATAGTGTGTCCTGTATTGAAGAGAATGAAGAGGAAGAAAATACCTTTCAGGCCCAATCTGTTTTCAGATAAACATTTCAATGTGGGTATGTGTAATCCTTTCTCTCCCAGACTTTAGTTTAATCCCTTTTCCCTGAATAAATAGGTGTCCTCTGGCAAGGAATTGATGCGTGGCTGTAAATAGGCAGTGTTTTTATTATCCAGTTAATCTCCATTTATTATCACACATTCAACAAACAGCAGACGCTCCCCTACTTGTTTGTCTGTTCACAGGAAGAAATTTTATCTTAGTCAGTGGATTATGGTAAAGGCTGAGTGAATCACTGTGCTGCAACACGGTCAGCCCTTTCAGGGTTATTCAAACAATGGGACTGTCCAGCCAGCCAGATAAAATGTTTAATGCTCTAGATTGCCAGGATCATCAATTTGGTATTCATGTCTCTCTATAGCACTGCCTAAAGCCGGCATTTAAATGAAGCTAGAAGTTATATCAATGTAGCAGATGGGCTTTGAGCATGTGGTGGCTGCAATACACATGGTGTTTTGAACTGTGAGGCTGAATTCAGGGCTCCTCTGAATCACTGTGTCACCACTTTTCAAATGCAATGCTTTGAACAGTACCCAATAAGCTGAGAATGTAACATACCTCACTCTGGGTTATAAACTGCAACTACAGTAAGGGACTACGGGTTAGCAGAACAGTAAAGCTTCTTGTTCATATATTCTCAGTTGCTGCATGTGTCTGAAATTAACTTCTGCCTTTCCCTGGAATCCCTTGCACTTCACATCCCCTGTGCTGCTGCTCTGCTTTCTTCCCTGAATACTTTTCCTCTCCTAGCCTGTTGCCTTGCCTTGTGTCCATGCACCAGCAGGCTGGGTTTCTGTATCTTTTTTCCCTCTTAATTGAAGCACAGCTTTGTACACAGCTGCCACTAACAGTAAGTACTGTACAAGTGCTTGGCTCAACAAGGTTCCTGATCTGTGTTTTCCCAAGCATCTGCTATGAAGGCAAGGGTTGGTCCTCTTCAAAACAGTCAGTACTGATCAGCAGCACGTTCCTCCTGCTGATGGTCATAGCAGCTGCAGCTGCACTCAGATGCTGAGTTTACCCCAAACCATTGTCTAATTCAGTGTTTTTGCTGCCTTGAGTCCACATCCCTTACTTTGTTGATGTCCAAGACAACATTTCCATTCTGTGCTGAATGCTGACCAGACATGAGTTTGTCTTGAACGTGATCGTTTATACCCAACATTTCTTCCAAGCACTTGGGGTATCTTTGTGGCTCCTCTGATGTGCCTTGCTACTCACTTTGCTAGGGGTTGGTTTACAGACATTGTCCAGGCAGAAGAAGGGAAATAAATTACTAAGCCTTGTATCTTGCTGCACAGCAACTTTGAGGCACTTTGGTGACTATACTTATTTGCACAGTTGCTGTGAAAGTGATTTGTCTGCAAATTCTGATGCATTCTTTGGAAGAGGTTCATTCATTCCTGATTTTCTGCCATGTAAAGCTTCACACTATGGCTAAGCTTGCCTTGACAAAAAGGAAAATCTAGTGATATTAGGAGATACTGTGGTGCAAGTTAAGAGTACTGATATCTTGGATTACTGTTACCATACAAGCAAAGGCAGTAGTTATTTAAGTGCAAGAAGTGGAGATCAAGGTAAGGTAAGTGTGTAAATGAAGAGGAAATTAGGAGATCTAAAAAAAGGACCTCCCTGAGCACAGACAACTATCAGAGAGCATTAGTTGTGCTGTTGGGGAGGGTGCTGGGTGGTCAGCACTGCTGCTAGGAAGGGGTGTGTGTGTGCATGAAAAATCTTTCCTTGGTAGTGCTGCACACTCACCTTCTAAGCAGCATGTCTGAAAGCAAAACCCTTTGTCTCGTGGTAAAAGCAAGTCAGCTTTTTGAAAGACAGTACCATTCCAAAGCTGGCACATTGTTTGTGTCCTTATTGCTGCTGTATTCCTTTTCTGTCTAGCACAACGCATGTCCTGCCAGCACAGAAAAATTACCAGTTCTGGCTTATTCAACTAGAGAGGGTGCATGCTCACAGCTATAAGGAAAATGCAGAAGATATTTTTTCCCTAGCACAAGTGAAAAGGATCTTCTTCTAACACTAAATAGTGTGTTTGGATCTTTGGTATTTCAAATCTTCATCACTGCAAGTGCTAGCTGCAGACTCATCTACTGGTCATGTTTTCCTCTGATAAGAGGATTAGAGTCAGTGCAAGGACATGCACTGGGCTGGTGTTACGGGATCCAAGGTAAAGGACCAACCTCAGGGTAAGCAGATCTTTGGTAGGAGGTGTAGGAGGTACTTCTGTAGACAAATCTTATTTTGGCATTTGGAATGCTGACTCAGAATTTGACAGTAGAAAATAACCTCTTCCCTTGGACCAGTAGTGACAAATATTTTTCAGAAGAGCTGAAATTTCTTCTGCTTCTGTTGGTACACTATGACATCTAAAGAAAATGCTTTTGGGGGTTTCAGACTCCTTAGTTAATAATGGGGAGAGTGAATAAGTAGTTTCACTGTTGTTAGAAATGCTAAAACAATCCAGAAGGCCACTCTACAAAATTAATGTCAAAACAGCAGTTGATGCAAGCTGGGCTTAATAATGATTTATGCGTCCTGGAATACACAGTAACTGAGTTTTCAAGTGTAGTTAAATGATTCAGCAACAAACATTGGTGGACTATTTTTTGTACTTCATTTGTGGTCTTTTAAGGATACTGAGCCATGTACTGATGCAGACAGGCATCAAATTTATAGGTATTTTTAAAATATCTGACATTGTGAGAATTTTAACAAGAAAACCAGTAGAGAAATATAAGGGAAAATGTTCTGTTAGTGTATTATTGTGGACAACAAAAAGCTAAACAACAGTGTCAGTTTTTGAAAGGATGTAGAAGTTAGAGCCTTACATGGTGATGTTAGGTAAGGGCTCTAAACTGTGCTTGTAGAGGTGTTTCAAAACTTGGGCAAAAAGCAGCACAAAGCCTTCTTCTGGATGCAGAGGTATCCCTGAAAAATCTCAAAAAGCTAGTGGCTCCATGGCAAGTTTTGTCCTAAATACCTTCAAGAAACCTCCCCCCTTTTTTCATACAGTTTTGAAGTCTGAGGGTGATACATTACTTTATTCCTAATACAGTGACATTTTTTCTTTATTTTGTAGATTCAACCAGTTATTGATGAAGTCTTCTCATTTTCTGAGGTTCCAAAGGCTTTTCTGAAATTGGAAGGAGGACATGCACGTGGAAAAACAGTGATCAATGTAATTAGTAGGCAATAAAGTATCTCTAATCATTATTCTGCCTGCAGTCAGTCCTTGAACATGAATTGGTATGTAGCGTTTCTTTTTTTAAAGCTCATACAGGATGCATAACTTAGAAATCTTGTTTTAGAAAAGCCTCTGATTCCTTCATGCACTGCTTGTTAATAAACAGACAGGACATACTAATGTCCCATAGCATTTCTAGCTGAAAACTATGTTAAGAATGTAGTTGTGACTTTTGCAGAACACCCCTCACTCTTAGGGTAAGAGGAACAGTCTACAGCATTTTCCTTTTGTATATCTTAGAACTTTTACTTCTCAGATGTAAATCCTGAAATGGTGAGGCACTCTCTTACCTACTTGTCTATATGAAACCTGTGCTGTTTTTCCTTGGCTCTCCTAGTTCTGTTTACCTTCACT
This sequence comes from Toxostoma redivivum, assembly GCA_013397375.1. Taxonomy (NCBI): domain Eukaryota; kingdom Metazoa; phylum Chordata; class Aves; order Passeriformes; family Mimidae; genus Toxostoma; species Toxostoma redivivum. Next base: position 595,237 of record VXBI01010137.1, on the reverse strand, counting down.
AATGTGGATTATTACCCAAGCTGTTTCATTCTCAAAACTAAATGGTCACATCACTGTCTCTAGACTGATACTTTGATCTTATGGCAACTCTCTCATGACATAGCTAATTTAAACAGAAGCATGAAACAAAATCAATCTGTAACTGATAATTTTTCTAATTGCCCAACTCCTGGCCCAGATTCAGCTGCAGTGTTTATGCAGGTAGGGTAGACATGATTTTGTGTCCCTGTTCCTGCTGGGTCTCATCAGCATTGGTGAAGTGCTGGAGGGGGTGTTTGTGTCTGGTGGGCTGTTTTTCAACTTGCCATTTTACCAGGCATGGGCTATGGAGTAACATCCCTTGCAATTATGCAGATGGATTGAAGGAAACTGGCAATCTCTTAAATGAGAGCTGTCCATTTACTGCAGTGCAGCTGTGGTGGTGCACAAACCATGTCATGCAGCACTTCCACCAGGGGACAGAAGTGGCAGCCGTGTGAATGGTGGCCCCGTGCGCAAATGCACTCAGCACATACTTGTATAGAAGAATCACCCATTCTTCAGAGCCTGCCAGCTATTCTACACCATGTATTCACTTCTCAGGGGCTGGCTGTTGCAGAGGAATTATGGACAGAGATGGGCACAAGATGAAAGCAAAACTAACCCTACAATGTCACCTTTCTACCTTGAAAAATAATTTCAATAAAAAGTTACCTAACTTAAATTTATTTGTAAAATGCTATATTATATATAGCAAGACACATCAATATGACGAAGTACCACTGCTTGGAACCAGTAACAACATGTTTTCTATTAAGGACTAAAGGCAGCACATTTCAGAGCAACAAAACTTCAGTGCATCTTTACAAAAAGAAGAAAATTAGTAAGGCACTTCCACTAGGGTGCTAATAGTAAATGCACCAGTATCCTTTGAGGCAATACAATAGTAATGAAAATGTTAATTTTAAACAGACTTACTATGCAAGACAAAGGCCTGGATGCTCCTTGGAGCAGCTTGTAATAACACTGGTCTAAGCCAGAACAAAACACAGCAGCATAGTACCAGAGTTTGTATTTTACCTTTTTGCCAACATTACTAAGGAAAACTAAGGTTCAAAGCAGGGCAACAGAAGGACCTCCTGCAGTTATCAGAACATCCTACTTGTCACAAGCTCTTTACTGAAGCAGTGACACTTACTTGGAATGGGCACAGCCCTTGTGGCTGGGCATGTATCCAGGCTTGGTTGTGCCCCTTCCTAGAGGAGTCTGACACTTCCGTCCAACAGAGAGCCAGGAGCCCACCACATTGTTCTCCAACATCTCCAGAAATACAGGGGAGCTGGGAATTCTCCATGGTAAGCCCAGCAGGCAGTGACTGGAAAACTCAGTAACCACAGCGCTTACAGGCTGTTGCAGTCACCCTTAGTAATACTTTTCCTAAGAATTCTTGTTTCCTGTATGATTTTGGAGTTCAGTAAGACTCTACTTACTGAAGCTGTTTTAAAAGGACAAACATGTCTTAGCAAAGAAGAAAAATACCCACAACTCAAGAAGTTAAGCAACCTAGAAAATGGGCAAATTCTTCACATTCCAATGCATCCTTTTGCCAGCCCTCTCTTTTTCTAACAAAATATCTGCTACTTTACATCCACTATACATGAGAAAATCTAGATTTTTTTTCTTAATTTAGGACTTACTATATTAGCATACTAACGATACTTGAAGCCACATGTTAAAAAAAGTCTTTGGATGTGCTGTACTAGCAGTCTTCAAATTTTCAGTAAACGTAAGTTGGTTCTAGTGAACCAAATGTATTAATTTCCCATAGTGAATATTTCTCTATACTACATCCCATAGGTCCAAGTTGCTATACCCACATACACACTGCACTCCTGTCCTTTATAAAATAAGTTACACTTACTGACTATTCTGGGTTAACTACTCACTGACGTAACTCCATGGGGTCTCTCCCACATTCAGTTGTTCCCTTCTAGCCTGAGGCACAATGCTACTCTCTATCCAACACTGAATTGTAAGGATTTAAAAACAAAGAAAAAGAGTGTTTTGAGATACTCAAGCTTTTATAGGGAAAATAATCTTGGATAGGGAGGTGAAATCATTCTGTTGCTTGTTCTTTTCAAAATGGTGAAGACAAAACTCTCATTGTTGATCGTGTATCCTTCAGAGATGGCAGTGCCAATTCCAGTGTCCAGAACAGTGGCCAATTCAAACATCTTTGCTTCCTTGGGTTTATACAACCAGTGGTTCCCAACACTGTGTTAACTTTTCTTCGTTGACTGTGTTGACGACGACATGGTCGCAATCATACTGTGTGCCTCCTGTAGAGAGGAATGTCAAAGAGGGGAGGTTATCTTTGAAGTAAGAGACAAATACTCCAGGTTTCAGAAAAGCTCTAGTAAGAGCTGGTGTAGACAGTTTTTTGGCCCACGGCTCTGAGAAAACAAATGTATTTTCATCATTGCCTGCTTTTGGAATTTATTTTTGAAACAGTTTTTGAATTCACTAGGATAAGTCTGCCTTATTCTCTCCACTCCTTTAGCAATTCAGTTTCTCAGCTTTTTCAGCCTGGATGGAAAAAGAAAGAAACACTGCAGTACAGTCAGGTGTAGCTCCTTGAAGACTGTCACTTCCCAAAAAGTCACGCTTGACTATTCAGTTTTCCTGCAACATTTGTCAGTTGTCACTTGGCTCTAAAAATGGAGTGAAGATGTTAAGATGATGAAGTGAGTCCTGCTGCTAACAGACAATACACACGTGACCATGTCAGGGACAAGGTCTGGCACTGGCCCACTCCTTGCCATTATAATCCTTTATTTTGACCAGATAAATCACAAGTCATCGTGCATAATGTATCACTCAGTGTTCAGCTGTTTCCACTAGCAGCTGAACATATCTGAATGCAAAATAGAAATATTTCTTAGAAGGGCTTAATCTATTTGCGCAATGCCAAACATGTTCTCATAGAAGAGCACCATGCATATTCTGACTTAAGAAACTGGGAAGCAAAGACATGTTTGACTGGAGCTAAAAGTCACAACTGATGGTTTTTTTCCCCTCAGATCTAGCATGTACTGCAGAAATGTAGGACACATGCATTTCCTGTAGTACAACACACCTACAAAGCAGGTGGTATTCCCACTGGAAGCAGCCATTTGTGCCAACCATTTATACAAGGCACCAGGACACTCCTATGGACATGGACACTGTCTTTTTGTTCTGCACCCCAATTGCCTCACCTTCCCTGACTGAGCAAAAGACAAACCTGGCAGCTGAAAGCTTACGATGACTGTAACATACTGAGCTATGTAGCTAATGTTATTTTTTGTAGCTCAGTTATCACTGTGAGTGCAAAAATTGTTCTTAAGTGGTGTCTGATAGAATGTAAACATGTTAAAATAGGAAAAGATGGGATTTTTTTTCAATGGATAGAGACTATTTACTTTGATTGCATGGTGCTCTGGACAAGGCTTTGTGCTATGCCAGTTTATCCACAAGGTGGCATTGGCAACTGCACAGTTACACAACTGCATTCATTTGCTGAGGAATTCTTTAATGCACAGTTTGTGGTCCAGAATGGACCAGCAGAGTTGGCAGAAACAGGCAATGTTGCTACTTGGCATTCTCAAATAAAAGCTAAATGTATCTACTGTTTTGTATTTACTGTACAGATTTAGTTTGTTTTAAAGCTAAGAGTGCATCTGTACTTCCACCACCAGACCTTTACCACTGTAAAGTTCTTCAGTTATAAATGCATGCTTTACATAATTGCTTTTAACATGATTAACTGAAGAAAAGGCAATGTAGTCATATTTCTGCTTGTTTGGTGCAATTTAGAATGGACTTTAGAAAAAGATATGCAGTCATTGTGACTAAAGATTCTCCTTGAACTGGAGTGTTTTTGCTAAGTTTGTAATTGATCATCACTAGGTTCTTATGGCAGTAAGGAGAATTTGTGACTATTTGTGCCACTGTTGTATTATGGTCACATATCAGATAACCCTGACTGCACAGTGCTGATAGTCCTACCCAGCAGAGGTGGGTGATTGTCCCACTCTGCTCTGTGCTCCCCTTGAGTGAGCAGCCTCACCTCAAGTTCTGTGTGCATTTTTGGGCACCACAATATAAGAAAGATATAAAGCTATTAGAGAGCATCCAAAGGAGGGCAGTACAGAAAGGCCTTGAGGGCAAGCCGTATGAGGAGCAGCTGAGGTCACTTGGTTTGTTCAGCCTGGAGGAGACTGAGGGGTGACCTCACTGCAGTTACAACTTCCTAGTGAGGGGAAAAGGAGCAGACACTGATCTCTTCCCTGGTGACCAGTGACAGGACCTGAGGGCATGAAGCAGGGAGTTTTAGGTTTGATATTAGGAAAACACCCTTCCAAAAGAGGGTGTTTGAACACTGGCACAGGCTCCCCAGGGAAGCGGTCACAGCACCAAGCCTGACAGAGTTCAGAAAGCTTTTAGACAATATTCTTGGGCACATGGTGTGACTGTTGGGGTGTCCCGTGTAGGGCCTGGAGTTGGGCTTTGATGATCCTTCTAGGTCCCTTCCAGTTCAGGATATTCTATGATTTTAGGCATTCAGTCCTGTTTGGTTCTAAAGCGCTGACTGTTGCCTATGCTATTTTTCTGGTTGGTTTGGGTTTTTTGGGGGGGGAGTGGTGGTTGCAATTGACATAATTGATGTCACAGAATCAATTAAAAATCAATTTTAAAACAGTTAAAACAACTGAACAGATATAGAAAATGTTTACTCCCTTCATGAAAAAAGCAATTACGTAAGAACATCTGATTATGCTAATTCTGCTAATCATTCAATTTTCTACATTTTTAGACCTTCTGTGAAGCTCTGAAAACAAAGTTCAGAAACAGTATCTACACAAATCAAATTACTATAATAAAAGTGACTCCAAAATACACATCAAGTGCTCACAGATGCCAAGCTACTATGGCAGAATCTCATGCTTGCCATATAGGCATAGCCATTAATAAACAAAAGAACCCTACCTTTTTGCATCTGATCACATCAGTATACAAGCCTGCTTTTGCTTTCTTAATATCCTTTGGCTATTGCATCTACAACTACTGTGTAAGAAAATTTGCTCTTATAGAAATTAAAGTTAATGAGAAGTTAGGTTGTTCTTGCTTCACCATTTTAAATAATCATACTCACATTGCTCAAAAATTAACTGAGGCTATCTACAGTGAGTGGACGCTGAGAATACAAGATAAGCAAGTGCTGTGAGTTACTAAATTGTATGCAGGAGAAATGAAATGAAGTTTTAGGGCCTATATAATTCAAGAGGTCAAACTAGTTGATCAGGTATTTTTTGCCTCTAGATTAAAGCAACTAAAGCACCATCCTTAATTTATAGGCACATTTAGTGTGTATCCCACTGTAAATACCATGTAATTAAGACCCAATGTAATGAGATAACATTTGCTTACCTTTGATATCTAAAACCAGCTTGGGTTTCATCTTGCTATAAATTCTGCCATCGGGACTAATATGCCAATATTGTTTGTCTTCATTCCGCTCAAATGACAGACCAAGTTTAGAACCAGGAGTTATAAGATTTCCAACAATTGTCAAGCAGCAATCCTCTGCCATCTATGTCATTAGAAACACAACAGCAAATATTCAAAATAGCCTTACTTCTACTGTCCACTGTTTTTTTTTATCAAATAGGAGATAAATCATCAGGTGAGAACAGAATTTAGGAATGACCTTTTCCTCTGAACATTCTTTTTTTTTTGCCCCCAGTCATTTCTAGTTTTGCAGTAACCTTTTAATATAAAGGACATAACTGCATAGTATCAAGTGTATGAATTTCACAGGGTATCACAGTAGTATTGCTTCTTTTGTTCTATGCTCTTTTCCTAGTCACCTGTATTACTTGCTTACTTGATTCCAAATGTCTGCAAATGTCTTCTTGGTTAAAAAAAGAGCTGGCAAAAATTAAGCTTATTTCAAAAGAGTATTAAGGCTGTATTACTAAGTAACAGTTAATTTTTCTAGATAAACAGCAATTTTCAGTAGATCACCATAAACTCTGCCTTTTTAACTACTGAATGCACTTCTGTGGCAGACTGAATAATCATCTGTCATTGTTGAAATGGCCCTAAATTATTTTTACAAGTACTTTTGAAAGGACTATTTCTTCAAAAAGTCATACTTCTGACTATCATAACCTAGAATCAAAGAAAGTTGATTTAGTTGTGAAATTCTCACTTGTATCTGAAGCGTTCTCTAGTGGGACTAGGAAAACTCTGAGCATAGACATTAGGTCCACTAGGCCAGAACTTCACCCATTTCTATGAAACTCATAAAGAATAAGGAGACCTGCTTTCAATATCTGTTTCTGAAAAAAGAGAAGAATGACTTTCCTATCTTGCTTACTGGTTATCCCACATACTTAAAACAGCCCTTCCTTGAAAATCCCAGGCACAGCTCAGGGTCACATCTCATGACTCAGTCATTGAGATGACCCAAGCTTACAAGAAGATGCAGGTTCTTCCAGTGACCTATGTCTGCCTCTGTGCAGGTAGCTACCCACCAGGAGCTCAGTTTTCTTTGTAATATGTGGTAGAACCCAATTTTTGGTTTGTGCAAAATGGATTTACTACCATTCATCAGAAAGATGGCAGAGCTCTGTAAGAGTTCAGTTACTTAGGATCAATGTTGCCAGCTTGCACTCTGCACTAAGATACCCGATTGCTATACAGCACATGCCATGTATTTTCTGTGCACAGAAAAATTGCTTTATGAGATACAGAAAAAGGGGGAAAAACCAGGAGCATTTATCCAAAGCCATATAATACCACACTGTCTCAATATGAAAACTTTCAGTGACATATTTGAGAAGCACCATCAAAAGAGAAGTCTTTTGTATGTCATATTAAAGCTTTTAGCTTACTTTGCACCATTTTGCTGTCTGCATAAATCCCTTTTACAACTGCATGTATCCTGTAAACATGTCCAAACAATGCCTTAGCTTATTAACAGTAAGATTCTTCCCTCCAGCATAGATGACATAGTTATAAATGGCTCCTTTGAAGTTATACAATCCTATAGAAAAAGTTCACATGATTCTTTGCAGTCAAGCTGTTTAACAGTATTAAAGTAACTTAATTTTCTTTTGGCTGGCATCCCCACGTAAGACTGTTCATGCTTAGACATTATATGAACTGTGCATACCTCTGCTCACCTCAATGACAATTTGCACATGATTAGTTTTATGGACTGTGAGAAAAATAGGGCTTCATTTGGAAACTTGTATGGAGGAAAGGAAAAAGAATGGATTTGACAAATACAGGGATAACCAGAAAACAAATAAAAATACCCCACCCCTAAACGGCTCAATAGTGGGATTTTATCTTTAAGCTTGCCTAAATACAGAAGAGGATATTGTCCTAGGATGACTTTATGATGTTTGTATTCTTAATAATCTGTTTCCTCCCAAATTTGCCCTAAACCAGTACAAATACCAACCTACATTACACTAACTGTGCTACTGCAAGGTATGCATAGTTCAATATATTATAGGAAGAGTCTGTACTTTAAAAGGTCTCCTCTGCTTTGATACTTTCACAATACTTTCTCTCAAAATTTCCATTATATCAAAGAAGTATCATACAACTAGTTTGTATCACTTGAAAAAGCCTGAGTTGATTAAAACAAAACAAAACCCACAAAAACCAACTCCCTACAGAAGGATTACATTATAGTTGAAAAAGAGTAAACCAATAAAATAAATGAAGATGCTGCAGTAGGAATTAAATTTATAAAGCCCTGCTACTGGAGAGGAAAAGAGAAAATGCACATTGAACTCAAACCTTACCCGACACTTTATGAATCCATCCTGATAAACCCAGATTTGATCATCTGAGTCTGTATCTTCTGCAACCTGTATTCTGAGAAGATTGAGATTATCTAGGTTTCCATCAGCTGACATGAATTTCCCTGTTTCCTTGTTTCGAAGCCTGAAGTACACACGTTTCTGCACAAAACAGAAGAACTCTTTAACCACTATCTCAGCAGAGAATACATCCTGCTCTGAGTTCATTTCAGAGCAGTTACTGTCAGTGCTGAACCCCAAACCTCCCTCTTTCTTTCTGAAAGCTTAACTTATTAATTTGATAATTTAATTCGGAAGCCCATAAACATCTGGATGAGACAAGCTATGAGAACTCTCCACTCTGCGTGGAGAGTTTCAGGCTTTCCTATCGACTGAAATCGACACACAATGGAGAGGTCAAAATTTTTGAATCAGAGCAGAACTAACTTCTCTCTGCTAATTCCTTCTATAGATGTTTTTAGCTTTCATTAAGGGTGCACTCATGTGGCCTATTACACATGAACACTTCTGTTCAGACTCAGCAGGGTAGTTAAAATGCATTATCCTATTTCTGCTTAAGGCTATACAAAGAAAGCTATGACAGCAAGCAAATGCAGCTGGTTACAGGTACAAGTAACCTATGAATTAGAAAAAGCTGTTTCTCCAATGAAATATGGCTCAGCAAGAACCTCAGATGTTAAAGCTCCCAGAACTGCTGCACCATTGAACAAGATCATATGGTCTTTATTTAGAGAACAAAATAAAGAGGGCATGACAAGGATAAATTTTGCATTAGATTTGCAAATTAATCTGCCAAGTAATAAGCAGGGAGGGACTTTCCCTCTTAAATCAACACAAAATCACTACTAACTGAAGTATTTTTTTAAACCAATTTTGTTGTTCCATAAATAATGCATTTAGTACAAACAGTATGCCAGCAACCAGTCTAAGTCCAAGTTATGAAACAAAATTATTTATATATAGCAGTTATTGCCATTATTTATTAATCCTTAATTAATCCTTATATGCTGTCTTCTGTACTTTGGTTTAAAGGATGCTTAATGAACAGTTTAAGCAGTGTAACTGCAAAACCATGTAGCATATTCAAACAGCTTTTATTACACACAAAACTCTGGAGTGATTTCTTTACACAATTGCCAGTGCTGAAGTTTGTCACATGCCTGTGACAAGGCTGCATAATATCTCCCCAACCCCATGACAAGATATAAATTAGTGCTTGATGAGCTCATGTCAAAGCCCACTCACCTGCAGTAAAGGTCTCAGAGAACCTATTCGACAAAAGCCACTGGCTTTATGCCAGTCTGGAATTTCATTTGGTGTTAACAACATCTGACGTCCCCTGTAATTACCGTGTTCATAAATTATCCATCTGTAATGAGAAAAAATAAGACAATGTTTTAACTGCCAAATTCAGCTTTGGGATCAATGAATGAGTTTAACAGAAATCTGTCCCAGAGTGTAGTAGTGCTTAGCTTTGGAAAGCCAATGACCTTCTTTGTAACAGGCCTCAAAAAATAATAAAATAACATCCTGATTTAGATCAGCCACACTGAGATGGGTACACACGAGTTTGAATTTTAGAGTTCTATTATTTAAAAATTACAAGCTGAATGAAGCAAAGCATTTTCTTGGGAGAACCTAACTTTTAAATACCATTTGTTTAGAGGAGGCACTGTGACTCCTAAAGGAGCACAGATCTATATGCTGTAAATGCTACTTTGCTGCAGGTGCAGAACCAGTTGGTTTGTGTATCTGAATTTGGACAGGCCAGGTTCATGTGAGAAAGAACTACTATGGATGCAGACTGGAACAAGCAAATACTGGAAACTGCAACAGGGTGAAGTTCTCTTGGGTATTTTGATAGAGGTTTTATTTCATAACATCTCTCTTCTTTCCAAATATCTGCATGGGGGGTGGGGAAGAGACAGAGCAAGAGTGCACATAGAAAAAATTTGTTTAGCATTCCCTAACATGCATCCAACTATGCTTAAAATCACACACTGAGTGTAATCTCTCAGAACCCAATTTCTGATTCTCCATTATAGGTACAGCCAGTGAGTTATGTCTGAGCTTCAAAACAGGCTGCCATACAGTGCAATTTCTAGAGTTTTCTCACAGTGTTGCGCTGGGACTGTCCAGTAGCCATGGGGGTTTGTGTACATGAACACTCAATATGCTCGTTTTCAGGTTACCTCCTTCCTCTGACTGATTTGTCACCAGACTTCTCCATCCAGAAGCATTGTCACTTTAATTTTGGTGCTTTTTCACTGCCTAATAAACATCTATCCCCAGGTATGAAATTAAGAGAATTATAAATGGAGGTCTCTTAGCAAAGGAAGAGAAGATGAAACCCTCTTCAATAAGGAAACCTTGCAGAGGCAAGGAAAGTAAACCCTGTATTTTGACACATTTCAGCAGCTGACACTGCTATAATGAAATCAAAATTTTCATATTCTGTTTCCAGTGATCCACCAAAAAAAAACCCCACAAATATTCATTGGACAGGAAACACACAATTCACAATTCCATTACTTGGAATCATGATATTGGCAAAGAAGTAACTTGATGTTTGACTTCCTGCTATGGAACGTGAGAATCAACTATATTGTGGTGAAAGATAATGAAACCTTGGGAGGCTTCAGAATACAAACATGAACCTTTTCTTATATTGTTTCAAAGTTCAATTGAGTGTGCTAAGGAAACCCTTTGACCAGCCTATCTAGATGGGGAAAATGGTTTGCTCTACAGATTTGCTTATTAACTATCCACTTGAGGGCAGTCTTAAGTTACCCACAGCGTCTCTCTAGCACACACCTTGGAAATTCACCTCTTCAAAAGAACACATTTAAATGCAAAGCAACAGTAATATGGATCTATCATTAAAAAGCAAAAAAAACTCCAAACAAAAACCACCCAAACTGGGGACAAGTATCTTAGAGGTAGAGGTTAACAACAGGGGAAAAAACAAAAAGAGAATTTAAGAGATCTGGTGGAATGCTAGAATATAGGACAGTTGTTTCAAACATGCTTCTAAACAGCTTTTAAACTTCATCCCAGACTATTTTTTACAAGATATTCAAGGATACATTTAGAGAACGCAATGACTTAAAAACACCTACCAAATCCAACTGCTAGATTCTCATCCAATTCCTGAAGTAAAGGGACTATCTATTACTACTAACACCAAAAGAGTTGAGACCATGGTCTGATTGTACCTCTGTGTCCATAGCAGAGGTTAAAGGATGACCATGAAGACTTATTAAAAAACATTTTGAACTTATGACACAGATCACAAATTTCAACCCCTAGCACAGGGCATGAGTCAGTGATAACATATTATTGAGACAGGATATGAAAATACTCTGTAAGACAAAATGGTATTCATGTACTACACACATTATGATATTCTAATTTTACATTCTGTGGTTCCATTACACCTGTAAAGTTGAATAAGTACTTCATTCTAAAGAATCAAAAGGTGATTTTAAACTTACATGCCGCCAAGGACTTGAACTGAAGCTATTCGAGGATTGTATCCCAGGAACTGAAGATTTAAGATTTCTGTACTGAATTCCATTTTCTTTCCTTGGAAACCCATCTTTTCAAAAAGAGCTATGCAGGGCTCAGACAGCTCCTGCAAAAGGAAGGTAAGTGCTATTATAGCATGTTGGAACTCCAGATGGTGACTGTGAAGATCAGTACTCCACATACCCCTTTTATTTCAGAGGTTTCTTCTTGATTGTTTAAGATCAAAACCCCTGAATGTTTCTGCTCTTCAACTCTCTTCTTAAACTTGAAAAGTCATAAAAAACCCTTATGCAAAATACTCAGGGGATCTTCTTGCAGAGAACATAAAAGTTCCTTGTCTTCAGGCACAAAGACCTCTGTGGCTGATTCTTGCACAATATCTTAAGTATGTTTTAAAATACATTTTTATCAATGCCATATCTCTCTTCCATTGCACTAACCCCCACTTGTGGGAATTTTCATACAAAGAGGAGAACAGACAGTAAGATAATATTGATTTCCACAGCTTCAAATGATGACAGCCTTGTCAGCACTGCTTATCACTTATTGCATTAATTTTTAACTTTTACAGTAGGTTACGGCAACTTCAGTCCCTGACTAGACAAAAGATTCAAGATTCATACTACTGAGGTAAAATTCATGACAAGTGAAAACTTGACATGACATCAGAACAGAATCCTCCAAATTGCTACGAGAAGATGATTCTCCTCTGTCAAAATGCTTCTGGTGTCAGAAGGATTCTGCCCACATGAAGCTGTGTGCAACAGAATTCAATTTGAATGTCTTCTGGAAAAGGAACCTTGGACTCTTCTGTGAGGCAAGGTATCTGTAGTGGACTGAAAATAACCTGTCATAATGAAGGCCTTCCTGTGGAAGCTGGGAGGTAGGGTTTGAAATTCCCCAGGGTAAAGTCAATTAAGCCTAGGTGTCCTGGTGTTATGGTGTACACTCATAGACAGAAATGACACTGCCACTCCCTTTCTCACAATCTTCCAGCCAACGACTGCATAAAGCCAAGGCCACAGCCAGAAGCACTCCTTCCTTCTGGCATGTGTTCAGCACGCTCACAGATCAACTGGATTGGGAACGCCTGACATGACGCAAAGTCTCGACAGACTCCCACATCTGGCCTTGGGCATGGAAACAGGCCCTCCAAGGCAGAGCTGGCTCCATGCATGTGTGGCAGCTCATATATGCACGCTTTCGTGTGAATTTATTAGGCAAGACCTCCCATCTACCAATTTCTAGACAGTGCTTAAATTCCTCTTTAATCTTCCTTTAGATGTTTAAGGGCTCAGCAGCGTTGGATGAGCATCACCATTACCTATGCAGCTGCTTATCACACAGCAGTGGGCTGTGCTTCCTGATGAGCACACATGCTGCTAGGCTGTGAAAAATGCCAGGAGAGGCCTTTTCACTTTATCCAAAATCAGAGTATGCTCAGCCCAACCATGAAAGGCAACACCAGTTAGATTGTCATGGATCACCACAGGTAAAGAGCCCAACAGGACCAGTCACGCTGTGATGATGTCCCAGTGCCTCTGAACTCTAAGCCCTTTTACAGACTGGCACCTGCCCTCTGAGACATGCAACTTCTTAGGCAACAGCCTTTCAGCCTCATGCACCGCTTTATAAATAATCTTCTTTCAAAGAAAACAGAAATGGAAATCCTCCAGTTTTCTGCCACACCTTACACTGGGCATTTTTTTGATTCAGCAGCAACACTGTTATATAAAACAGTGAGAAGTCCAAGATCAGCTCATGAATTTTCTGTCAGTACTTCCCATGTACTGCACTGTACCATGCTGATGTTCCTGCATATCTACATTTAGTTATTCCACAGAGTTTCTCATTAAAAAGTAATTTCAGATGACTGTTCAAGTATAAATCACATTCACAGCTGTTTTTTATAGTATGCTCAGGAAGAACATGTGTCAAATTCAAGAAGGAAAAATGCTATTTTCTATCTACAGCACATGTACAGCCATGTGGAGCATGCAAAGCAAGCACAACCAAGACATAGTGGAATCTTAACCCCCCAAACCCTTGAGCTTATAAACAGCCCTTAATATAGTTTCATAAGTTCCCTTATTTAAAAAAAGCCCTTTTAGCTTTCACTTACAAGCGTATCAAATACCCCTTTAATTTCCTTTTTTTATGGTCCCTTCCAAAATGATCTCTGCAAAGGGGAGTTTAACTAGATAAATACAGTAACATGACATTAAAATAGCAAAGGTGCTTCTTGTATAGAAATGTCATGAGAAATCCTGACGACAGTTATAGAAATGGCAGATGGTGGGAAGGAATTAAGAGTGGCACTGCCAAAACACAGTCCCAAAATAAGTCTGACAGGTGAAACCAGGAGCTAAAATAATAATGTTCAAGTGCTTTTGGAAAAACATGAAAAACAAACAATATAAGTAGTTAGAAATTATCATTCTTTCTATTCTGATTTGCTAATAAACCAATGAGCAAAGTAACCCATTCTCCTCTGCAGGTAGGGAGCCTCTGAAGAAGGAAGCAGCAGCGTCATTTGCAGACAGATGCAGCTCTGTACTACTGTCTGAAGTGTGATAAAATATAGAACAAGTTTCACAAGTGTAAAGAACTTAAACAAGTACAGAACTGGCATTTCTGTTTTAACACAAAAGTCTCTGTCACAAATAATAAGTCTTTTAAAAGTAAGCTGATCCTTCCATCTTGAAACAAGCTATTTAAACCCAGGAACGACTGACATGTACAGAAAACCTTATTTTAATTCTTGGTAAATTAAAATTCTAGCCAGCAAGCTTGGCTAGAAACAATTCTATTGTTTTTAATATGATCTGTTTATTAGACAACCAGAATTCGTAAGGCAGATGTACTTGCTACAGCTGTTTGTTTACAGAGTACATCAAAATTTTCCAGAGCCATAAAAGAGGATGACATTTTAGCTCTGCCTAATCAACTGCTACACCACTGAAAAGTTACCAAAATTAAAGTGAAGTGCAATAAAGTTGCCAAATTCAAGAAAAGATTCAATAGTGAACTCCTCCTTTTTTTAAAATGAGTACCATCTCCTCATGTTGCTGTAAGTTCCTGGAATCTTGACCCCATTTTGCTAGTAATTAATTTGATCTTAAAAGATACTTGCAGATTCCCTAAGTGATCCATCATAATGATTGGTTATAGGCTTGAGAAAACTCGTTCCTGGCCACTCAGGAGTTACAAAATATGTAAATGTAGTTTAGTTTGTATCCACCACACATAACAACGCTGCCTGATTTTGCCAAACAGTATTGGGTGTTGCTTTACCTTATCTAGAAGAGTGCATTATTTTGATTAACTCAAATTCCATTGTACTGATGATGTGTCTTATAATTACCTGTATTTCATGCAAAGTTGCTTAATTAAGCCTGCTTTTTAAATATGCATCAAAAGCAAGGTCCATGGTACAGATATTTCTTCACACTGTCCTACCACTTCCTCAACCTATTCTAAGTGTTCTCTTCTATTGGGAAACAGACTTGACTCTTTACAGAAGTTCTCTTATAAGCTGTTATTAAGAACAGGCATTCCAGGCAGTTGCTTCTGTAACATCTTCTCCTTTACAAAAACAGCAAAGAGGTCAAGAAAACCTAACAAACTGCAGCTAGGACATTTAACTGCTATTGCACAGAAAAAAAAACAAACACAAACAAACAAACAACGCCCTCCCAACCCAAACCCTCCCCCCACCTTGTATGTGTGCCCTAGAATTTTTACTGTTGCAAAAAATAGGTAATCATCACTGTCTTTATCTTTACAATATTTCTAAGAGGTTTTACTTACAATATTTATGATCCGTAAAGATTTTAGAACTGCTTGGGGTGAACAACCCATTGCTGTCAAATCAGGATAGATCCCTTCTTCCAACACATACTGGTTGCCGGCAAATTCCTCCTGGTCATACACTATGCAGCTGCAAAAAGAAGAAGAAGTTTCCTCTTAAGACATCTGTACCAGTAAAATGCAGACACATCATTTACAGTATTTTGTTCTGAAAGACTGATGTGCAAATGGCAAAGCATTGTTCTCTGTAAGTCCCATATGTGGAACCACCTCATGTGTTAGAAAGCTGGTTGCTTTTCTAGAACTTTTACCATTTTAGTGATTTTGCAGTATTCATTCAATATAACTTACCTGCCATCTAAAATTTTTGAAGACTTCACAGCAAATGAATCAATACATCTTGTGGTTTTTTCAAATATTTGGCAGTTACCCTTGAATTCAGGCTCTGAAAATACCTGGACCTTTAAAAAGTTATAAACATATTTAAGGAAATTCATTCTTCTACCTTCAGTTACATCTCCACCATTAATTCTATCATTAGACAGAAACATACTTAAAACACCAAGACTTCCTTGGTTACCTATGTTTGTCACCTCTTCAGTGTTACAATACTTGCTCAAGAAAGCAAGGTAGCAATTCCAAAAATTACTTGTGGCTGTAAATCACTTAGTGACATACAAAATAATTAGAACAACACTAACTAGTATAGCTCCTTGGTCTATCTGCCTGGTAAAGATGTTTAAATTCCCACATAAGGGCCAGAATAGGCACACATTTATTAAAGGGCCATAAAAAGTTTTCTTTTATATTATCAATCTGCTTAATTTCCAAAATCATACTCTTCTCAGTAAATGAAAACTCTCTGCCTCTCAGAACACTAATAGTGCATAATCCTGGCAAAGGACTCAGACAGCATGCCAAGAAGCATGGCATATATTCCCAGGGTACATGGGCTTTATGAGCCTGTTACAGCTACAGACACAATCTCACGTTGGTTCTTTCTCTGCTCCAAGGATAAGAGAGGATACATCCTCCAGAGGTTTTTGCCCTTATTAAGGAAAAAAAAATATTCTAAACAGCAAACTGGCTAATTTGGCTAGAGGATAATTAGCCGTGATCACACAGAAGTCATTCACATTACAACATGCCAACTAGCTTTATTCACTCTTTAATAGAGATAGGAGTGTGGACAGGTACAGCATTCTCCAAAGAGAAGCACGCTGATAATGGATGCAGTCTGTTGGCTGCAAGCCACTACTTCTTTGTTTCCTTAGGATAGGGTCTTAATAAGCACATAATGTAAAGATGCAAATAATTTTTCATGCACACAGATGAAAATAAGCAGCCTTGAGATTTTTATTCCCCATAGTTTATGCATTATCCTTATGCAGGAGATTACAGTGAAGCGTGCTACTAATCAGGAGTAACAAACCAGGACAGCTAAGAATTGTCTCCTTAGTTTTTAGGGCCATGATATACTCACCACTTCGACTGAAATGAAAATAAAAATAACTTTGTACAGAGACTTGAACGATTTCTGAACCTGAAAAGGTTCAGAATTAAGAAGGATGAAAAAAGCTGCCCATTAGCCTCACTGTCAAAACTACATATTAGTACTTGCACACAGGAGACAATCCAATGTAGAAATATATTAACTCACTGAACAGACAAGTTCTGCCTGCCATTTCCTTCCCTTATGTTATTGGCAAAGATGGCATTAACTTTTAAGCACAACTCAGCAGTATTTGTGAGTGAACAACTCCCTTCAAGTGCAGCCACCAGTAGCAAAACTCTTAACCAAAGAAATAGGTTGAAAAGGAATTAAGTCAGCTGTACCAAGAACAACAACATCTATCCTGTAGTGCCCTCACCAAGAACAACATCTGTTGTAGAGCCCTCACCTCAGGAACAGACTCCAGGTCCTACACCTCAGCATAGAGGGCTTCAGGCTCCAGCTCCTAAGAACAATCACTGATACCCCAAAACACCTCACTTGCTGAACACCAAGACATTGCCAGTGCCCTAAGGAAGTTCTGATGGCAATTGTGTATTAAATCCCACCTTCCTGGGGTCTTAATGTGACTTACTCAAGAGGTTTAGAAAGTAGCCTTCCTCCACCTGCAGTTTTCAGTCTTTGTCTGACTAGTCAGCCATCTATGCAAATACCCGAGTGTTCCACTGGACAAACAGCCACTTTGTTTACATGTTACAGACACTACACAGTATGTTTCATGTGCTTAGAGAAGCATCTTACCTTGACTTTACCCCTTTCACTTCCAACAATATCCTGCCAAAGTTTTGAGGGAAAAGAAGGGAAAAAAGATTTTAGACAGTGATAAAGTAACATACAAAATTTACTATTAACTATAATTCAAATAATGTAAATATACTGAATTTGACAGAGAAACTAGAGTTTCAAATACTTCAGAGAAACTTGCAAAACAAGTATAAATTAGCTCCTTACCATAACAATGGGTTGAACTGAAGATATTTTGCAATTCTTTCCCCCCCATGCCTCAATGCTGGGATACAGCCCTTTAGCCAGTATATACTGCTCCCCTGTAAACTCAGGATTCTCATAAGCCACCCACCTAAAAGAAAAAGAAGAGGGTGGTTGGTAGAAATCACACTACTTTTCCAAAATACAGATGTGTATATTCATTACTGTCTTAATATAAGAACAAATAAAAAGTTTAAGTGCCAAATTGTGATGCTGTTAACACCCTAAACAAACCAGTGTATCTGATAGTGCAAATTCCATGCAAATTTTACTACCTTCTTGCACTATGTTGATACAAATCAGAATGAATTACCTAAAGCAAACCACAAGTTCAGACACACCATCTGCCACATATCCTAAAAGTTACCTCCAGTAAAAGTATTTCAAGATGTTTTACAATTGTATTATTTTACAAGTTCTTCTCTAAAACAAAAAACAAAAACAAACCAAAACCATCAGAATACAGCTTTTTCAATAAAACTAATTTTCAGAGTAATCTGGGCAGTAAATGTAGCAACACTAACTTTTAATGTTGCCTATTGCTACAGCTCAGTTGTGTTTAAGCAAATACCCACCCCCAACATGGCATTGAGCTGCCACAACAGGTATATATAGCAAGGAGAGGAGACTATTCCCTGCTAGGAATCAGAGAGAGCAAGAAGAACATCCTTCAAAGTGAAGCATTAAAACCACCACAAATCCGACCAGATCAATGTATTTAAATGCAAAGCTGTTATTGTAACTACTCAGTTGGCTCTCATGGTTGACATAGGCCACAAACTCAGAGATCTGCATCAAGTCTTCTGTCTCAGTCAGAATATGCCTTTTTGAAAGACTTTCAACTTTTGAGATGATACACACTTGAAGTACTAGAAAAGCAACCAAATCACTACATATATCTCTGATATATCCAGTTACTCCTGCAGTGCTTTAGGTCCAATCTTAAATACCTGCTATCAGTTAGTCTTGCTAAGCATAGTCTACTACATTCAATAAATCTTCTATCACAGTGTTCTTCTAACCCTGGTTCCATACTGAAAGCCCAGAGCACTTCCTGCATCTACACGACCTTTGATTTTGTGATAACTTGCAGAACTTGTCTTGCCTTTCACTGCTATACTTCCCAAACCTTCCCATAGTTACACTTGGACTTTTTTTTCTGTTTGGTTGTTTTTTGAGTGCCCATATGAGAACAGACCACAGCAGCAGACGTCTTTCATTCATTATATTTATGCAGGAATCAGGACACCTTGCTGGTTCCTGATTCTACAAGAAAAACATTTACACAGAGTCAATCTGCTTTTAATTTGAACTACTGTAGTGTACAACGAGTATATGCTAGGTTATGCCAAAATCCACTTTCAGTGAGGTCAGAAACTTTCTGAGTTTCTACACTTACAAAAATTTCATATCATAAAGCAGTAAAATGATACAGATCTTAAAATCTGCAAGGGAAGATAACTCTCAACACCAAAATTCTCCATTACTTTTTTATGTGTGTCGATCAACTGGATTCTACTAACCTGCAGTTTTATTCCAAGTACAAATGCCAGAGTCTCTGCAGTGGGATAACCTCAAATTGAAATAAAGGTGCATCAATATGTATGTGCCAAGAGTATGAACTTTGTTTTACTTGTCCATGGCATACACTCAAACAGTGATTCACATATATCACTATTCACATCTCTTGGTTTGCCTCAGATATAATCAATTATTCCAACTTGTTACGCGCTAATTACTTATGGCATATTTCAAGGCCCATTTAAAAATCACCTCAGTAAATCATCAAAGAGACATTGGTATGTACAATAAATTGAGCAGAGTTCAAACGTCTCAGGTGTGTCTATACCTGTATACCACATATACCAAACGCAGTGAAAATGAGGTTTCCTTAAACAATTTCTTGAGCAGGCATTCATTAGATTTTTCAATGCCAGGATACAGCTATGGTGCATGGTAGTTTTACTTGATTGAGATCTATGCAAACAAGTGTTTCCGATATAAAGTGAACTGTAAGACATGTCAGCAGCCTCCTAAGAATCCCTTAATAGCAGTTAGTTTCCCCCATCTAAAAACTAGCCTGAATGCAGAAGTAATCAATAAATCTCACTTGCATATGTTTACATTTAAATAAATAACATTTAAATAATTAAGTGCCACTCTTCTATGCAAGTCAGCCCATGAAGTTAGACAGTTCCTAGAGTCAGGGCTTAATGGTGAAATACTTGCGCTTCTCCACTTCATTCCAAAGCCTATATAAGCTGCTGAAAGTAATAATAACATTATTAAGAAGAGGTAGCTGAATTCAGTACCAGCTAAACCTGTCCAACCTCAAAATTATCCCTAGGAAGGAGCACTGCCTTAATCCAACTTCTGACTTAACAGAAAGGCCTGGAGAGCAAGACATTGCCTCCACAGCTGAGCAAGAGAGCCACATTCCAGCTGCCAGGCACAACAAAAACTGAAGTGCTGCTCTGCAGCATGGCAGCAACCATCCTGCCCCACAGGCAGCGAGCTCTCCTAACACAACAGATTTTGTAACCCCCAGACGTACAAACTGTCTTAGTGAGGCTGAGCAACAGCTCCATCCCAGGCTGCTGGCAGGAGCATGGTGGAGACCTTCACTCCTGGGCACCATTCATGCCCCTGAAACCAGAAGCATAAAGCTTTGATTATATATTGTTTCTATTATTGCACACAGAAAATCTTTCTCCAAAAACCTCTACGTATGACATCTAAGAAGTACAGCCAAGAAAATAATCCAGACATGGGTAACTCACCAAAAATCAGATTTGCCCTCGGTTAGCCCAGATCTCACCTTGTCTAACTTTAGGAGGGAGGTCAGAAAGTTAATTGGCACTTGCAGAATTGTACAATAATTAACAGATAGGATGAGGTAATAAAATTCTATTTATAGGAAAGAGAGAAAACAGCATGCTCCTTTGTGACTATGATTCTTAGTATCCCAGGGACCTGCGAGCTTTAGTTTTGTGACTCCTTGAAAGGCTTTTTTTCTGAACACCAGTTCAGATATATAGAGAAGTTAAAGCTTTGTTTGAAGTGCAATCCAATGGGGTAACCAGGGGTACGTGCCCTTTTCAGCTCCCAGTAGAGGTTTGTTCATGTACCTTGTGTCTCCAGTTTCACTCATGTTACCTTCCTGAGTGCATCTAGGTTAAACTTACTACCTTCTGGTTTCCGTATATGAACTACTCATTATCTAATTATTTCCTTAATATCACTCACTATCCATACATACTCTAGAAACAACCTAATCTACATTGTGGATTACTTACATGAAAACTAGGAGAAAACCAGGCTGATAAAACGACCACAGTAAACAGATGACTATGTAAAATAAACAAATCTGGGAAAATTCTTCCAGCAAGTTCAAAAGGAATCAACTATAGGGCAAGAGCTTCTTCAGAGCTTGGTGTGTTTATGGATAAAGAAAACTCATAATTTCAAACATGCAGTTCCTGTGATTTTGATCACTATTAAATAAAAGCTTGAAGTTGTTTTTAAGCAGAGAGGAAATCAAAATAGTACAACACTTGATTTTAGTACTTGCTTGAACTTGTAAAGGGTGTTTCCTGTTGCTAGTAAATAGTTCCATTTTCCACCACTTCAAATTCTGCCAGTCTGGAAGTAAACATCAAACCCTACTTTCAAAGAAGAAAGGCCCTTCCTATTTTCAGGCAGCCTGGATTGCTTTCTCCCACCCTAATAGCAGAAAAATATTATTTGAATTTTATGTCTGATCAGTCTCCAAAAAATGCTCAAGAGCAAAACATCTTCATTGTTAAAGTAGTACATTTTCATTTTTCAAGAAGTCAATCCTCATCTCCTTAGGACATATTTTTCAGGATTTCTTTACAATGAATTTGACAAAGACATGAAAATATTGCTTTTTAGAAACATTTAGAAATTTAGAAATTTTAATGCAGCTAGTGCTGAATTACCCCAAAATAGAATAGTCACTCCCCAAATGCAGAGCTGGGCTGTCTCCAGCAGTACAGTTTAGAGCTGCAGTTGAGCTCAGAACTTGTTCAGTAGTATCTGTGCACTGCAATGTCAAACTTTCTTTTCTTTGATATTCCCTTTAAATTACAGAGCAATCAAATTAATTATGTGGGGAATACAGATCATCTGTTATCTTACTGCTCTAACTGCTTACCCCAGATACCTGTAGTTTAAAAATTGCAATGAAAGGTTTAGGGCTTCTTACATTTTTTGCTTATTTTAATTAAGTGTTTTCAATATGATACCAGGAAGGTTATTTCAAAATATCATGACAAGCTTTTATTGAATCTGTTACAGTTCACTATGTCATCATCTGCATTATAGTCTAAACAGCTCAGGAAATTGCTCAATGGATTATTCGTTGCTCTATGACAGTTTTCTTGGAAGGAAAGATACAAAAAAATCTTCTACCTGAACAGAGGCTAACACTTAAAATAAAGCACTGAATTGCCCAACATGATTTCACAGAGATCATTCAAGTTTTCTGACACATTCATGTTTAGTGAGATCAACACAAAACCCCCAAATACTCACAACCTCTCTGGAAAAAGAATGGCTGTACAAGACTCTTAAGAGCTGAGTGCTAACCACCTGTTATGCACAATGCATCTGAATTTTTTAAAAGCTTATTGCTACAAATTACATCTTTTGGAGTCTACAAGGTGAGATTACAGGAACAGTAGCACAGTCTGTGGGACTAGTTTTGTTCATAAAGACTTCTAGGCACCTTTGCCATCAGAGTATTAAAGTCACTCTTAATTACTAGAATACACAAACTCATGTATGATTCCTATCTCAGATGCAACAGACACATTTACTAGAACAACTACATGAAGGGCATGATAGGTAACCCACAATTTGTTTCCCAACCTTCAGAGGCAACTCTTTCCCATGAATTTCTCTTGCATATTACAGAAGACAGAAAGAGTGCAGCAGCTTCAAAGGTCACCAAGCAGAAAAAAAATCTGCTGTCACACCATATTCATATACAATTTAAAAGCATTCCTCTGGAATGCACTGAGCTTGATTCTGCAATCTTTATCCAGACAAAACTTGCAGAGATATAGCATAGATAACACACAGGAAAGATTTAGGGTGTGGCTGGGTAAGGCAGAGCTTCCAGCAAGTCACCTGCATGCATACCAGGCAGGGAGACAGACTGTACATCTCATGCTTTTTTGGTTCTGCTACTTTAGTTAATTTTGTGTGTTTGCAGCCATGATTGCTAATACTTGTCTGCATTTCCAAAATACTTTGCTATGGTCTGCAAGGTTGTGAGACTCAATCTGCACTTGATGGACTCAACTAATCAAACAGCAAAGTCTTTAAGTTGATCAACTGCATGTGATAACACTCATGGCACTAAGAGTTGGTTTGTTAACAGCTATGGCTAATACAGACTTTTGGGAGCCATATGTTAAAAAAAAACTCAAACAAAAACCAACACCACAGCACTAAACCACTGTTAACCTATAGGATTCACTGCAAAAGCAATGCTAATTTTCAGAATAGTTACTCTCTAGTATCAGAAGGTATTAGTGAGCATAATAAAAGTTATCTCTATTTAAAACACAAGTGAGTGAAAGAACAAGGAATCTACCTCCGAGCAAATGCAAGAAGCCTGGGAATTATTTCCATAACAAATATTTCAAAACTGGCAATTATTTCCATAACAATTTTGCTGTTGAAATGCTTCAAAAAAATGCAGCCACAAGAACAAGCTATTTCTTCCTCTCTTGATGAAATCTCATCTCATACTTTCACACTTTGTGTATCAGGAAGTCAACGCTTCCTAGGACCATCTTATCTTACTGTAAGAAGAAAGCCGATTTACTGTACATATTCACCAAAACTTTACTTTCCAATTCTATGGTCAAGGGCAGAAAATTTTATCTGAAGACCCCACATAGAAGTCAGAGTCCTGAAAAACACCTGCAAACACTATCAATTTCTATAAAGACCAGCATACCTAAAATGAAAGAGTGAATAAAAATATCACTTACACGCCACTTAGCACACTTATCGACTGTGTCCTCAGCCCATATCCAGTGTCTTTCAAATTGGAAATTATACCCAACACATTGATATTGGAACCTTTTGATCCAAAGTCTTTTTCACTGTACATTATCATATGGGAGCTTGTGAAGTCCTGTTGAAACAAAGAGAAGCACCATAAGGAAAGTGCCACATGACATCTCAGAGCACTCTGGAGGCGCCTGCTACGCGTTCTTGGAACTTACACCGACAATTGGTCGCAGGGACTGCACCTCCTCATCAAAGCCACCCCAGTCTGTCCAATCCCGGTACGTTCCTTCTTCCAGCAAGTATTGATGTCCTTCAAACCCAGGCTTCTCGTAAGCAACCCAACTGAACAACAACAACAACAACAGCAACAACAGAGTCTGCACGTGAAAACGGACAATGGCCACTCCATGTTTTCATGAAGCAGATACAGATATGTGATATTTATTCTTTTCCTATGAATATTTTCAAGTTTAACCCTTGTGTATACCTCAACCCAAAAATTACAAAAACAAAATAAACAGGGACTGGATTAGTCCACTGCAGCTTCCAGCCTATGGAGTTACTACTTCAGCTGAAGGGTAAAAATCGCTTTTCCACACTTACACTCCTCCTAGCACTTTTATAGATCCCACTGATGTAAGTGGAAGTCTTGTCTTGTCTTCTGATTCCTTGTCATCAAGCATTAAGATCTCTGATTCTATTTCCACATTTCTTCCTTCAAAGAAAGGCTTCTCATAAACAATAACCTGGAGTGGAAATGAAGTAAAAGAAAATTTGCAGGAAGGATGATGAATTCTGAGAATAGACAGTTTCTTTTGCATGGGCACATAGAGGGAGAACGCAAAATTATGGAATCAACTAGTGGGATCTCTCTCTCCTCTACAAGAGGAGAGGCCTTTCCACCAGAGATGCAACATGAGGGCTTGAGCAGTCATTACCGATCTGCATTATCTGGATTGCTATTAATACTGTCATATATGCATGTGATGGATGCAGAAAGGTGACAGAAGTTGCATTTTTTAGGGTGAAATCACATACAAAAGAACTACCCAGTAAACATCAGTAGTTGGTATCCAATCAAAGCATACTTATCTACCCATGTGTAGTTCATGTGCTGTAAAATAGCTTTGCACAATCAATTCACACTGACTTTTACCTTTGGCTCTCCACTGAATTCAACTTTGCGACCACCCTGTTAAAAGAAAAAGAAGAAAAAAATTAAGCTGTTAATGACTTAGACAAATTATGGATGCCTCTAAGAGTAATCAATTCTTACAAAAAGGCAGGACTAAGATGAAACATTCCTTAAAGAGTGCAAGTGAAAATAAAAGGCAGATTAATGGCAGAGATGTATGCAACCAAATGTTGTAAGCTCAAGAATTTTATAGATTAAAAATTTTGGGTTTTTAAAAGAGTTAGATTTTTTGTAAGTCTTGAAAAATCTAGCCACCTTAAATACATTATTTATAACACATAAACATAGGTCATTTAACTTGTAAGTAATAACAGTAGTTTACCATTTTCAAGGGTCTCATGGACCTAATGTAGGCTTCCTTCTTCTCCCAGAATAATAAATTAGGATATTCACCAGGCTCCAACATTAAAGGGACTCCCTGGAAACCAGGTTCTTCATAAAGAAGCCATCTAAAAGTAGGGGGGGATGGAGAGACAAAAGTAAGACATAAAAACCTCAGAACATTTCTGCAGAGTAAAGAACAAGACAATATGTTTACTTTAGGAACTAGATCATTGTATTCTTAACAAAACTTTGTTTCTTTACCACCAAAACTGCCAGCTGCAAGCTGGAATACTGACAAACTTCTGTGCTCCAAAGGAACCACTAATAATATATGCCTTTTATTTGACCAGGCCAAAAAACTCAAACCAGAACAGTGAACAGTAAGAATTTGACTCTTTTATCTGAAGGCAACCAGATTTAGACTGAAATATCAAATTTTATAACTATTTTAAAAAATAACAGAATAAGCTTAAAGTGCAGAACCTATTTAGAAGAATTTTTAAAATCCCTACTAAACTATTTGTATTTGATGCAAAATCTGCTCAATAAAAAAGATTAGATTGTTTACTAATACATAGAATAACCTGACAACTCCTTAGAAATCTACTTCTTCAGGGTTTATGTCTGCTATATACTTTGAAAGAAGTAACTTTGAGAATTCTTGATAGGGGCAGCAAAAAGTAGTTTCTCAGAGCTTTTTCTCAGCCAGTCATCAGTTACTGGAAACAAAGAATCATACTCTCTGCATAAGGATGTCAGAGTATTTCTTCAATTTAAATGTGCTGATCTCAGAGAAGTGCAGTGTGGAGCAGTATAAAACACACAAACAGCAACACCTTTTGCAGCCAACTCTTTAATCATGTAAGGACCATAATGTATAAATCTGGTGATACCAAAGAGATTAAAATAATCCATTACTCTGTCACACATTAAAGGGAGATTCCAAGCTAACATAAACTGGCATGAATTGGTATAATTTCATTGCACACATGGCTCCAAGAAAGAAGCAAGGTGCTTTAGTTTTATTACTGTCTATAGCTGAATGTTCGATACATTGTGTGCCCTGTATTCACACCACTCAGTAAGCCCTTGGCTTCTGGCTGGTCACACGTGATATTTCCAAGGGCTCTGTACTGGGGTAAATTATGTTTATATACCTTAATATCAATTATTTCCATGAGGGGATTTGAGTGCTCCCTCAGCTGTTTTGCAGATGGCAAGAAGTTGGGTGGGAGTGTTGGGGGGAAGTGGGTGGGATCTGCTGAAGGGTAAGAAAGCTCAATGGGATGAGGTTCAACACGGGAAAGTGCCAGGTCACAACATCCCCAAGCAGTGCTTCAGGACTGGGGAAGAGTAGCTGAAAAGCTGATTGGCAGAAAAAGACCTGGGGGTGCTGGTGAACAGCAGTTATACATCAGCCAGCTAGCTGTGCCCAGTTGGCCAATGGCGTCCTGGCCTGTATCAGCAACAGTGTGGTCAGCAGGACCAAGGCAGGGATTGTCCCCCTGTACTCGGCACTGGTGATGCCACACCTCAAATTCTGTGTTTCAGGATCAGTTTTGGGCCCCTCACTACACAAAGGACATTGGTCCTGGATTGTATCAAGAACGGGACAATGGAGCTGGTGAGAAGTCTGGAGCACAAGTCTAGTAAGAGTGGCTGAGGGACCTGGAGGTGTTCAGCCTGGAAAGAATGAGACTCTGGGGAGACCTCATTGTTCTTTACAACTGCCTTGAAGGGAGGCTGTAGCCAGGTAGTGACTGGACAAGAGGAAGTGGCCTCAAGCTGCACCTGTGGAGGTTTAGACTGGATATTAGGAAAAAATCATTCACTGAAAGAGCTGGAATCACTGGAACAGGCTGCTCAGGGGAGTGGTGGAGTCACAATCCCTGTAGGTATATAAAAGATGTGCAGTAGTGGTGCTTAGGGACATGGTTTAGTAGTGGACTTGGTAGTGTTGGGTTAATGGTTAGACTGGATGGTCTTATTAAGGCCTTTTCCAACCTAAAGGACTCTATGACTAACTTCACTGCAAGAACTGACACACATGGCAGAACAAGGAGAGAGTACAGTCAGAAGATAAAGGTGCATTGACTCATTTCTGTTGGCAGCTTTTAACAAACAGCAATTAAGCATGAACACCGGGAAACTTTAAGATGATACAACCACACCCACATGGCAAGGTGACTCAGAGCCTCCCTCACCTGCCAATGCAGTGAACTGTCATGCCTGTAAACTAAAGGCAAAAAATCCCCTAACCCTGCAACATGCAAAAAAGCAGCAGCCATCTGTTGAATTTCTCATTGAAGCAACTTCTTTTTACACTGGACTAATAAACAGATATCCGAGAAAGACAGCTGAAAAATAATATATTTCACTTCCTAGTGAAAATATTAGTCTGCTTTTCTTCAGGGATACAAATGCAAGAGAGAAATATTAAGGTAGCAAGAGTTTATGTGGATTTAGTAAAATAATGCTGTTACACTAAGGCAAAATAAAGACAACTCAGATGTGCACAGGCTCTGCCTCCTTTAAAAAAGTGTTTCTAATTTTACTGGTCACAGATAGCTTTTCAGCGAGACATAAATAAAGTGAAGACGTAGATGAAGTGAATTAACAATCAACCTCCAAATAACATCTGATTTCATTACTCTTATGAGACATGTAATTTGAATTGAGGTTGCAGTTCACCTGTCAGAGAACCAACTACTTGGACATCTTCAAATCTGCCTATATACCAAAATGCTTCATTTTTTTCCCCACAAATCAAGGTGTAAATATTTACTCAGATAAAATACCCTTTGCCTAACAATGAAAATGTCCATATATCATGTGGTAGATCTGAAAAATCTTTGCAGTGGTATGTAACACCTGCCTTCAGCTAGGCAGATTTTGATAGTTAGACTATTTGCAGCAAGGCAAGTGCTATCAGTGCCCAAACATAAGAGCTACCAACCAAGGTCTGTACACTCTGTAAGAAGTTCTGCAGGATGAGTGGCTCCAGTCTCACTTTTTCTGAAGGAAGCCTCTCTCTTCTGCGTACTTTTCCCAGTACTACTTTGAAGCATGTTTTCCATAACAATTTACAAGTTTGTTTATTAAGCCATGAAAACTAATATTGGTATAGTACCTGGATTCCTCCTTAGAGGCCTCCTTTCTCATAAAAGCTTGCTTGGTTCACAATATTACCCTCCTAGCTCAGATGGCCAGATATTTTCAGATGACATATTTGTATTAAACACCACCATAAAAGCCCAGATCAAAATGCACTGTGAAATACAAGAATGTCACCTATGGAATCTCTAAAGCACTAGGTCTTAGTTTATAACAGAAGGACTTCAAAAATTTTCTTCTTTTAGTAGGACGATTTCAAGTTTAGAAGAAAGCAAGTAGGAAACGTGGTCTTATTATTAACAGTTCATCCCAACTCTCACTTATGTTAAGTTTGCCTGAATGACGAAAAGCAAGAGAGGCAAACTCTTATTCCTTGGCTACAAATATGCAAGGGTTATTCAGTATTTACTACATGCAAGCAGAAGAAAATCTATCTCTAATAAAACATTCCAGGTCAGACTACTCAAGAGTAAAGCATCACAGTGATGTACTAACACTACTGTCAACAAATACTGCCAAAATATAGGACTAGAATAAATAGCCTGCTCAAGTTTGACAGGTGTAACCAATGGTTTAAAGCAAATTCCTTTCATTGCACTACACATTCATACAGAGCTTCATACTTACATGCCCCAATGTACTTTAATAGAACAAGTCTTCTGAGTGGTTCCAAACACCCCTGTTTCTTCAGTGTCATCAAAAAAGGAAGTCACGATTCCTAACCCTTCAGGCTCTGTATACAAATCAATTCGGCAAACCCTGTAATCCTGAAAAATGAAGATTGCCATAATCACCTGATGTGTGCTGCAAGTTCTGTAATTACTGTGCATAAGTAAATCAGTTTTGAAACACATGTTTATTTTAAATCGTTTCCCCCCTTGTCAATTATAACTGCTATTAGGTGCCTATAATAAAAGTATAGCGAAGCCAGTTTGCCTGCCTCTGAACCAAGACAGTCAGTCAATCTCTAACCAGTATTTACATTGTTTACTTTTTGCCATCTAGGCAGGAATGCATCTTCTTTCATCAGTTAACATCTCCTCTAGCAAATTAAATCTTAAGATAACACCAAACAAGCCATCCTTGAAGAGAACTTAAACAAGAATTGTAGTTACAAGCAATATATATTCTTCCTTTTTCTTTTCCTAGTCAAATAACTTTATAGCTTGTGCTTATTTTGGCAACCTGCAACTACTTAATGGTAGGTTAAAAGTGCATGTAGAAAGGCTGTTCCATCACGTGTGAAACTTACTGGTAGGTTTGCCCATACCAGGCAAACCAAAGTTGCATGTTTGACATTGAAGTTTGTATTGAGAACAAATTTAGTTTGTACTGGAAAAAACAGAAAAACCCGTATTTTGAAAACACCTAATTATTGACGGTTTTCTGGGATGCTTTTCCTGAGACTGACCAGACTACAAAGCACATGCTGCATGTAGCATTTTGATGGCTATTTTAATAAAGCTCACCAAGTTCTGTTCCTACTCTGTCCTTCTTAATGTTACCACAATCCCCACTGTGCAAAAGCCCCCAGATGCATTTTGTGATTAAACATGAAATTCAACATGGAAGATTGTTTCATGTACTTGTAGCTCATGTTACACTTGTGTCCTACTAGACCAATCACACTCTGTATCAGTATAAAACATCACCATACATTAAGATCTATAAAAAAGTTTTTTACTTATATTACTTGCCTTAACAACATGTCTGATTGAACCAATCACTGCGGGCTTTTGAGACTTGCAGTCACTTTGCTCTTCAGAAGTACCTGCACCCCAAATATCTGTGAGTTCCAACTCTCCTTCTTCCAATGGAATAGAGGGGCCTTCAAAATTTGGTTTCTCATAGAGTATCCAGCTTAAAATAAATTTTTAAAAAATCTAATTTTTCATGGTTCTTTATCAAGTGTGATTTGCAAAAATCATGTTTCCACTTAACAAATCCTTTCATACACAGTACTGTTTCCAAACCCTCGCCATTTCCCCAATACGGCTTATTTGCCCAACACTGCTGATGCAAGCTATTTTCAGTTTCTGTGATACCTTTAAAAACAATGATAAAATTAAAGATGCCTACTGCTGAATTGTACTTTCACAAAAAACTTCTCCACCTTTTTAAATTGATAATTTGAGGCAGAAAACACTACCGTCTCTGAATACCAGACTTTGTGTAAGATACTAATCAGAACCAATTTGTACACAGAAAACAATGACACTGCAGACTGCTGCATCATGTATAAACAAACAAGTTGCTTGGATCCTGTGAACATCATGGAGTTCCACAGCAGCTGGTGTAGATGTGCCAGAGGATGGTAAGACTGCTCAGAAGACAACATTTTTAATGGCAGATTGGATTATATAACTAAATAAGAACTTTATCCATCTGCAAATACAAACCCTTCATTCAGACCTTCAATGGAAGGAGGAAAAAATCCCCAAACCCAGTTCCTCTAGACCACACTGGAAAAGATGACCTGGTTTACAGAGATCAAAAGGTTTTTGTTCCAGTTTTCTGAAGCTAAAGAGCAATCAGTTTGGCTCCCAGTACCTCCTACTGCAGCTAGCCCTTGTGTCTGCACCTTACTATCAGATAATTACTTTTGAGAACCTGCTATTTGACTGCATTATAGCCTGGCCACAGTACAACTTGCCGTCCTAGCCACATTACTAATGGCCCTTCTGTTGATGCTATGAAGAAAGTAGATTTACTTTGTTTTGAATTACTTTTGGGCAATACAGCCCAAAATGCCTCCTTTTGTCAGAGAAACAGTCAATTATCTCTACAGCACCATCTTATTCCTTTGGTCATGAAATAATCATGGCTTTAAACATATTTGCTAGCCCTTTTAGCCCAGTCCAAATACTATGCAAAAAATCCCTAATGACCAGAGGAGTTGAAGGGCAAAACAAGTAGACAGAATCTGTCATTTCATCCCACACCTAAGCCCGGTGAAATCTCACACCCTGCCAGATGGTAACACTCACTCAATTAGTCAGCAAAATAGGTTTTTCAGCTCAGAACTTCCTGTTGCAAAGGTAAAATGCCCTATTTCTTGCTCATAGTTGTTCATTGCCTTTTACAAGGCAGACTTACTGTGAATCACATGCCAGTTCTGTTTCAAAACATTTTTGGATAGAGTAAAAATCTTTGTATAAAGAGTAAAAATTGATCTCTTACCATCCTCTGATGACTTTAACTAAAATTGTTGGTGACAGAACCCAAGAAGTGCAATCTGGAACATCATGGAAAACTTCAATGCCAGGTTTTTGACAGTCTGAGTCACAGTATATCACCAGCTGTGTTAAAAAGAAACAACAAAACAGAAAAACACACCAGTAACATATAGTTCTATCTTCTTAAGCTTTAAATATAGAAAGAACAGTAAAATTATTAAAATTGAACTTACCTTGCCAGGTCTGGGATTGATTTTACTTTGTCCATTTCTTGGAAGTGTCTAATAGACAGTGAGAAGAGAAATATCACCAAAAAAATCCACAAAATTAATAACATTTTCAATAAAGATAGTTATAAAAAAGGGCTAGTAGAACAAAATAAAAACTACTCTGAATAGTAAAAGCTGGTAACCTTTCAACTATACCTATTTACCCCTTCAGTCTCTACTTCCCCTTGCAGAGCAGCATCTTGTTACAAATGTACAAATTTATAAGCTTTTTTAAAACTCTGAATTATCATCTCACTGAAATCTACTAACCTCAGATTTGAAATGCTTTAATAGTGTCCTGATCAGCTTCCTATATATTCCAGGAGTTTAGTACCAAGAGACTACTTTAAAAACTGCCACTGATAAAGTACATGCTGTACAATGATAAAGATGAGTTTAAATGTCTAAAATTATCAAGCTATAAAGCATGATGTATTTTGAAGGAATATATGAAAATACTTAGGATGCAGGATGGCACATATATGCATGAGCTAACTAGCATAATCAATTTTGTGATGAACATCTTGTAACAGGTTTGCTCAAAGAGCGTGAGACTGCATAAGTGATAAACTAAAAATATTCAGAACAAATAAAACACATTGAGGTATACAATATCTAAAACAATGTTGAAGTCAGCAATAAATTGTATGATATAAAATATATGGGAAAGCCGTGGTTGCATAGTGTCATCTTCAGGCAAATAAAGCAAGCATTGAAATTATGTGTTTGGTTTCCTAGCAAGGACAGGAGTGCTCATTCTGGGACAGGGTCCTGCTCTTCTAGAAATTATTCACAAACAAAAAGACCAAACCAGATCCTGCCCCTAAATAGGTAACCAGCAACATGTGCAAGGAATTAAAGAGAACATAGTAGTTAATATGCAGAGCAGGCAGTGGTCGCAAGACAGCTCTTAACCACCACCAGGTTTTAGTAGGCATCATCAAGACATGTTGAAGCACGACTGGTTTTTTAGCCTGCGCTTCAATTCCAGCTAAAACTTGTTCTGTGTTTTGGGGAATGACAATGTCATTGTTTTGGGCTGCCCTTGCTCTTTCCTTCACATTACCCACTAGCCACTGCATCATCATTTTCTTAGTCAGTGGAGATTCACAGCAGGTTCACCTCACAGAAACATTTTTGATTCCTAATTTGAGCAAAACAATTCAGCCAGCAACAGTGCCACAGAAATCCAGAAACCCTTTAAAGCCTTAAGGGATTGTCTCAAGTGCAGTTTTAGGTATGTACACACTCCACTGCTATATTAGGCCTCCACACTCTACTGAAAGTTGAAACCCACTCATGAACAACAGTTTAAGTAGCAAAAAACAAACTAAGACAGTACTAGACATTTAGCTTTAAATTCAAGTTTTTAAATCCAAGCAGTATCATCAGAGTAAGAAAGCCTCTGTAACTGGTAACGTAAATCTACACTACTATAAATTTTCATCTCCACTCTAATTAAGAAAACTTCCCATAAGAGAAGAATCTACATTCTCAAAACTGAAACGTACCATGGATGGTTGTCTCCTGCAAGGTGACAAAGAAAGGAGCTAATTCTACTACCCCACTCCTTTCAGGAGAACTGTTACAGCAGATAACCATTAGTTTCGGAAAGTATTTCTCAGACTTCTTATGTGCTGCTTCCATTCCACAGGTCATGTTCATGTGGCTATTGAACTTTAGAAAACATATTTCTTCCCATGGTTCTTAGATCTCCTGATTAAAGTTTTCCTCTCAGATCACAAAAAGGCCTTACATTAACAGAAATAGAAAATACTACAGGACATTGGTTCATCATTAAAAAAACAGAAATTACAAATATATTCCATATTAAAGTTGCTTTGAGGGGAAAACATAGGTCTGTCTTCAGTCATGAAGAATGGATGCTTGTAATATTACCCAGGGACAGCCCTCCACTGTAGCAGCACTTTCAATAATCACTATTGTCCAGTTCTTAAAGTATTCTTAAAGAATATATATTTTTCTGCTAATGCACGGGAATACAACGAAGGACTAAAATAAAAAAATTGCTCTGTTACTTATTTGACTGTACAGTGGCTGAATGTCTTGTTGGAAGAGAAGAGAGATTACGTCAACAGAAGTTTTCTGAAGTTCACAGAAAGCATTCTAATCACTTGCAATAAAAAATTATAGTTAGCATAAGATTTGTTTCAATATAATACAACATCAAATATGGAGACATATTAAAAAATGCTTTCCATTCATATTTGCAAAAACTCTCAAAATAAAGACCCTTTAATCATGTTGATAGATGTAATTTCATTTTCAGATAAAACTGGTACCATACCTAAGTTCACCTCAATGTATTTGTAATCTATATATAACCCAAAGAGAGGAAACAAAACAATGTATGCACATTGTCTATCAAAAACATAAAAGCTGGATGACTTTGCAGGCAGCTTTTTAAAAACACAATACTTACATCCACATCTAATAAACCAGGGGGGACATTTGAGTCATATCTGCTTGTTCCTAACCAGCTTGAAAAACTTTTCTCAGGGTTGCCATAGTTGGGCATTTGCAAACTTAGCTCTTTTTTTGCACTATCTGCTTGCAAGTACTTCTCCACAAAACTTGGAAACTTCATATCTGAAAGAGACTGAATGGCAAAATCAAAATTAACACTCATTCAACAGGTAGACAAACATTTTTTCATTTCCTGAATGATCTTTATTACCTCAGATTTTTGAGGCATGATGAATGGCCCAGAAACATCCTGTTGTAAAGGAGGCATCCCTGAGGATTCAGTTGCAAAAGCTGTTGTGTTATTTACTGAAGTGACAGAAGGGCTAAAAATCTTTTCTTTAGAAGACAGTAAGCTTGAGAAGAGGGAGCTTTTTTCAAGCCGTGATCTCTTAATTTCACCATCTGTACAATCAATGTTCTCTTTCCCATTTATTTCGTGAGGAAAGGCAGGTTCCTCTCTACATGACTGCAGAGCTTTGAATATGATACTCTGCTCTGTTGATGCACGCTTGGGCCTGACTCTGGCTATTGTTTCCAGGCTTTGCATTTTAATTTGTTGTGTTGGTAACAGATCCTGTGTTTTTTCCCTCCTCAGTCCCAAACCAAAAGTAAATACATTAGGATCAAATACTTTCTCTAAGTTGTCTTCATGAATGGGAGGCATTGCAAAGTGGGGTGCTGGAGACTTCGGAAGCTTTGACCTCTTCTTTTTCTGGGGTAAACAAACTGAGCTGTCTAAGTTTTTTATAGTTTCAGCAAACTTCTTCATGTCAGATGGGGAATCAAAAATGCTGTCATCTTCAGCAGATCCATTACAGGTTTTGCCTGGGCTCTTTCGTGCATTGGTGTTGTCCTCCAATTCCAATAGAGTGTCTTGATTGCTGTCATCATACTGCAGTGCTGCAAAGTCCAAATCTCCTGGCTTTACCTTTTTATCTCCATTTTCCCTCTTCTTAAATTCTGATCTGGAAACCTGATGAGATGGTAGAGGATATTTATCATTATTGCAAGGTGATAAGGCTTCTGTGTTTGGCAGCACTTTTTCTTCGTTTCTATGGAATTCTGAGCTTGTGCAATTTCTTTGGTAGAAAGGATCTTGAGAATTTTCACTTTTAACAGGTGAGTACAAAGGCAGTTTAAAAGGTGAACTTTCTTTCTTTGCTGTGGTTAATTCTGGTTCTGGTTGCTTCAGAGAAACACTACCAGCATCACTTTTGCTGCTTTGGTTAAAAAGAGATATGGCAGCTTTTACTTTGAGTTCTGTTGTCTTCCCAATATCCTCATAAGAGGCAAAGCTTTCTTCATTTTTGCCTTTTGACTCTGAAGTGCTTTCTTTCTCCAGTGTGCCATTCTCAAATAACTTCTGGCGACTGCTTTGCTTATTTAGTGTTTTATCAGGCTGTTCATTTTCTTTAGATTGTTTTCCAAATTTAAGCTTTGCTCTGCCAACGAATGTGCTTGGTACAGCACTACTTTTTGAAGCAGGGATGTCAGCAGGCCTCTGGCTCTGGTTAGCACATTTGTTTTCAAACAAGGAAATTTTGTTGGCAATGTTGCTGTTAGTTTTATTAACTGGTTTTTCAAGTGTCTCCTGCTCACTTTCTAAACTGTCTTGATTCATAGGTGTTTTAAGATTCAGCTCTATGTTCTTCGGTTTGGCTGGACTACAGGAAGCAAAGTGACACAGAGTGACATCTTTAATTAATCTTGAACAGGCTTGTAACAATTTTCAAAACATGAACTGCAGAATTATAAACCACAGACTTAGTTTAAATTTTGATATCTCAAAAGGAATCAACTAAAAGGGGAGTAACTACATGGATTTAAAAAATTAGACACTAAATAAGAACTATGTATTTCAAACACGTACTTAGTTCTCTAGGGTTAGGAAAACAAATACAGCAGCCTACAGCATCTGCAATTGAGGCAGAGAACTCAACTACTTACAACTGACAGACATTAGAATTTAGTAGTGAATAGGCAGAATAAATTATAAACATGCAATTCCCTACAGAGTTTAGAAAACAAATCCCAATTCATTAGGTGATAATGAGTTGGTTAACATTTGCATATTCTCTCCAATGAGTTTTGAAGACATCTGCCCAGATTCTTTGCAGCCTTTACATCTACACTGCAGAAGCAACCTCAAACTGAGTGAAACAATTCTTCCACTCTAATGAGTGCTTGCAGAAAATGTTAGCTGTCCCCAAGCACTGCATCACCACCTTAGCTAAGTGAATACCACATGGGAGGACTCTTCCACTTCTTCAGGCAAACTTAGCTAACAATTTAAATTGCATAACCTAAGCCTATCAATTTTACAGGAAATTAATTTGGAAACACAAAACTTTTCTATCAGAGTGGACAGAAAAGCGTGTACAGGTACATGCACACAGTACTCCTGTGCTATTGCAGAAGGCTGATTATGCACAGCTGAGTGTTTCAAGCTCTTTTCTCTGAATACCATCAACCAGGAAAAAGTATTTGTCCACGTAACCTGCTACTGCATATTGTACAGTATGAACAGCTGTGAAGATGCAGGACAGATGGCTTCAAAATTCATCAGTTAGATCTAAGGAGTGTCAAGGAGCCCACCATCACCTCAAAGACAGTCCTATTCTCCAAAGAGGAAACTGGGGACATTCAACAGTAGAAGGACAGGTAGAAACCGCCCTACATGAAAATTGACAAAGGTGGGAGATAAAAAGAAAATAGCTTGCAGCAATCTCCAGGGTCCCAAATGCTCTACTAATCAATGGAGGATTCTGGTATTTAAGTGCTTTCTTCTTTTTTTAACCTACATAAACTGTGTTCACTAAGTTATCAGGCAGCTCTTTAGCCCAAGAAAGAGGTGTGAGATACAGGAAAAATCCAAGAAGTGAGATCCTTTCCCCTCTTCCTCAAGTGATCCATCCCAAGTAAGAAATTAAACCCTTCTAATGCAAGATTCTCCATTGCACAAGCTTTATTTCTTGGGAATACCATGAGGAATAAACTAACTGAAGTATCAGGAGAATTCAAAAATTGTTACCTACAAATTTAAACACAGAGTAACTGTTAAAAATCAAAGAATCATAGACTATTAAGAGGCTGCAATGGATCTTAAAAGATCATTTAGTCCCAACTCCTCTGCCATGGGCAGGGACACCTCCCACTAGACCAGGTTGCTTAAAGCCTTATCTAGCCAGGCTTTAAACATTTCTAGGGCTGGGGCATCATCAACCTCCCCCATCCGCACAGTAAAAAGTGTTTTCCCACCCTCACAGTAAAAAGTTTCTTCCTAATATTCAACATAAATTTCCTGTCCCTCAGTTTGTACCCAGTACTCCTTGTCCTATCACTACAGTTCCTGGCAAAGAGTCCCATTGCAGCTTCCCTGCAGATTCCCCCTGTTCAGATACTGGAAGGTTTTTATGAGGTCTCCATGCAACCTTCTCTTCTCTGAGAAGCCCTGACTCTCTCAGCCTGTCTCTATAGGGTAGGTGCTCCAATCCTCTTATCAACTTTGTGGCCTCCTCTGGATTTGCTCCAACAGTTCCAGGTCCTTCTTATCATCATGTAATTTCTAAGAAGACTTCCCAACATTGCTTCCTATAACTACCAGCCTATTCAAGCTGGTTCACAACTGGAAGGCTCTTATGAAGAACGCATGATCAATAGAAGAGGAAATAGCAAACTTAAAATCCACTGGCCATACTTCAGGTAGGTACTAAAAAAACACTTGGAAAACATAAGGAAGAACAGAAAAACAAAATGTTCCTGAAAGAGGGAAGGTATGAAGGGAACTATCATACAGCATAAAAATAAATAGATTAAGGCACTACTTTTCATTTGAACCACAACTGTTTTTTCCTAAACTTTTAAAAGTTAAACTATTCTATGACTTTTCTCTTTGGAAAACGAATACGAGTTGCAAGAGACTTCTAAAGATCAGCTAGCCCAACTTCCTACTCAAAACACGGACAGCTTCAAAGTTAGATAAAGGCTTTGTCTGACCAAGTTTTGAATAACTTCAAAGGTCAAGATTTCACAACTTTCCTAGTGAAGCATTGCAGTGGCAGGGCAGCCACTGTCGCTATGAAGTATTTTTGCTTTATATCCCATTAAAACTTCATTACCACAACTTGAAGCTGTGGCTGTTGTCCCTTCACAGCTCAAGGAAAAATCTGGCTCTGCCTTCCCTATAGGTAGTGAGAGATGACTGAGGTCTACCTGTGTCCTTCTCTTCTCTCAGGTGAAGAAACCAAGCTGCTTCAGCTTCTCCTCATACATGATTTGCTTCAGAGCTGTCACCTTCTTAAATGGCTCACTGCTGGACTCATTCCAATTTGGGAACATCTCTCTTATACCAGAATAGAGTTGGAAAGGGAGGAAGGGCTACAACTCAACAGAGTGACCCAGATGTGGGCCCATGAGCACCAAGTAGCTTGTCCTTGACCTGCTGACTATGCTCCTGCCTATGGAGCACAGCACAGGCTTCACCTGGTACAATGATGCACTACTGACATGTGCTGAACTTCCGGCCCACCAAGACCTTTCATATTCTTTTCTGATTAGAAAAAAATGTACTTATCCTTTTCTTTTACCTGTATTTTCAAGAGGGAACACTAGTGGCCCAATTATCTTAACAAATTAATTTCCATACCACCCTTTTGTCAGTCTGTCAATTGCACTACCACATGCATTTATTTCAACGCAACAACACATATCTTCCCCATAAAATCCATGTCTTTGTATGCCCTGACACATGCAAGTTTAATGGCTAACAGTGATACTTATCAGCCACACCTAAAACCTATTTTAAATGAAGAGCTCACCCCTCAAAGGTATAGTTTCAAGTTTTGCAAATTTATGCAGAAATAACCACTTCAACACTTTGTATTCTGTATTCCCCAGTATTTCTGCACAGCAGCAGCAGCCAAAGAGCATGAGAAAGCTCAGCCCTGCAGCTCCACTCATTACAGCTGGCC
Organism: Toxostoma redivivum; assembly: GCA_013397375.1. Taxonomy (NCBI): domain Eukaryota; kingdom Metazoa; phylum Chordata; class Aves; order Passeriformes; family Mimidae; genus Toxostoma; species Toxostoma redivivum. The sequence continues at coordinate 555,957 of VXBI01010137.1, read as the reverse complement.
TCCTCTAATCTTTTCATTACACCTTTTTCCACACTACGAAATACTGATTTTAAATACAGCCAAAAGATGCACTTTATTGCAAGAACTGAGTTTCTAAGCTTGTTTAAAAAGATGTTGTTTCAGTGCCCTTTAAGCCTCTCATCTCATATAGGGGAAAAAACTTAACAGTACAAATGCTTTCTTATGAACAGTCCAGTGCGGCTGATTCTTACTATCTATGCCTGATCTGCAATGCCAGGAACAAGCAGGCACAAGAGAAATACCAATGTCCTTCTTTTTGGCTACACCTTGCAGCTAAACTGTGGAAGCAAGCAGTTAAACCTCTCCCAACAGTCAAAAATGGAAGGTGAGTCACATGTCAAACATGCAACTGGTGCCAAAAAATCAGATTGAGGTGAGCAAAGAAAAATGGCATGTGAAAAGAGAAGAATAATTCAACAAGTGGGCTTAAATATAAAGGCAACTACAAAACCATGTCTGAACATAAAGAATGACAACTGAAGCCAAGTTTTCCGCTAAGCACATCAAAGTAATACTGCCTGAGGTTTAATTTGACAATTAAGATTTACCATCAACCTCATTTTAGTCTCAAATCTAAAAGATTTCCCTTTCAAAAGCTAGAAGCAATGTATCCTGTGACTTTCAAGTTATCCAGTACACTAACATAAATGGAGAAAAAAAAGAAAATGCTATCTTTATCTACAGGAAACCTGCACTTCTGGAGGTGATTGGAGAAACTGACCTGTTTTGAAATTGTTTCTAAAGAAACTTGATTCCAAGAATTGGCACGATGTCATTAGTAAGAGACATCATGCATTTTTAAGGGAGAACTACTTGTATTATATAAAATTCATCTTACAAGGGGCCAAGGAATCTCTATGCAAATGGGTATTCTTCAGCCAGAAAGGAATTTATGTGAACTACTTAACAATAACTTTTTAGCCTTTGAAAATGAAAAAGTTATCTGTTCAAAGCAGTAACTAGAGATCAAAAATGTACACTATCTTCCAGCAATCACTTTCCTTTCCCATTTTATAGCACCTTAATCCACATCCAGGTTTACAGATCATTTGCTCTAATGAATGATCACCTGAGCATGGTAACTCTGGCTAAAGAAATGGTGTGGTGCTGTGCAATGACAGCTATCAGATTCATCAGAAACCTTGCAGGCAACAGAGTTGTCCCCACCCAGGGGTAAAGTTCCTATGGCAGCAGATAAGGCCAAGACACAGCGTCACATACCCCACAAAATGAGATGAAATAGAATGGGCTGATTATTCCTTAAAATTCGGTCTTTCAGACAGGACACTTGTATGTTATTTTATGAGTACAGTAAAAGATAATTCACTGTACAGCAAGCCCAGGAAATACACAGAAAAAATGCAATCCAGCTGTGCAGGCATTTATAACCTCATCATCACTAAAGACAGTGACACAGAGAAAAAACAATATGAAAGCTACCTTTCCTTTAAAGCTGTGAAGATACAAAGAGTTTAAGATTTGTGATCTGTAGTGCCAGATGGCAAAGCATCACCTTGCACAAAAATGCCACTGTTTAACTTTCAGTACAAGGCTTTTTAAACTTAAGTTACAGATTAACAACTCAGATGTAGATCATAACAAATTGTGCAAAGGAAATTGCTCCTGTGCTTCTCAGATGTGGGAAGCATAATTGGAAACCAACGTGTCTCTGAAACCATCACCTTGAACCTCCACATCCCTCCAACACAACGACAATTACGAATGCTCAGTGTACCTCAGGTGGGCCTACAGGATTCAGTGTACCCCAACACCTGTAACTGAACATGCCAGAACAAGGAGTGCAATAGCACACAGTACACAGCTATGACAACCAAACAACAGAAATGAATAATGCAAAAAAATAATTCCCTGTGGATGAGAGTGCAATAGTAGCCAAGTAATCAATCACTGGTCTCATACTAGTGATAACGGTGAACTTTATAAATACAGCCACTTCTTTATAATCCTAAAGAAAGCTCTGTTTGACAGTTTCTTCAAGTGTAAAATCAAAGCCTGAAAACTAGTATCTGCATAATCCTACAAATACTTGATATTATTCATATGCATCAAAATTTAAATTATTCATCCTGCACATACTTAAGAAAGTAACTGTATGTATTCAAATCTCTGGAGTGTGATCTATCACATCATTTGAACAATCAAATTCTACATTGCATCCTACATTTTTTCATAAAATAATAGCAGAACTTAGGCTGTCTCATAGAAAACTTGAACACATTTCTTATTCAAAAATTTTCACACACAAAATCTTCAACTACATTCTGATCTGGTTACAGAGAGGGAAATTACATTAAGGTCAACGATAGATGAATTAATCTGATCCACAAGATGATGACTGAGCAGTTTTTATATATGTTAAATTATTCCATATAATGGAATTGACAAAGGCATTCCCTATTCATCATTTCAAAAATGAAAAAATTAATTATTTTTCTAATACATATAGACTACAGTGCTTGTTAAGTGGTAGCTTTAATTATGGCAACTTTTTTTTTCAAAAAGGCAATTCTTAGCTGAAAACAATTTAGACAGGTAACAGATACATGGCTAGTGCTTCCATAGAATTCTACACACAGATACAAGCAAAATTACAGCTACAAGGACAAGGTAAACTAGTTTGTTACTTACAGGCTAATCTTTGTCGTGACTGTTCTGGAAGCATCCAAACTCTTCAGCTTCGAGGTGTCTAAATCAGAATTTGTCTGTCTTTCAGCTGACAGACACAGGTCTCCATTTTTAATCCCATCAGTATGCAAGAAAGCTCTTCCATCAGGACCATTACCATGCTTTACTGCCTTGGTATCATTTCTGCCTTCAGCAAACACCAAGGCATTGTCTTCTGTCTTAGCAGCCAAAGCAGCTTTGGGAGACACCAAACAGTCTTCCCCAAAAGCCACAGGTATAGCTCCCTTTTCCACTGAAGTTCTTTTTGTTACTGGGTTAGTCTCTGGTGATGCTAAAGGTTGCCTTTTTGAAGAGTAATCTTTCACCTGACCCTTCAAACCAGTAGGGGAAATGGGTACAGTATCCGACTGATTCTTTTTATATGATCTTCTCCTTGCAGAGGTTGTGTTTGAGACCTGCTGCTTGCCCTTGTCAGCTTCAGCTTTAGATGCCCCTTTGTGAGCAGATCCAACTTTTAGGTCCTGATTACTACCTGAGGAAGAGGAATTTCTTTCAGGAGTCTGTTGAAGAGACCTCACTTTTCGTTCAGTGTTTACTATCTTCTCTGAAAATACCTCAGAATGGGCATCATCCTCAAAAACAGATTCTTCTCTTGCAGTGTTCTCAGTCTGGTTTTTCTCTCCATTTGGAATGTCACTAGACGACTGCGACTTTCTCCGTTTTCCAGATCTTTTACTAGCAGATTTTTTATCCATTGTGTCCAAATCACTGCAATTTTCTTCTGATACAAGAGTCACGGGTTCATTAAGAAGTTCGTCTGTTTTTCTTAGATAGATATCAACTGTTAACACTCTAGCAGAATATGCGTGTTCACTCGCTGCAGATTCCAACTCGTATGGCAAATCCTTTGGTTTTGCATGCCCAGGCTCCTCAGACACCCACGTGTTCACAAGCTGCTTGTGACTTAAGATACTCTTCTCTAAGTCTTCACTAGACAAATTTCTCAAGCTCTGTATGAAATCTGGAGTTGTGGAATTATTTATATCTGTGACAGATTCTTTCTCCAACCCCAGAGCTTCCACATTCAGGCTGCTCTCACAGAAAGAGTTTTTAATGGTTTCACTGCTGCCGCTCCAATCTGCTGACCACTCGCTGTCAGAAGAGACTCCTCTACTACTCCATTCTGAAATTGTGTCGTGATACAGCGGTCTTACTTCCCCACTGAAATTATACTCCTGTGCCTCAGAAAGGGCACTTACGTTTCTCACTTGTGTCTGTACTTGAGGAGCTTCGTGTCCTTCTTTGAAGTGCCTACAGTATACTGCCTGCACCCCGTGAGGAGAACCTGACCTCTCACTCTTATGATGTAAAGTGTGCTCTAGTGAACTTTTGACGTTTTTCCTCTTCCCTGTACCAAAAAAATTTCCAAGTCTTTCCAAAACAGGTTTCTTCTTATTTTCTTCTCTGGAAGAATCTGGAAGGTGGGAGGTAGACTGCAAAAATCAAACAAACAAACATTTGGTTAATGTCAAAATCGTTTCTATAATAGATTTGTTTGTTTTAGGACCACCTATAAATTAAAAAGACACAGTGAATGGAAACAAAACAGTTTACTGAACAATACTGGCTCTCAAAAAAAGAACAACAAAACCCTTGAAAAACAATTAGGACTCCACAATGCTTCTGTATGTTTTTGCCTGCATTTGTTTACAAGTGTGCCCATCTTGCCTTGAAATGGCAGCTTATAATGGCAGATGTCCCAAATCTCAAACTTTTGCACAATTAGTTAATGTCACCCAAAATGTTATGGAAAATAATCCTGGTGCCTGCAAGACCAGGGTCAAACTTCATGGTCAAAATTTTCCTTACAAAAACAAGAGTGGGGAGTTTAACTTTCTCTTCATACTGGCTGAGTCAGTTTTCACACTTGTGCTGGTAGAAAATAGTTTCAAAGGTGTAAGTTGTCATACAATTCTCATTAATGAAGTTCAGTAAATATTTGGTTTGTGTTTTGGGCTAAAAAACCCAGAACAATAAAAGCTACTGCATCACTCACTGAATATTACTGGGTCAAATAATGCCCTGGATTACTCTTGGTGAAGTTCTGCCTTACAACTTCTAATTAACATGGTAAACAGGAAACACGCAACATCATCGCCGAGTACACATGTATATTTGCATTTTAATACATTAGCCCTTTTTACATGCCGGTACGATGAATACTTGTTTTGAGACGTCTATTTCAAAACACCGCGAATATTTTTTACCCCGACGCAGCAGACCTCTGGAGGAGAGCGGGTTCCCTCGGCAGCACGGACCCTGCTTCAGCAATTCCCAACTTGTTTCTTGCCGCAGACGCCCAGCCCGCCTGCCAGTGCGCAGTGCACCGCCAGTGCCCGGCGCGTCCCCAGCGCCCAGGGCGGGC